>JAZHYW010005743.1:0-363040 GCA_037355805.1 Ixodes ricinus
GGAACAACAAAAACCCCTGTTTTAGTTTTCAGCCTATACTTATAAAGAGAAGGTGGTGCTGTGTTTTTATAACGGGGAAGCCCATGATCATGCGAGGGATCTAAAGAATTCTATGTCAATCCCCACTCACCCACAGCTCATCCGAGTGCGGGAAGCGCGGTAGAATGGGGCGGTGAAACAAAACAAAAAAACGTGAGTTTTCCAGATACTAAGGTTAAATATATCCAGTGATTTTAAAGTATCGACGATTATTAAATCAACATTTGTTTGCAAGTTTTGTTATCGAACAGTCAGTATTACCAACGGCAAGGTGGCGAATGTTCAATCCAGCTGAAGAAATATAATTTCATGCAGGTGAGTTCCGAATTTAGGAAGGTTTCTGTCCGGATAATCTTTGTTTTCATAATAAATTGTTAAAAATTTGACTCGCAGCAAAATGTAACGCCGCACTTCAGATAAATCAGAAATCTATCATAAATGAACTACGTTTAGATCCGAACATTTCGGCAAAAGATGAACCCCGAAAAGTACTCCCTACGAATTTCACGAGAAATAAAAAATCCGAAAACACTCGTACCTACTGGTGACCATTCTGGCAACAGTCCCGAGCAAGGACAAGCAATTGTAATCATATTTATAAACCATACACAGCGGCCCTTGACGTCACGCAGCTGCGGTGGCGCTGTCGACGGCTCTGCGCATGCGCAGACGCTTCACTTCACTGCGAATTCGGTTTGTGCGCACTCGCGCAGTGCCCACACCTGGTGTGGACAAACGCCGGCTTAGTTTGAAAACAGCGTGCCGGTCTCATAATTTTTTTTTTTGCCAGGGATCGCTAGTTTAATACAACTTGAAAAATGTGTTAATGTGTCTGTTGAAAAGTTCGTAACTTTTTATTTTTATTTCGTAAAGTTTTCTTTATCTAATCTCCCATCCCCTCTCCTCTTTACCCAATGCTCCCATCATATGATTAAAAAAATAACAAAACAACAACAACAACAAGGAAGCTTTAACATCAGGGAACGCGCACGCCGCTTATTTTGTCACTTGTTTCCTGGGACCTTTATATTTATATGTGACAATTTATGTAATCGTAATACTGCCTGCGTGGCGGGAAAAGAATTAACGAGCTCAGCCCGACCGTGTACACGAGACCAATCGACGACGAAATCACATGCCGCCTTCCGGAAATCGAAACTGCGAGAGCGCGGTTGGCTTTGGCTGCCGCCCCGACCTCTGTCGATGTTGTGTGAAGCACCATCGACACGGGCACATCGACAGTCGGTGCACGGAGCGTCCCTACAATACCACCTGGATGACAAGGCCGGCACCAATTCCCCTCTGACGTCATCACTAGTGGATCTACGCAGCGCCCCCTAGCTAGCGTCAGCGTCGAGGCCCTCGACGGCGGCTCTCGATCGAGCTCGGCGTGTGTACCGCATGTGGGAACGGTCGGGAATCCACATGCGATGACGTAATTCGCGGGCCTTGTCTTTCCGGTTGTATTGGTCTGTGCACCCACTCGAAGAGGAATGAAGCTCTATCTATCGAGTTCCCCAAGAACCAAGATCGCGCTGAAAGGCTCGCGCTCGGAATACCTGCCGTCGTCGACAACGTCCTCCGTCTCCGCTTTTTCCGCCGCTGTCTCCGAATTTACGCGGTTATCTGCGCCTTGCTCGAGGGGTTTCCGATTGCCGTCGGACGCTTTGCTCGGCTTTAGAAAGCGACCGGAATGTGGGTGGTGAATCTGGGACTGAAATTATCAGTCGCCTTTTATAAGTGTCCGCTATTTATGTGCATTTACAGTGGCGTTCGAATTGCAACCGCGAAAAACGGAAGTTGTATTTGAGGGCGCTGTTGAGAAAGCACGAGCACGCTTAGTTGGAGCTCGCATTAATAGGCTGCCAAGGCCGGCAATCTTGATGGTGTGGAATGCAACGCGACAGAACAGCACACGACAAAACAGCACGCGACAAAACAGCACGGTCAAAACAGCACGCGTCAAAACAGCACAGCGTCAAAACAGCACGGCGACAAAACAGCACGCGTCAAAATAGCATGCGACAAAACAGCACAGCGTCAAAACGGCACAGCGACAGAAGAGCACGTGCCAAAACAGCCCGGCGTCAAAACAGCACAGCGACAAAACAGCACGCATGTAGCAACTTTGAGCGCGCTCTTCACCTCTCTCTGCGCGAATCGTTTCGAACCTCCTTGACCCTTTCATTTAATGTCGCTAGGTTTTACGAGGCTACAAGAGTCAGTTTCAGTGATGAGTACTGATAGCAGTACACATAATGAAATGTATGCTGAAGGTAGCTAAAATAAAATTCATAACAAAAAAAGATACTGATAGCAGCAATTGTTTTGCGACCCCCCCCACCCTGGATCTGTCGGACTCACAGTTTGGAAGGCACGGAAGTTGGTAGTGAACTACAATTTCTAGCGCAACAGGAGTTACCGATCGGCATCCAGCGTAAAGCATTCCCGTAAGGTGACAGGCGGAAAGCTTTAAACAATTAAATGCAATTGTTCGAACCTCTATTTACAGCGAAACTGTTGTTGGAACGTTTGTCAGATTTTTCCGTGTCGTTGATAGTCAGCAGAAAAAAAGGTCGGTATTAACTGAAAAAGGTTAATATTTTCGAGGGCGTTTGGAGGGGTGGGTGGGGAGGATGTGACTTATTACTGACCATATGACCAGTTCATTTCGCTGTTTACAGCTTGTCTCCGAGATCGGTTCAAGTTTCAAGAAAAGCTCCGGGGGCGCAGCGGTTTTCAGGACGAAATCTGGGTTTTTGCCCTGATAGGGATTTGTGTGCCGAATTCTTTGTTCAAGGTAGAGGGTTTAATCGTCAACTGAACAAAGAAAATCAAGGGCATTCGTAAATGTCGCACATTTTTAACACCCCTAGCTTCCGTCTACTGGAGGAGGACATAAATACGATTGTTTTATTGTCGTTTCTGTGGTCGGTACGAATTTACCACCTCTCGCAGTCATGAAAATGGGAAAAAACGCACTGAGTCCACTGCTTGCAAATTTCTGGATTTTGATATTTGCCTTTCCGACCGAAGTGGTAGTGAAGCTCATGTTCGTCCTGTGTACAAATACGAGCACACGACGTTAATGTCAGATTACGATAGGGCCCCAGTGCGTCTTGCAGAACAGGTCGCGTCGGCTGCCACAGACAGCAACAAACAAGAAAACCAGTACCTGGTTTATTCACTATACATTTTAAACAAACGCTTTTAAATATTGCATTTTCGTCAGTATACTGGTTTTCGTCAATAGACCGAAAAAAAAACTAGAAGTTTATGAGTCTACAAATATTCACCGCAATAAACCGAAAACTTCTGTTTGGAATAAAAACCGAAAAAAGTACGCCGAATTTCAAAATAATAAAAACCGAAAACGCCAATCCCTAGCTAAATTGTCAATGTGCTGTTTTGATGCTGTGCTGTTTTGTCGCGGTGCTGTTTTGACACCGTTCTCTTCTGTCGCTGTGTCCTTTTGTCGCTGTGCTGTTTTGTCGCTGTGCTGTTTTGACGCTGTGCTGTTTTGACGCCGTGCTGTTTTCGCACGTGCTCTTTTGTCGCTGTGCCGTTTTGACGCTGTGCTGTTTTGTCGCGTGCTATTTTGACGCGTGCTGTTTTGTCGCCGTGCTGTTTTGACGCTGTGCTGTTTTGACGCGTGCTGTTTTGACCGTGCTGTTTTGTCGCGTGCTGTTTTGTCATGTGCTGTTCTGTCATGGTGCCGTGGAATGCACGTCGCAGAAGAATTGTGGAAGCTCGACGTCATCACGCGCTCAGGAATTCGCGCTGACGTCGGGTATTGAAGCCAGGCGCCGCAGCGCGCGCTAATGACTCTGAGCCTATTACTTTTAGCGTGCAACGCTGTCAGAGCTACTGGCGCGAGCGTGGGGCTGATCTCGTTGATCATTGGCACGCGTTCTCGCGCAAACAAACCATAGATGAAGCCACGCGCTCGCGCGCCAGTAGCTTTGACAGCGTTGCACGCTGGCATGATAGATAATGAAGCGGCGAGCTTTCCTCGCGCCGCAAGCGCCGAGCGGCGTGCTGGCGATGATACTAGCGCATTCAGCAACCCATGGGACATGCTGCGAATAACCGACATTTCGCATCGGCGCGGAACTGCGCCACGTCGCTGAGCGTACGCGGCGTTCGCCAGTTATTCGTCGGCACTCGTCCACGGAATGCAGCACTTAGTGGCTGAACTCCAGCGATCATGACGAATAACTGGCGAACGCCGCCCGACGGCACGCTCGCTCACGCGCGGCGTAGCAGCCACTGTGTTGATTCCACGCGCAAAGCAAAAGCCGCCGGGCAAAATTCGCCCGCTGTTCGTGGCATATCAGTCCTGATGGAGTTCAGCCTTTAAGCGTCCGGACGCATGCGTGACGCCGCGACAATAACTGGTGAACGCCGCCTAGACAGGCACGAGCCTGTGCATGCGCGCGGCTCGTGCCGCCACCAGGTTGACTCCACTCGCGCGGAGCAAATGTCAGCTGGCCGGAATTCGTCGGTTATTCGCAGCATATTCGTCCCATGGAGTTCAGCCTTAAGAGGATGCAATGCCGAAGCTTGGGGAGCGCCGAGCGAATGGTGTAAACACATCGGAGTAGGCGACGCACCCTCGCCCCTAGGCTCACTTCCAGGCGGCGCAGCCTGTACCGCGGGCCACGCGCTCCTCTGTTCGCATTTCATTTTCCCCCGATAGTACATAAAATCCAAGGTTTCCTAGCCCACTCGGCCATCGATGTCGAAGTAAGACTCCACCTGCAGAGTATCAAGCTGCACAGGGCTCCAGCGGCACTGAAGTGATGAGGATGGCCAAACGCTTATTGAACGATGGAATGCTGGGTGGCGACTATTTAGTATGGCCCAGCGGTGACGGTGGTAGTGAGATATGACTGATAAAGTGTTATCAAACGGGACTGCGGCCCGTAAGGCTGGTTCACACAGCCCCGATTCCTTACGTTACGTTACGTAAGTTTACGTATACGAGCCACCAGGATATCTGTGCTTCATATCAAGCGTGGCTACCGATTCGAGAAGGTGTATACACCTGGCACGCGACATTCGAGTCACGGATGTTTCGGTGACTTAGACGTAATGTAAGAAAACGGTGCTGCGTGAAAAGTTGAACCGAGCTCAACTCCTTCCGTTACGTTACGACGAGCCTTGTGTCCTTGGTTGCCACGGGAACTCACCTTCCTAGCTTGTCGCCACCGAAACATTCGTGTTTAGAATGTCGCGTGTCAGGCTATCTCCTTGAATTGGTAGCCACGCTTAATACGAAGCACAGATTTCCCGGTGATTTTTGCATGAGCGTAACGTAACGTAAAAAAACGGGTCTGTGTGAACCAGCCTGTATACGCATAGGAGACCCTGCACGCTTCTCAGTACCTTAAAGGGGTCATGAAACGATTTTCCCTACTTCTTCCTCCTTAGCTTTAATCCTCAACTCAAATGCGAATGTGTGAAAGTCACGTCGTCGTGACATTAGGGGATCGGTGGCCGAGTGGGTTAGCGCACACCAGCTCGGAGCACGTGGAGCGAAAGCTCGCTGCAGAACCAGGGATCCTGGGTTCAATCCCCACCCCTGCCCGTTTCGATCTGGATGAGCATCGTATACCGGCGTGCGGTCGTGTATCACTACTGCGTGGTGCACGTTAAAGACCCCAGGCTAGCGGTTGTACCGCACTGGCTAAATTGCTTATCTACAGTGGGTAACAATGTCGCCATGTTCTGGCAGACTAAACTCCTGCTGTATAAACAACTAACGACTAATTTAGTTTTGTTTCGTCGTGACATTCTTTGGCACCGGTGCGATGACTCCAGCTTCCACCGTGCTTTTTATGCACACCATAGAACTTGTCATTCCCCAGTGACGTCAAGTTCCGTCACGGCACTCATTGGCCACGAACGCGAATCCGAATATTCGTCCGCGGATTGATTGTTGACGAGCGCATACGTCCGAGTGACGCAGTTCTCGTGTCCAATGCGTGAGCTGGGCTCTGCTGACGTCAGTTTGGCACTCACTGACGCGCTTGGGAACCGCGGATGTATCATAGTAGAAAAGGCGGATAGCTTTCGAAAGAAAGAAGGTACAAAATAGTCCGCTATATTTTCAAATGTTTGTACCGAAAAGCTGGCTTTTGACTTTTTACCCTCTTCTCTTGGCCAACTAAACGATATGCGATTAGTAAAGTCCCCATTTAAAATCATTCATCCCAGCCTCCAAAATTCGTTTCATGGCTCCTTTAAGACGCTCTCCTGGCTGGCTGGCACATGGGTGCAAGCTTGGGGACTTTGGAAAAGCTTTGTTTGAGCAAGTGCTTCCGCAAGGAACGCATCGTGCACGGCTACGCACCCTTACCTGTACCTTCCACAGCACACAGCTTGTGAGATGGAGATACGGAATGGTCCATGCTCGGTATCAAAAGCCGTTTGTAGTGATATCCAACGCACGTGCGCAACCGTTTAATATTTTAAGATTACCTTGCTTCGGCCTCGTACAACTTTCGAAAGCACTTCAAAAGTCACTGTTGAAACCGAATACCTTTCCCGTCTAGGACAGCTGCCTGACAGCTTTCAAAAACAACAAGGAAATCAAAAACTTGAGAAACGAGATTAATAATCCCAGGACATACCGACAATTTCAGGGGAAAAAAGAGGGCACCGGCAGCAACAAAATCTATCAATGAGTACAGAGTTTTTCCTTGTTTTTTTTTATAACACAGTATACGCCACATTTGGCTACTAAAATTAAATTAACGCTACGAACTTCCAGTTCACTTTTAAAAAACAACCACAAAAGTTCATAGTTAGAAATAGAAAAAAGAACATGATAGTACGCATAAAACAGTCTCGCTTCAGTGTCTCGGCAGTCCCATCTGCCGAGACGCTGTTTTCACCAGAGCGACGGCCTCAATGCAGCCGCGGTGTCAGCGGATTCGAACGCCGCATGTTGTGTGCCTTGCCAGCTTCGAGAGAGCCACTTTCCCCGATCCCGTTTCGAGGTTATCTTCGGGGCGACGAGTTAGTTACGTGGCACTCGACTGAAAAGCGCTCTTCTTTCCGCGTAGCTCGCAGTCGCTGCTTCAGCGTGATAAACGACCCCTGGAGCTGCTGAGCAGTCGCGATGCAAGACGCTTTTGGCCCGACGCTTGTAAAAAAACGCGGGCATCGAGTAAGGTTGTTTTCCGCCGCGAAGCTCCCGAGCGCGATGGCACGCAGATTACGAGGCTTGGAGGGTATACGGTACACGAAACTATTGGCATCGAATGTCACAGTCAGTAGCGTGGTCCCGTAAACATGTGTAATGGCAGTTTTCAAATGTCTACGCGCCACGTGATGATTTTCTCGTGCTCGCGCGCCAAACATAATTTGGGAGACTGTTTAGTTTTGTGCCCTCACGGCTAATACCATAAGGCCACACTACGCACTGAACTGAAATTGATTCAATTCAAGGAAATAAATATCTTCAAATTCCGTATAGGAGCAGCACAGATGCCTCTTTATGGGAATCTAAGGGTATAAATCGACTAAGAAACCGTTTGAAGTAAAGTTTAGTATTGGAACAATCGAATTCATGATAATACTGCTTTGAGACCTTAAGAAATGAAGTATAAAAAAAGAAACTTTTTAAACGAATTAGGCTTCTTTTTTCGTTATTCATTTTTACGATGTTCTCAACGTTAATTTTTATTGTTTTCTTGCGTATACATACCATTCATTGTTGTGAAAGCCCCGTTTTGTATTTCTGAGCCTTTACATGCACTATCAGCAACTTTTAGATGTATTTTGTTAAGCATAGCCATCTGTGGCACATTAAGGCACTGCTGAAACCGCACAAACAGAGGCAGATCTGACGTACTGCACGATGAAAATACAGGTATGATATAGCCAAACATGCGCCTCAACACTGCTGACAATATAAATATTTCTTCAGGTACCCAAATATCTTATTGAGGACAATTATGTAAAAAAAAAAATATTATCTCTACAAACAATGGGAAGAGATAATAAATGATTGAGCTTAAAACACGCTAAATTACCAATCAAATTTTATTAAATTTTGTTTTCTATTTTTTAAGAAAGGAAACAAACTCTAATTAAATATTTCAAGTTTTTAATTTTCTTAATTACCACCCAAACCAAATTCCTTTATATGCAAAAAAATGCATAGTTTTTTTTTGTTGTTATTTTTGAGCCGCCGTTTGCGATATAAAAGTAAGTATGAAACGAACATATACGTGCATGTGTGTTCAAAGTTCCAATTCCAGAACTTCACACGTTGGCATTTTTAAGGACATTTAAAGTAATGTCATGTGGGGCAGGCACTCTGACTATGCGAGATCATATCGACAAGACGGGCTATATACTTCACCGATTCCGCAATAACCCTCGGACCGAAGGCATCCCGAATGCCCGCGTGAAAGCGGCATTACCTTACTTTGTTTTGCATACAGCGGCGCGGAATCTTAGCGCACTCGGCCTTATACAAAACTCAGCGAAAGGACGTCGTAAAGAATCAATGGGAACGACTGTTGCGGCGCTGCGCGCGAGGAGCGAGTGCTACCTTCGTTTTTCTCGACGCGATGGGCCTATATCGGAGCCGACATCAGCGGAACAAAAGCGGAGCAGTCTATACAGGTTGGAGACGACTTGGGAAGTTGGTTCACGTGTCGCTGTAAAACGGCATCCTTGCGCGCTGCGGCATCTCGACCGCCTCGAGGCCATACCATCTAGAAGACAAGGCGTGAGCTTTACGTCACCGTTAGTGGCAATGTTGAGAAGTACTTCGAGTGCATCGTACTTAAAGTACTACGTCCAGTAAGTGCGAAAAACTCTGACTGCGTACTTGTACTTCACTCAAAGTATTTTTTTATTTATGGTACTTTCCAGGGAAAGTAAGAGTACCGACTTCAAAATACATTCCCCAAACATGAAAGAAAAAAAAAAAAAAGGCGTGTATGTGAAAACGCGTTATCGTCTTTCGAGACGTCATCTGGTCATTCCTCTGAGTGAAATAATGGCCGCTATAAGATCAATACAAATCAGTGCCTTATAAGTTTATTGTGTTAAATAATTTGTCAACAAAAATAAAAAAATAAAAACTGGCAGCGATTTTTTTTAACAAAGTCCTTCAACGCATGAAATGCATTATAGGGAATTAGGGAGAGAATTGGTGTCTCACGCGATGTATATTTTCCCACTGAATTCAGGGAGGAAACTGAATGCTTTTCTAGGTCACAGGACGCGAATTTTCCAGTTCAATTGAACAGGCAACTGAAATGGTGTATAGGTCACGTGACGTCCATTCTCCGCTAAACTTAGCGGGGAAACTGCATTGATGTTTCGGCCACAAGACATGAACTTTACCGCTACATTTAAGGAACTTTTACATACATAGGTCACGTGCCGTCAATTACCTCAAGATGTATGGGGCACGTGACGTCAGATGACGTCATGTAACGCCACTTTCTCCGCTAAATTTAGCGGAAAAATGCACGGACAAAATTTTTGGATCGGGGGGGGGGGGGGGACGTTAAAACGAGCTTTAAAAGAAACTACCCAGTGGCAACTTGACTTTATCTAATATTCGCCGCCCTTTCCTATTTATAGTATTTTATTTGAAACCACACTTCACCCGGTTTACTTACTACTTTACTCGAGAGGTACATAACCATTCATTTACTTTGCACTTTACTTCAAAGTACTTTTTAGATGTGCTTTATCTACCACTGGTACAGCGGATACCCCTGACACGCCCCATGCAACTAACGCACTGAAGTTATGAGACACTGCAAAGACGCGCTGTCGACTACGCCGTCGCACAGGTAAGGAGCCGCTGCGTGGGGCCTCTGGTGATGACGTCAGAGGGGGAAAGACGCAGGCCTTTGTCTTCTAAGTGGCACTGCTCCAGGGACGCTGCTTCTTCTCGAATCGCACGAGAAAGGGGGGAGCGGGCGTTTTCTGTGCAGGGGGCGACTTGAGGTCAATAGCAGCGGCGGAGGAATCTGCGCTAGTTCCGAAGACCGCGCTCGTTCGTCACGACGACGCCGGGAAACCGACTCGGCTGGCGCTGTGTTTCGACACGTATACTCGCGCGTTCCACACTTAAGCCTAGCCCGCGGCCGTCGACGACGATCCTATCCCCAATTATTAATGGGTGGCGCCGCGGAAAGTAAAACACACAAACACACACGAAAAAAAGGAAGATAACGGTGATACTTTGTCGTACTAGCTTACTGCAGAAATCTCGTGGATACACGCCACGGTAGCGGTGGGGAAATGACACTGCAATAGCAATAAAAATGGAGGTGGTAGATTCCGATCTACGGCCATTAGTCACTCCGAGCGACGGGTGGAGTTGAGTAAGAGTGTCAATCGAATACGCGCGTCCGTCGGGGTGTGAGCCTTTTCGTCCGTTGCGCGCCAGTCAGAACTCGACGTCTCGTGCCTTAATTGCGGTCAAGTCACGCTCTATTAGGGTTAAGAAAACGAGCGAGCAGCGGAGAAAAAGAAAAACAGACACGTACTTAGATTAGGGGTAATTGGAATATTCGCCCGAGCTTGCAGCGGTCGAGCGCGACACAATGCACTGCATTCGACGATCGGGCAGAGTCTTTGAACCCGCGCCGGAAAACATGCGGCTTAACAAATAATCCAGTGCACCGAGTACGTTTACAGCGGAGCCTGCAGGTCCCGTCCTTGGACGCCTTCGGCCCTTCAACGGCGAATCGCTTCCACCGGCGCGCGGCGGTGTCCTAAGCTCGGCTCAACAACAACGGGCGAAGGACGGCGGACGAGATAGTTGATCAACTATATATCTCAAACCGATTCGCCCAGTTCGCGAAGGGGCTTGCTTGCGCCCACATGCCTGCACGAGCGCTCTTTTTTATATATGTTTCTTTCCAGACCTAGCAGCCTTAGCTCGTATACCAAGGAAGTTTAAAGAGAAATAATACCGATTAAACCAAAACGAAATCAGGCCAGTCGCAGTCAACGCCGAGAGCACACAGACGACGCTTCGCTCCGGGGCAAAATCGGTTTCGGAGATCGGGCTGATTTGAGTTTGGAGACTTTTTCTGAAGGAGCGCTTTCACCTGTCTATAAAGGAAGTCAGAGGTGTCTTTAAACGTGCTGCAAGTACGATTGAAAGAAAAAAACAAGCAACGTAAAGGTTTGTGAATATGTACAAGTAAAATCAAAGTACGAGCTCATGGGGACCCATGATCACATATTCTAGAGAATAATAAAAATAATAAAGAAAGAACACGGAGGTCGAAGGCAGACAATTGACACTATTGTGGCTGTCGGTCTTCGTCATCCGTATTCCCCATTCTTTCGAATTGATGCATGCAAACAGTCGGGACTTAATGATCCGTTTTGATCGCCGCGTGGTCTCCTCGAAGTGCTATCAAGTGGTCGGCACTCACTTCCCGTTCGTGCCCGAGCGACACGCTTGTTTACGGCGAAGCCAAATGGCCCTTATACGGAAGTTTGTTTCTCTGTTTATCTTTATGGGGAGCTAAAAAATTCAAATTACGATCGCAGTGCAGCTTTGAAGATTGCAACGCCGCACCCTTGAGCATAGTTTTCCATTGAAATGCAGTGCAACAAAGACGTAACGCAGAAAGCGAGCGAATGCGCTTCTGCGCGCCTTGTCAATTGTTGGGAGAGCGGCACGTAATATACTACTGCATCGATCAGGAATGTCAACGATAGATGCCCGAAGAAGTGACCACCAAAGCCTGCCATTGTACACTTTCTAAATTGCTGCACCCTCTCGATTATGAAAAGAGCACGCGTTTAGATAAGAACACATAACACAGTTGTTACGTCTTTATGGAATGATTCGTCTCGCAGCAATCGATGAGATTTCTTTTTGTTGATTATGTTATTGCATGGCTCTAGTAGACTGACCTTGTCCCTGGGGTGAGGCATAGCGAAACAAAGGAGGATAAGAGACGGTACAGGATGATGCATTGGACGTCACAATTATAGATTTCACGTAAAATTTCTCTTTTTTTTCCTTAGGCTTTTTGGTTTTGAGTAAGCGTACGGGTTGGTAATTCAGCCCTTGAGTTTGCTGTCGTTGGCGAATAACAACTTCACCTCCTTCAAAAAGACGCCATATAGTGGCACTCATCCGTTGGGTGAAAAGAACGCGTATGAGTGTTAGCTTCTTCCTTAAATATTTGTGTTTTCGAGATGTTTGCATTCTATGTGCAGGGGCGGCTACTCCACTGCAGTTAATTAAGCATAAACATATACATCGAGAGAAAACTACAGGAGCTGTACACTAGCACACTCTAAAATCACCAGAGCGTGAAATTTCCCGCAAATCATTCGGCAAATTCGATCACTGCAATCTACGGAGTCACAGTGTGGCACTGCAACATGAAGTTTCACGCATGCTCAGTGCCACAACGCAGACTTTTTTTGCTCAATTATTATTATCAGTCTCGTCGTTCGCTCAGCTCATACCGTGGATTGCAGCGATTGGCTTTCCCAGGTGTTTTGTGGAAAAGTACAAACTCCAGGTCTCTTTCAATGTAACTGCCTCAGATAGATACAACAACACGAGTCGTATTACTCTCCAGACCTCTGCTCAGAACACACACAAAAAAAGGAAGTAAAGTTGGTGTGCGTCAAACCAAGAGACAAAAAAACGTCAGCCACAGAAACCCAAATAACCGGAATGCAGCGGTGAAGTCGATCACTACCTGTCATCTGTGGCGTGTAAGATCTCGTCCGGGAAGCGTTCGATCGCATCCATCGGACATCTTCAGAGACGCGCCTCTGCCGTGGGCGCGTGTTTTGATCCCAAAGATTACGTCCGTCGAACATTAGACCGCAGTGGCTGCCGAGCGCCGTGACGTCACGCGATATAGGCCGATTACGAGGCCTGTTTGGCTGAAGACGACATGCAAGCGGTCCTCTTGGGCTTTCGTGGATGTGCTTCTGCTGCGCAGACACTCGTGCGAAGGAAGCATGTAACCTCTATGTGTTCAAAAAGAGGGTGTTTTTTTTTCTTTACAACATCGATGTGCCAAAATATATTCAGTTCAAGACTTCATGTCAATATCATCGTTCTAAAGCTATGACCTTACTATGATTCGTGGCAGAAACAGTGTAAATAAAAGAACGACGAAACTTGCTGTCAGTCTTCCGCTGCAGCCGGCACATATGTACCATAGATGTTGCATACTGGCTTGCATGAATTTCCTAATTAAGCTTTTAGCTACAGTGTTGTATCTTTTCTCCTTGGCGTCCACACGGGGTCATGAAAACATTCCAAAAAAGAAAGCTTAAAGTGAAAAAAGAAGTCAAGAGTGGATTATAAAGGAGGTACGATTCATAACTGTACTACACATATATCTAAATTACAGTGAACAGTCTTAAGTTACCCTAAGGATGACAAGGTGTAGGTGCGAAAGCGGTAAAGCAGGACGTGAAGATGCACACGTTACCCATTAGCAGAAGAAAGAAGCAAACAACACCCTATTTGCATTACCCACAATCATCGTTGGAATCAGCGCTAACACTAGCCCCTATTTGGCCTCTGTCGTGACGTCACGGCCTCCAGTACAGTTCAGGCCGTTTGTTGTAGAGGGGCTTCGCGAGTTGAGCGAACGGCTCTGTCTCGATCGGCGGGCGTTTGGGGCGTGCCACGGTCCGCAAATCGGGTTAACGTATCCGGTGCACCTCAAAACCCGATTCGGCCCTGTCTAGAGCGCGCTGTCTTGGGTGCCGCGGGCACCGCCGGCCGCGGCCCTTCTCAACAATCGCAAAAACAATGGCGCCCGGCTAATTCACCCACGGCGAGGCAGCTGCTCGAATTGAGAGCGGAAGGGTTGAATGAAAGGACCGGAGAGGTTTGTCTACACTCCGCACTCTCAGAGACGCGGAGAGAGAGAGCGGGCGATGGAATAGAGCCGTCCGGCTAATAATGCTCGTGCAGTGGGGAGAGCGGTGAACGCAAATTGGGCGCTTGTTGAGCGTTTTACATCTTGGTGGCATGGACGCTCGCTCGATAATGGGTACAGTTTTCTCGATGATGGGCTCTACTTTGTTTGCGTTTCTGAGATCAGTGAAAAACTGTACAAAAAGGTGTGAGTCTATAGTGTATAGCGTACGCTAACGCGCTGCTCCGCAATTTCTTACATGTTGACATCAGAAAGCGCTGCACAGGCAACAAACGTACAATGTCCTGTTTGTTTTTCTTATTTTTTCTGTTTTTTTTGTTTGTCAAACGAATGGCATAAAAATCACATTTGAAAAGCTGAGATTGGCATAAAATTGAAATTGGCAATCAACAAAAAATTTTACATAAAGAATAATAACGAAATAAGAAGTGAAATCACTTGCTCGATGAATGGAGTGTGAGAGGTGGGAGGCGGAGCAGAGAAGCGATAGCGGTTCCACCCCACACTAACCCCCTATCGTCCCTTGCCATCTACCAGCCACTTATCCCCTCATCTTCAAAACATTATCAATGCCACTGGTGCATAGTGAGGATGCATGATGTACAGAATTGGGATTAAAGTTCAGAAAGGTTTGCATTTTAGTGGCAGGTAAAGTTAACCGCCCGCTCACGCACACACACATAACATGCAATTAAAATATAAAAGATATTTAAAAAAGATTAAGCAAACCATTAATCATTAGTGCTTTCCACTTGTGGTACAACAAAGGGTACTATTGTTATAACACTTAACAAAGAAAAAGAAAACGAAGCCTTAATAGGGGGACTAAAATAAAACACACGGCCTACAACAATTCACTTTCCTATGTAAGTTACTTTACCTAGGCAACTCGTGCAGTCATGCAGCCAAAACAAGAAGGTAGTGGGAGTTTCTAGGAAGAGTTCTTCGTCGAGATACTTGGCGAAAAGCCCCTTCGTGCATGCGCGTCTCTGCAAAACGATGACTGCCAACACGAAGGCTGGCGCAAACATTTGCCTCTGATAGAGCTATATAATTGGGGCTGTGTGGACATCTATACAGCGAGTCGTTGGTCAGCCATTTTAAAGCTGGAACACTTCCGATCTGCGTATATTTTACGCATCATTATTTCCCCAGGTGGTTAAACTACTCCTGGCAGTGTTACAATTGGGACCATTTCTCATAGATACTTCGTCAATTTGATCCCGCAAATTACTCGTTCAGTCTAGTTATACGCAGATCGGACGCTGTCGTTACAACCCGCTAGATGGCGCCAGTGTGCGTTCTCTCCTGGTGAGTGGACGTCGCCAAATACGTTGAATGCTCTTATCCCGCTCACATCTCCAGCTCAATTCCCGCCACTTAGGATGGTGAAAGTCGAGGAATCTCGCGTAATCCTTCGTAATATAAACGTTACTGCTACTACTCCTTGGAGCTATAGGGTCTCTTAATTAGTACTCCTGGCAAGCTAAGGTCCCTCAGTATGAAGAAACCTTATAATAAGCCGTTACATGCCGTCATAACGCAACCACACTCAAACGCAAAAGTGTGAACCAGCCAGGCATCTGGAGGCTTTTTTAAGTCAAAGTCGCTAGGCTGCAACAGTTGTAGCACCCTTCTTGACCTGTGTTTGCTGTATATTCTTTGACCCCCTTGTTGTGAATCTGCCGGCGTTCGCGAACAGCTGCCGGACAGCGAGTCTTGAGACCGGAGCATCGAGATGAGAGTGACACGTAACGGTTCTGTCACGTCCCCCGCAACATGCGGAGGCGATTGCCCCGGTCCAGAGCAGACGCCCTGCTTGACCGCTGAACGCCTGTGACGCCTTGCAGCTCATATGCATCACGACTTTCTCTCGCGTCCCGCAGCGTTTCACCCGTAGACGTCCGGGTTTCTACTGGTCCACAAAGCGTGTCCCCAATAATTCGTTCCAAGCGCACTTTTTTTTTTTACGCCTGTTTTGTTTGGGCGCTGGAGTTTCAATTAGGAAAGTTCCCACAGTGAACCAGCCCAGTCGAGGGTAGAGCTACTTACTATGCTCACGGTCTTGTACACGGGATGTTCAAAATAAATAGTTGATCGCAATTACGATACTGCCATCAAATGATTGTATTAGGCCACTCGATGCATTCATTCATTGGACATGCACCGAATATTAAGTCACATTATTGAATATAACATGTCTGATCACCGCTCTTTTTTCTTCTTTCTTTTTTTAGGAAGTGTGAGTTTGGAGAAAGGATCTGTTGTTTACTCGAGGCTTTTTTGTTGTTGTTGTTGCGTTCCTTTGACTCACTCTATAAAAAAACTATAAACAAATACGATTGTTCTGGCTGCCGCCACGAGGAAGAAGGCGACAGCCTTCGCGGCCATTCTTTTGATCGCGAAACTCGACATATAGTCAAAAAGGAGAGCGTAGCGACTCCCGACCGTCTCATTATCATTCCGCGTTCAATAAGATTGTGACACCAGCCGATAAGAACACGGAAGAACGATTCACAAAGCAGGAAGCGCCATCATCAGAATCGCCGCCCTTTCAGTGACGAAAGTAAAAATACCACAAAACGCCACAAGCAGAGCTTTATACAAACTCGGGCTAAGCATTGACTTGTCACAGGCTTAAATCTTATTCACTGCATGCATGATGCTAGTTTGTAAAAGAAAGCTCGCTGCCACTCTTGACTGGTGGATACCTGAGTGCTTCCGTTCACCTTTTTTATATTTATTTTTCATCCTCTTTTAAATAGATAATCTCGCACCTATCGTATTTAAGAAATCACAGTGTACACAAGACACGAAGCCATAACGTTCAAAAAGGGACAACTCCGTATTCTATACTTCGTTTCAGCTTGGGTCCAGACGCAGCCGATGCTACGAGCGCGAGCATGTGGCCCTGAATAGTGCTTGCATTGCACGAGCGCGCGTGCTTCGCATGGACGCTGGAAGCCCGCAGCTCGCGCTTGTAGCATCGGCTGCGTCTGGACCCAAGCTGAAACGAAGTATAGGAGTGCAGCTAGCAAGCTGCAACAGTCCGCGAACGTGGATAAGACAACTCAGACAACAATGGACCCCTCTACTACGTGCCATACGGCGAACAAATATGGGGGTGCGCGATAGCAGGCCTGTCATACATTGTCCAGGGCAGTCGCAGTTGGTAAACTCCTATATGGTTTTCCAATTTACGTCATCTCGCAAAACAATATAGAAGATGTGGACCTACTACATCGTGTCACTCTCCACACCATCACTGGGCTCTCAAGACACACGAGGACAGACCGGCTCATCGAATTAGTGACTCTACCGCCTACAATTGGGCATCATGCAATGGTGCCCAACAGGCCCTTACAAATAGACTTGAAAACACGGTGCAAGGACGCAGCACTCTAGCTTAATTGGGACCAGCCGGCATACGTGAACAGCCGGGCTCCCAGTCTGAGTCCCCCATGGGACAGCCCGGCTACTCAAACAAGACAACAGTCACCTCCGCCCCGACAGAAAGAGTCCCTCCGAATTCGTATTCCCAATCAGCACCACCAACTGGAAGGCGAACACACGGTCATCTACACAGACACCAGCTTTAACGACGGCAAGGGCGGAATGGCCTGGTACTGCCCGCACACGACCGGCATTAAATGGCGCCCATACATGTCACCTCCTAAACGGGGATGGCCGACAAGCGGAACTCCTGGCGATATGGGAGCGCTTACCTCAATCCCCGATCCTCAACCACAACGGGTCTCCATAAGAATACTCACAGACGCCAAAGCAGCACTCGAAGAAATCGAAAACATTAACACGGACGATGCCACTGCTTGGGTAATAAGGAAGCGAGTGCGCGACCTACAAGAACTGGGTCTCGACGTACGTATTCAGTGGACACCAGCACGCATATCGGCTTGACAGGAGGAAACGCGGTGGCACATAATATAGCCACCTCGGCCCGAGGGACGGTATTGACTCAGTAGCCATTTACCCTCCTCTCAACCCCTCACTCAATCCCTTCGCATGGACCACACACCATCAAAAACGGCATATCGATGGTACCTTTCCTTTTAACAGAACCAAGCAACGCCGGGAACGTAAATGATTCCTTAAAACAATATAACACCTGCGCCAAAATTGATCCACAACCACGACTCTCGCGCGCCCAACAAGTATTAAAACGAAGCATTCGCAGGCCGCAGCCTTCACACCGCACATCGTCAGAAAATGCCCCCCCCCCCCTCCGAGGCCTCTAGATCGAGCTGGTGTATCCGCCAGCATCGAGCTGGCGGATACACCAGCTCGATGCAGTCACTGCAGGGCAGAGCGCAGAGAGCTGATCTCCTGTACCTGATCTGGGACTGTTCAATCTTCCCTAAGGGAGGACAGATATTCAGGATATCCCACATGTCGATCATGATACATTATAAGCAGCGTGTCTCCGAACGTCCCCAACCAGCCAACAAATGCTAGACCAATACGCTAGTACAAGTGGCCTCTCTCAAGAGATGTGAGGTGACACCCTCTACTTGACCGACAGTTTCCCATACCGGCAGCAACACCTAGAAGCATTATGATTCCCCCAAGATGCCTATCAGCACCCCAGCAGAACCTTTCAAGTGTGCGGGACTGCTCACAGTGACTTTTTATCCTCTCCTCAAAACACCTAATCCCACACTACGGCTTTGGCCATCCCCTTCCCATGCGCTGAAATAAATAAATAAATAAATAAATAAATACAGGGTGTCACAAAAGAAAATTTACACGGTCTTTTTTACCACAAAAATAAACTAGGCATCGCCGAACGCTCATTTTCCGCCCAAAGTAGTGCTAGAGGTCACAACCAGATGGCAAAGTTTCAGCCCGATCCGATAACCTAATCAAAAGTTATAAGTGATTTTCTGAAAATTTCAATGGGAAAATGGCGGCCGACGGAGTTTTCGAATACATGGGGCTCTATGGCACCAGAAACCGAAAACGGGCAAAAATGGGCTTCATTTTCCCATTGAATTTTTCAGTAAATCACTTATAACTTTTGACTAAGTTATCAGATCGGGCTGAAACTTTGGCATCTGGTTGTGACCTCTAGCGCTACCTTTGGGCGGAAAATGAGCGTTCGGCGATGCCTAGTTTATTTTTGCGGTAAAAAATACCGTGTAAATTTTCTTTTGTGACGCCCTGTAGATAACGATGTAAGTAGCAAACTTAAAGGTCCGATGATCAAATAAATTGCGAAGGATAATCTCGCTAGAACAACTTGAAAAGGAATCTTCTGGACACCTCAATGTAGCCTCCGACATTTTCTACTTTTTTAACAGATTTATTGACAGCGTGACGCTCGTTGCCTTCCGCCGTGCTTCGATTGCGCATGCGTGCTCGAGGCCCAAGAGACGCCGAAGCGTCATCGAAGGTAGGAAGCTCGCGCTGAAGGCGGGAGAAACTGTAAGACATTCCTGCCGTTCTTTTTCCGTGAGTGACTAGAGGAGGCTTCGCTAGCAGAAACAAAGCGAAACATCGGTTTTCGCAAAAATAATCACAATGATAAGAGTTTTATTTCTTTATTATGTTTGTTGTTGTTTTTGTATCTGACGTGAGCGTACGACCCTTATCAGGCTAGGCCACACAAAACGCGATCCGGAAGTCGAAACAGCTGACAGATCGTCCTAACGCAACTCACGTATCGCAAACACAGGTCACGTGCTCTAACCATTAGTTAACAATCAACTATTCGCGGCGTCGCTTTTTTTCTTTTTCTTTTTCAGCGCAAGCTTTATCGAACCAAGGGGTCTCTCGTACACACCGTACATCGGACAACGGCACTCCGCCACCCAGCCGGCCCTATCAGAAAACGGGATCAACAGCAATCGGTGACCGCCCAACGGCCAAAGAAAAAGAGCGGTCGTGTGTCAACTCGCGCGACCCAGCCAGTTGAACCGGGATCAACGACAGACCGCATCCGTCGCACTCTTCGGGGCGACCGGGCCCACGAACACGTGCGAACTCGACTCGTTTCGCCTTCCGATAGACCGCGAGGGACGTTACGTGAGCCATCCAAGCCAATCCAACACCGTGAATACATCGCGTGACTCCCAAATGTCGCGCTACATTGGATTGGCTCAGATTTCTCCTAGCGGCCGCAGCGGTCCATCGTAAGATGAAACGAGTAGCCCAAAGAACGTGCCTCGCGGTCCGTGGGAACGCGCAAGGTGCTCGAGCTGCGACTCCTCCTCACGGCAGTTCCGGCTCGCCCCGGGAGGAGAGACCAGCGAGCAATTAAGCCCATACCCCTGTTGTTGTTGCTGCTGTTGTTAAGGTTTGGTTTGTTTTTTAAACGATTTTCCAGGTCGAATCTGCCGATTGTCAGGGTGCGCCGCGCCCAGTCCGACCGCCGCGT
Source organism: Ixodes ricinus (assembly GCA_037355805.1). Lineage (NCBI taxonomy): Eukaryota > Metazoa > Arthropoda > Arachnida > Ixodida > Ixodidae > Ixodes > Ixodes ricinus. The sequence continues at coordinate 20,356 of JAZHYW010005743.1, forward strand.
GTCTCCCTCGGCGTTTTCTCGATCGTGGGAGCGGTCGGTGGTCCCGTTCAACGACGCGAGAGAACGACGCTTCTCCTGCGCGCACGGTGTGCCGCACGCACAGAAGAAGCGTCGTTCTCTCGCGTCGTTGACTCGCAATTTTCTCCGCACGGTGTGCCGCGCGGAGAAAGTTGCGAAGATGCGGCGATTTGGCGGGAATTGGCGATTTGGCGGCTTCGAACGTGAGGCACGTGAGATCGTGCCGGCAGCGACGTCGGTATATTCATTGACATTATTATTATTATTATTATTATGTTCTTGTTGATAGCCTAATGATAGCCTAGGCAGTTCAATAACGGAAGGACTAAGGGTCACGTCAAATGAGGTAAAACTTTTAATAAAAATTGGAGATACACTGATATGTTAAGCGTGACATAAATGGCGAGTGTACGATATTTTTTGCTGAAATTTTTTTGATACGTGCTATGGCGTAGCTTAACCTATTTGATGGGTTCCACCTGTCACGAGGTTGTAAGGTAATGTATGTGCAGTCACGGGAATCGCTCATTAAACAAAAAAACGCCACCGACTTTTAGTCCTCTTTCCCTTGACAGAAGCAGGTAGAGAACAAATTAAGAGATATCAATACCGTTCGATTTACTACGTAACTATGTGAAACATATAAACGATCACTTGACAAGTTAGTACAAAATCCAGTTACCAGGAATCTAACTATAACCCTGATGACTAGATTTTCTTGGCTCCCTTTGCAGCTCATCAACAAGCACGTGGTTAAGGCGAATTACAAAGAAAATTAAAGGTAAAAAGTAACTTAATGCTTTAGCTCCGGTGGGTAGCCAGAACGGCCGTTCACTGTGCATCGCAGTCCTTAAGTTAAGGTGGGGAAGGGTAGGGAGAGTGTAGCGCAGAGGACGTGCGGTAAACGTCTGGTCAAATCGTAACAACATACAACTGCAGAAGCTACGAGAAGCAGCGTTTACGTTCAGAAAATAAAAACAATATGAACAGGAGGACTCAATCTGACGTTTCAAAGGAGCTCAGCGTCTTCCGGTTACGAAGAGACTATAGCCTTTTGTCTCCGCAGATCTAGCCTTTTGTGCCCGGAAGATCGCCATCGCGCTGACCGTTGTACGGTCCACGTTCGTACCGGAAGCATTTAAAGCCTGAAATTGCGACTCGTAGGTCTTCAGATTCAGCGTTTTCATCGTCCGCTACGCGAAAGGCGGTCAGCAGTGCGGGCTCGGTCGCCCTGCCGGCGGCAAGCGCGCGTGGCTGTCGACTAATGGCGCCACTATATAGACAATTTATACGAGAGAATGGTCACTTTGGAACGGCGTAACTGAATAGATACTATACTGTTGTCCCGAGTTACAGCATAAATTCTGTGATGGCGGCCGTCTAGTTGTGACTTCGCAGGAATAAGGTAAGATCTCATGAGCTTCGCTAGAGTCACTAACTGCGTATACAGTTGGAGTACATCGGCCCTCAGTTCCCAATTTTCTGGTGTGAGGTGCGCGGCCATTTCGGTACTATGAGCAGAGCGGACGCGATCGGCGATTGTTAAGGTTAAGGCTTAGCATTTCTAGAGGACGGAAAAGCATCTTCTGTGATTTCAGATCTACGCTTCAAACACCTGGCGACGAGGATTTTCAGTACCAAAATGGCTGAATTGTCGTTGCTCCGAAATGTAGCTTAAATAGTTGCCCTAAGCTTCACCAATCGAACAGCGCATACGTGCAAAGTCAAGGGATCATTAGTCGACGTGTAACGTGGAAAATTCATACTTTTTACTGCTTAAGTGTCCTGGGTCGTAAGACAAAAAATATATATATATATTGGATGAGGATAAAGAACTTTCAGCTCAGTGTCAGGTACAGATCCGCTTGTCTGCGTTTCAGTGCTGCGGGTGAAACCTGCCAATTAACTTCGCCGCTGAATGCCAGCTGTTCTCAAAGAACCGTCAAGTCGGTCAGCATCTGTCATCGTCTTACAGGCGGCCGTTTCAGACCACCGACGAGCTACGAGTCAAACAAAAACCTACGCCAAGTTTCTCTCGCCGCTGTATACGTGTAAGACGTCATATTCTAGTCCGCGTTTGACGACGCGAAGCGCATTTTAAACGAAGCCGTCGATTTTTGCTTCGTTATTTTCTCGTCCGTGTTAAAACAAAGGCCTTCGGGTCGACACGAAACGACACTCAAGGCCGGAAAAGATAGGGTCAGTGGCCTATTGGGCGCGAAAGCGACTCGAAGCTTCGCCGGTTGGTATAGAGCTTATGCGGATATAGTGCTGGCAAATTAAAGATCGTGCGTGTATATAAAAGGTCACTGTAAACTTAAGAAACGCGGAGCGTGCTTGTAATATTCCCGATTCATTGTTTCATGACTCGGTCTGCGGCATTTTTATTTGCTAGTATACCGCAATCTCATTAGCTGAGGAGTGATATAAAGATCCGCGAAACACGCCATAGCACGCGTTTTTTTTCTTCTTCAGATGTCGGTGATTACATTTGCTATCGTCGGTGGCCACATCTGCGATCGGCGCTTGTATAAGGTACGACCACCCACTTTGATTACTGGGCCGCAGAAATTGCTTTCCCGAGATTAGCCACCGCCAGGGATGTGAACACGTATTGTTTGGTGTTTGTTTGTTTACGCGTTCCTTCTTGAACGGCGGTCACACAGCCTACTACATCCTATAGACCAGTCGGCAGGGCATGTCTAGAGCATTGATATAGGCGTTACCGAAAAAAGTAACTAAATACGTTACTCGTTACTTGCAAATAAAAGTAACGCGTTACCGACCTACGTTACCTCAAAATAAAGGAACGCGTTACCGTTACCGATATTGATAAAAAGTAACGCACGTTACTGTGTGTTAGCTTTATATCACGAACTAAAACATTTGCTGTTCGACGTTTGATATGTGCATACAGCACCATAGCTAAAATATGTCCATGCGGAAACTAATTACCTTTTCTTTTTAGGGTTTCACCCGAATAGTTACAAGAAAAAATACGCAAGTAATATGAAGCTGATTTATAAACACGTTGGCACGGAACTTAACAGAAGAACCGGCCACCCTCATTAGCACAGAAATTAAGACTCAGCCGAGGTTAAACTTTGAATATATTTTATCTCACAACATGTCGAAGTACAGATAGTTGCTGCTGAACAAGTTCCTCCGTTACCCGAAGCACACTCTCGCTGTTTCACTTCAGAAATAGCTGAACTTCAAAGTTGGCATCTGAATTCTACCTCGCTGGTCTTGGTAAACATGTCCGTTCCTAGTGCTAAATAGGTGCGTTCAATGGATAGATGCGTCGATGTGGAGGACAGCAACGATTTTTTGACTAAGCAATTTATGACTGGGCACTAAAAACACAAAAATAAAAATTCAGTTTTCTTAAGTTTTATGAAGTTAAAGTAACAGTAAATGTACTCCGTTACACGTTACTCAAAATCAACGTAAAGTACGTTACCCGTTACTTCTTGGAAAAGTAACGAGTACGTTACTTCGTTACCATGAAAAAGTAATGCGTTACCGGTAGACTGCCGTTACTTGTAGGCGTTACCGCCAACACTGTGTCTAAGTGCATCTGTCACTCTTCGTTGTATGGCGGTCCTGTCACGTTGGTCATGCAAGTATTGTCGGCCAACATGTTGGAAGCAGACATATGTGTGAAAGAAACATACTTCGACCATCCGTGAGAGAGAGCGTCCGTATACCTTCATCGTGTTTGCATGCAGCGAGCACCGTGGCTTTTTTACGATGTATGGGCAATGAGACTTCGTCCTAATGAACCTGTTGGTGATGCAAAACGTAAGCCTTCATTATTAGAAACTTGCTGCTTCGTGGCTTTCAAAAACGAAAACAAACAAACAAACAAAACAAAAGCGACTCGTTCAAGAACAATCAGCACGCCTGACTGCTGCTGCTTCTCAGAGACGCGAAAAGGTTCCTTCGGGGGTCTTATACCGCGACCCCACAACCGACGTGCGCGCGCGGTCGAGAGATCCAGTCGTGCGTGACGGAGCACAGCAGAATCGAAGCGGACTGTGGCAGCCCATTCACCGCCCCGCTTGTCGAGAACGCAATCTGCACCGCACCTGTTTCGGCGCTTTTTCTCCCTATATTTGCCTCGCGTATCGGGTGCGCTCGAATACGGAAACCTGATCTCGATCTCGGTGCGGCACCGAGCCTGCATCGAGAGTCCTTCCGCCGTTGGCCTTGTTTGTGTGTTTGCCTTATCTGTGTAATTTCGACGCTACCGCCCCGTCGGGTTCGACACTCTTCTTGAGGAGTGCGGCGATTGGGTCTGACACCGTGAAGTGCATGCCATAGGTTGTAATCCGGAGAGGCGCATAATGTGGTCACGCCGAGCATGTATTCTCGAAAATGATCGTCTCGGATGGCCGATACGAGAGGAATTCCGCGGCCTCCGTCAAGTTTGAGTTCGATGCGAATGACCAAGGGCCTAAATTTCCCGTTAACACTATAAACCCGACAGAACGAAGGCAGGAAAACAAAATTAAAAGAGGTTAACGTCTCGCGGAAAGTGGCGGTTGGTGAAAGCCGACTTTTATAATTGATGTTGACTACCAGCTTTCCGCCGAACTACGCGTAAACATCCTCGATCAGCCTCCGAGACCGTTTAACGTAAAATCAGACACGGAAATGAGCCAGTATGCTTCTTCGGTTGCAAAAAAACAACACAACAAGATTTTTTTTTTGCTATGGATTTTTAATGCGCACATGTGTATCTTTTTTGCTTTTTTTTTATTGCGGCCACAACAGGTTACTCTTTCTCAATAAATGTTTTTTGTACATACGCTGGCACCATTCGACACTCTAGTGCACCAGATCTTGAGGGCAGTACAGCTGCTTTATACACATTTCTTGCGATTTTTTGAACATTTTATTTACATGGCTTTGAGTTTCCGCTACACGCCATATACACAAATACATCTCTTTTAACACGCGAAGACAAAGTAGAGGACTCATAAAAGAGGCGCGGATTTTATTCGCTCGTTCACGATACAAAATCAATTGACAAGCGGCCGAAGGCGTGGAGGTAAGGCTCGTGTCTGAGCTGACTGACTGGTTGACGCGGTCGGATTCAATCATTATGGCAGGAGTTTTGAAGCGGACAGGCGTTGCGAAAGCGGCGGTGTCCGTCCGAACACGTGTTCGAGGCGAGGCACCGTCGGTCGCCCACGCGGTCGCACGCAGCGTGACCGGTCCTCATAGGACCCAGCCCCGCACAGGCGAATTCCGTAGTCGCTCGCCCATAGTCTGGGCATATAGAAGCCACAGGCGAGTAAGCCAGTCAGTATCACTTTACCGGTTCCTCTTTAGATTTTTTCTCCTTCAAACCTCCCCAAAAATCATCAGTTAGCAAAGATGAATACAAACCAAGGAATTATAATATCCACCATTGCGTTTGTAACGCGCCCTAAAATACACACACACACACAAAAACTCTGTTTCCTTTTATGCGACGAAAAACTGTGAGAGAAAGAGAGAGAGAGAGAGAGATGAAAGCGCGAGGGGAAGTCGGAGTTTTCCTTTTGCAGTTCCGCCAGCAGTTTTCCTTTTGCAAATTTTCAAAGGCCAACGCGCGGCGGAAGAAGCAACGTATATATGCAGTGCTACGCACCAAGGTTGGCCTTCGATTCGTGACGTCGGCAAGGTTATCGCCGTCCCGGCGATGCCGATTAATCACGATTAGAAACCAGATACGGCAACACATTACAAGAACGAAGCGAGCAGACGGCAGAACACCTGATCCCTCATCTTCGTCCCCTCACTCGCGCACAAAGAAAACCACGGACTTTGCGAGCGACTTAGCCTCCATGACACTCTTTTCGATGTCGGACCTACCCAGCCCCGATGTGGAACTCCGCGTGCACGCAAAGGCGTGCGTGACTCGAGCAAAAAATTGCGCAATTGTTGCCCGACACAGGAATGCTGCAACAAAAAAAAAAGCCAATAATAATAATAATACGAAAATCGATCTACGAGAAAGTTGCATACAAATGAGAGGGAGTGGGTAGTGGCCCCGATCAATCAGAATGATTTGTTCCAGCGTGAATTCGGACCAGAGTTGCTCGCACGATTCCATTTAAATGTGGGCGTGAACAGCGAAGTTCGTGAGTGCGCGCGTAGACTTACTAAACGTCTTTCATTTTGAAGTTGTGTTCCATGCGAAAGCCCATGAGAAAGTGGTACGGTGTTGGTATCAAGGTTACGCATTGACAACCCCCCCCCCCCCAAAAAAAAAAAGAAAAAAAGAAAACGCTATTAGCATGGGTGGGCAAAACGGATATTGCTTTTGGTGTTTAGGAGGTAAGGTCCACCCACTTTCCAGGCTCATGCCAAACCTCTCCATAACTGTAACACTTTCGCAAGAAATCCTCAAATAAGAAACTGATGCCGTCCACTTTTTGTTCTTTTTAAGGGCCATACTAACTTTGTTTCAGACCCAGCTATTTAAATTAGAAAATAAGGAACTTTTTCTTAGCAATTATCACCGAAAGCAGTCGCTTCGTGTTCGTAATTTGTATGCAAGCTAATAGTTCTTTTTTGTCTCCTCTTATTTTGTATGCGTAACGAAGTGAAAATATCTATTTTGCTATAGATTCATGTAAGATCACCACTATATAGGTAGCAAGCTCTGTATAGACGCAGAAAACCACAGTCCTGGTCCTGTTCATTTTGTGAAGCAAGTTCTCTATCCACGTGAACTGAAGCGATACCCATGTGGCCTTACGCTCACAGTCAATCGACTGCAAATCTTACTGATTTACGCACAAAACAGATGTACTATAACCAGTAATGTTATCTCCACACAAAACGCGTTCTTGGACGCGCAATGCTGCTCATATCTTTAGAGCCAGAAGCCCTCCTCGAGAATGGCCGAGTAGTTACACTTACTCGGATTGATTGATATTGATAGCGTGCCTCGATAAAGTATGCGCCCAATCAATGCTTGACGTTCCACGCAGCAGAGCTAGCTCACGAAATGACAGAGCCAGACCAGAGAAGCAATCCCCCGTTCCGTATCAGAACGTTGCCGAACCGGTACGGAACGCTCGCTCGAAGGCAGCTTTCGACAGACTTTGAAACACTTTTTCCTCGCCAGCCGCGAAAACGCGGCAAAAATAAGCTCGACAACACCGCCTATGCGGCACCCAACCGCCCGATAGATAGACCGGCCGACCTCGACCCTACACACTCCGTTTTACGTTACGATGGACCGCAAAGGACGCTACGAACTGCCCGAGTCAATCCATAGCTTTTGGCTTGTCACGTGATCTTTCCTGTTGGGCCGAGCGACACGCAGAGTGGCACGCGCGGTAGCGCTGGATTGGCTGACGAGGCTCATAGCTTCCGTTGCGGTATGACATCGTAAGGTTAAACGCTTGAGCGATCTCGCGGAGCAATGCCGCGCCGAGAGAGATCGGCCTCCGAAGAAGGATCCCGAGTCTCGTGGCTCGGAGGGATGGCGTTCTCGTGGGCAGGGTGTTGTGCGCGCGTATAGTACGTGAAATAAAGGTCGTCGACTTGAGAAAAAAAATAAAGTCTAGGCTTGGGTAGTGCTATCTGGCCGAGCCCAGACTTTTTCTGCCGAGTCTGCCGAGTCTGGGCCCGGCCAATGCAATAAGGCCTGAGCATGACGTCATCGTTAATGGACCCCAGACCCGCCGGAAGCGGCAAACACGCTGTAGCTCGACGTGAGACGCTGCAAGGCGGCAGACACGTCCGTCTCGGCGTCGCCGCGTGGTGGCGTCTCGCACTTTGTCAGATGCTGCAGGACGCGCTGGCAGCAATGCTGACGTGAGGTAGAGGCGCGGCGCTGTGTCGGTCCACTAGTGATGACGTTTGGCGAGAACGTCTCCTGCGGCCTTGTCTTGTATGTGGTATCGGCTCGGCTGGACGACGGCGACCTTCTGAGCGCGTGCAGCGCGGACGTGGCCGGTGGAAAAATGATTTCATCGCCGCTGATGGACGTGTCCTCGATAGAAAACAAAGGCGCGGTGTTCAATGACGCGGACCGCCGCAAACCGCCGCCGCCGCCGCCGCCGCCGCTTCCGGAAACGGCCGTTGGCGTGAGAACCTACGGGCGAGAAGCCTGGGGACCGATTTGTCCAAACGGCGAAGATAGCTAAAGAGCGCGCTCGCGCGCGCGTTGTGCGGTCTAATGCGTTTGGCACCGCTAGCGATGTGAAGTAAAGTGAAAGAATTTGGCATCCCGTTGCGAAGGCGATACGGTGGTAACTTTGTAACGAGTTTCGCTTCAGTTAGGATACTCGCGAAAATTCTTCTCAACTGAACGAAGTCTTTGGCATGGACAGAGCGAACGTTTAAAGGAGAGGCTATGTGAAACGGGAAAGAACGGTGAGCGTGCGAGTATGTTCGTGGATATCGATTATCTTACATTGGAGACTGCGCTATAATCAAAGGGGCAACCGCAGAGCGAACGCATTGAAAACGCGCGGTCTGCGTTTGCCTTCTTTTGTTTCCGGCTCTGACTGAAGACATTACAGTCACTGACAACTCAAGAAACGATCGGAGTAGATTATTACGTTCTCACTTCGGGATATACGTTCCTCAGCATTCTTATCGTCTAACGCCGTGCTCTCATTGGATGAGGAGCGATAACAAGATGCTCGGCCACTCCCTGAGCTTCTTAAGCTGTCAGCGACTTCAAAACCATAAGAGAGAATAAAGGAGGCTGGAGAATCGGAAGATCTTTAGAAGGCACTTCATAGACACGCACTACACCTTGGATAACAAAAACAACAAACTACGCGCGCAAGCAACGCATCAAACGAAAATCAAACGCCCAAAATGTGTTGTTGATTGAGAGTCTCGCACAAATTCGCCCAATTATGTGCAAGGCGCTACTTCCTCTGCTACTTTCAGGGATTGTGGTGATGTCAGAATGCCGAGTTCTGATTGGCTCTTATAGAAGGATAGAGGGTAGACCTCAGGGCAGGTTGCTGTGAGGTCTACTCACTATTCTTCAATCAGAGCCAATCAGAGCTCGGCATTCTGACGTCATCAGAACCCCTGCAAAAGTAGCAGACGAATTTGCACTCCGCATAGTCCCGAAGCAGATAACAGACGATCATCGCGAGTGATAGCACGAAAACGCATTCCTGTACCCACGGAGTGCCAAACGTGCCATCGTATTTCCTATACTTACGAGTTTTGAATTCAGCCGGCGTTAGGATGGCGCCGAGCAACATCGGATTTGGCTCATTTCGAACCCCGTCTCATCAACACGATTTCGGACATATGTGCGGAGAGAGCCCAACGCGTCCATGCAACCTTTGAACGTAACGTAGCGGAATAAGTTCGTTTGGATCGTCTATACTCGAAAACATTATGCAGCGGCTCTATTGAAACGAAACCTAATTAGTCGACGAACATAATTCCGCCGAGCCGTAAATAGAGACCGGCAGTTGCTAGAGCTTTTTGTTGCGCGGAGCTCCGCTTTGGCGGCGGCGAGGAAGTCGGCGAGCCGCGCAGAAGCGAGTCACGCGTCAGGAAGATGTTAATCTCTCTTCTCGGCTCTCGCCCGGTCTTGGCGCGTGCGAGCGCGACTTTGAGATGCGGAACTCGGAGCGGTCGTTCCGTGCGTCAGAGAGGTCGTTGTCAGCGAGGCTCTGATAGCGCCGGGAAGAGTGGAAACGAAGAAGAGAAGGCCACTGGGGAAGCTAAGAGGCCCCTCCGCGTGCACGCTCAGGAGCGGCTTGATTCAGTTTGATCGCTACTTCTGCGTTTCCGCCGTCTGGGACAGTGTCGTGTCGCTGCTTATTGTGCGATTACAGTTTAGCAGTTTGTGGGTAGCTGCGTGAGAGACGTTTTGCCGGTGCTCGATATTCCGACGAACGCTGCACGAAGATCGCATTCCGTCGCCTATGTCCCGTGGCTGTTTATGAAGAAGGGAGGATGCGCATACACAAATGTTATGCTTGGGTACACGCGTGAGTCCATTGGCGTTATTTGAGTGAGATCGGATAGTGGGGAAGCGCAGACAATAATAAGACTCAAGCCAGGTGCTTTCAGGGGACTAACTATACTAAACACGAGGTTGACGTGCTCAAAATTTTAGCCCGAGTTTCTGGTCATGCTCGCATCATGCCGCAGGTTCCGCTGACGTCAAAGAGACGTTTCACAAGCTCACGTCATGCGCAGTCACTTCACCGACCTCATGTTTAGGTCTAATCGTCTTTTTTGCCGTCATTCGCTCTATAGATCTCAGGAGAGAAATCAGGTCTATCCGGCGCTCTTATATATGCGCAGCGCAAGTTCTTCTGCTTCTTGCACAGGGGATGCGATGATGTCAGAACGCCGAGCTATTATTGGCTGGTTTAAAAAAAAGATAGTGGGTAGACCTGCAGGCATCTAGCAGTGAGGTCTACCCACTATCCTTTCAGTCAAAGCCAATCAGAGTTCGGCGTCATTCTGACGTCACCGCGACCCCTTCGCAACAAGCAGACGACTTGGGGCCTTAAACTCGTCCAACACAAAGTTGGAGCCGAACGTTCGCGGAGCGCGCCGATTGGACGTCGGCGACAAAAGACTTGGAGTCATTGTCGTGATAGGCCAATCGATGCGCTACGTCAACTTCGGCCCCAACTTTGTGTTTGACAAGTTTAACGACCTTGCTCTCCGCATTGACTCAGTGGCCAGGTAGCGTTTTGAAGTCTGATAATTTACGACGAAACAAAGCAGTCATTGCCACATACAGTTTTCCCCTACCAGATTCATTTATTTGTTTGTTTGTTTATTTTTCGTGCTCATGAACAGCTAGCTTTCGCCTTTGTAGTTATGCATAATATACATAAAGCAAAAAGTGGAAAAATAAATTCTAGAGATTATTAAGAAAAACCTTGAACGCGATAAAAGATGGGTTAAACAAAGCGACAATACATGGAACGCCGATGTTTCTGATTGCCTTTCATGAGAGAAGTTTGAAAGATTTGACTGACATAAAATGTAGGAGATATTCGCAAAACTCCCCTCGGAACATGAATATTAACTGCTGAATTTACATCAGGGCAATCAATTATTCCGTGAAGGCATTCAAAAACAGAAGTGAAAGATCTCTGATCTTTTTAAATATTTCCTTAAAAAGTTTGTATAGCTCCTTTTTGTCGCAGCGGAAATCTAGGCCCTAAAACCAGACGCCCCTTAAACTCGCGCTCTTGTGATTACTTCTCGAATGAACTACACCAATGCAATAAACGCATAGTCGATGGATATATTAAATATGCCTAAAAGTAATTTTCCGGTCATTGACATGAGAGATCCATCGATTTTGAAACTCATCGATAAACTACGTACGGTGCAGATATTAATTCGGCTGCCTGATTCACAGTCTGCACCCTCTCCAAGAACGCCAAAACTTAAATTATAAATAAATAAATAATAATAATTAAAAAAAACAGCAGTAACCCTGCACGTAATCTTCAAGGACGGCGCGGCTCCTTTCCTACACGGCTCCACCGAAGCCCGCAAACTACTTTCCGCCTTATGTTGTTTTTTTTTCGTAATTTTTTGTTTGTTTTTGTTTCCACTTATATCTACAGCAGCCCGCAGGCTATATTTGCCCAAATCGGACGGCCACGGTCAGTCGAGATTTATGCGTATGCGAAGACAATTAGACACCTAACGAATGCACGCGCGGTGAATACATTTATCCTGGCACGCGACTTCGCGGAAACGCACAGGCACGCACGCGCGCACGCACGCACGCACAAATGTGTGTGCTCGCGCGGAGTAGTACTTGATCCGTTTCTGCTTCTGGTTCTTTGCATTTTTTGTCTCACGAGATTGAACGGCGTTATTTGTCGTTTCTTTTTCGGGGAGATATTCGTGTCTCCGGAAAGGACCTTCGTGCGCCAAACGGCCTCGAGTCGTCCGTGCAAAATCGCCGGCGATCAAATAACAACGAGACTGGTTTGTTTTTGTTCTGTTTTAGGCCACTTATGATTACTGTTTGTTATTTCTTACTATTGTTGTAGCTATTCGTGCACGAAGCGAATAGACAGCGGAGCAAACGAGCTCGCGAAGCAAATCCCACGAGAAGGGAGAGTTTGGAATCAGGGCTAATGCGTTCTCTGAGGGCCGGGGCTTTTAAAATTCACGTTTTACGTAAGACGTACTACGAAGGACGTCAGGCTTGCACGATCGTGCGCTGCAACTAGTGAACGAGGCGGGCAACGCAACGAAACGAAAAACTTCGTCGAAGCTCGATAGAGAATGCTGTCGAAACGGTGCAGAAAGGGAGCACTGCACGAATAGCAAACCCTGCCTACATTGTGACGTAACTCCTGCTCGGTATGCTCGGACGGTGAAAAAAATTCCAATCGAGACCTGGTCATTTGTGTCAGCCTGATTCAAAGAGGTCGCGCATACCATTCCTACAATGGCTCAATAGAACAGATGTTGAGCGTTCTCGTTTCAAGATCTACAAGTGAGACAGTTCAAGTTTAAATGAGTCAGTGACTTGCAACTCTATACATGGCTTGGACGTAACGTCATTAAACCGCGCTGATAATCAATCCTGATTGTTCTTGCAAAAAAAAAAATCGGTATGCTGTAAAAGATACGCACTCAGCAGCAATGCCACCACAATGGCCGCTGACGTGACGTCAGTTCAATCAATCAAGTAAATCGGTTGCGGTATGCGCCTCACACGCAGCAGTAACAAACTGGCGTATAGACTTCGATTGTCCATTGTACTCTCTCCTGAGCATAAAACAGGCCTCCATCTTCTAGAGTCGTTTAGATCTGTACATCCGTGTGTCTGTATAAGTGACGCGTGTCCTTACCGGCACTCACACGCGAACAAGGGACCGAACTGGTCCCTAAACGTCGGGACACTTATGGTTAAAGTTCGTATTTGTCTTCTGATATCTTCCTAACCAGGCAGAGGGCTGCGCCGGGCCTTTACCTTCAAGTCGTTTAGATGTCGCTTAAAAGGGCCAGTCGCCGCGCTCGCGCGAAGGCCCCCATGACCCCGTTAAACGCAGGGTCCACAATTATCGCATCGCAACCCACGTTTCACCTTGCATTTTCCCGGGAACCGCTCCGCGCAGGTCGCCGAGATATGTTTACAAATAGCCCGATTCACCGGGGGAGCCTGGCTTGTTTTGACAGCCTACGCGTTTAGGCCCATCAGAAACCGCCGACCACGGTTATTATGGCGGCGCAACCAAGGCCATTCAGAAACGCCGCGTGCACGCGCACGTGACAGCTAAACACACCACGTGTCCGGCGACGTCGCTCACTTCCTGCGTGAATGCACGGAGCGCATATGAGCATTACGATCTACAACAGACAAGGCCCGAGCACGACGTCATCGTTCATGGATCTTCGACCCGCCCCACTCGGCAACACGCCGAAGCTCAACGAGAGTACGTCGCAAAGCGGCAGACACCTGCTGTCTGGCATCGCCGCGTGCTAGCCTCGCGATGGTTCCGAGACACTGCAAGACGTGCTGGCAGCAACGCTGACGTGAACCACGAAACGCTGCCTTTATAGGAAAAAAAAACAACACTGGCTAGGTGGCGCAAGCCGCCGCCTGATTCAAAGGGTTCAGCTAGGTGCCTCCATCCATCCAACATTGGTATGATAGATGGATAAATGTTCACGTGACTGAAACCTACCAGGCCGGAACCTTTTTCTGGAAGACGCGTCCACGCGTAAACCTGATTCGTATGGACGCTGCGCCGTCTGCGGCTGCCAATGTACGCTTTTAATATTGCGCGGCACCGGAGTCAGGGGAGTCGTGCAGTCACGTCGATTGAGCGCGTTGCGCAACTTGTGGATGGTGTTCCGCTGCAGCCGCTGGCTCCAGAGGAAGATGTTATCCCGTTACCGGGGCGATGGCTCCCCCTTCAAGGACGAACAAACGCGCCGCGACGTCCCTCGGGGACTTGCAAGTCCCGAAGCCATACATGTCTCCGAGTGACGCGGAAGGTTTATTGGGGTAATACGCGAGCAAAATGGAAGAAAATTCGCCGGTTGGGAGCGCGCGCACGCGCGCACGGGTTTCTTGTTATCGCAACCGCCATCTCACATTCCTGCGAGTATCGTCACTTTCGCAATGATTCGCTCCGATTGTCGTTATCTTAATTTGAAACCAGTGTATACGGCTGCTTCGCACAAATCTCGCGTTTCAGCGAAACGATATCCCTTTTTTTTTCGCTGTTCTTTTATCTTTTTGATGGAACGATAACCTGTCTGTAAGGTAGTGCGATTAATCTGCCCTCGGCGAGGCTACGCCTTAATTACGAAAAAGAAGCTGAGCGGGTTCGGGTGACAAGCAAGACAAATCGAACTCAAGTCGAAATCGGCACAAGGTCGAGCGTGTGTAAAAGTGCCGCGCCGGGTGGGCCTGCGGGATCGTGCCAAAGAACAAAAGTCGCCGGTGCCTCGCGACAGACACAAACAGGTCTAGAAGAAAACCTCAATAGCGCGGAAGCTTATAGATTACTCGATAGCCAAAAAAAAAACAACGTAGACTGATCGACGAAAACCCACGCACCTGAGATTGCTTGTTGACCCACACGCTTCAACAGGGTTCAATGAACTCTGAGCACTGTGAAGTGGCAAATTAGATTCAGCAAAACAGATGCTGTCTTGTTGTCGACGTAACCCTATAGACAAAGAGTCCTTTAAGAAAATGGGGACGCCAGAACCAATACAATACAATTGTTATTAATTGTGTTTTAGATAAAATACAATTTAATGCCTACATAAGACAATAATGCTTATGGGTGTAAAGAATAAAAAATATCTTTTTCTCACGCAAGTTTTACCCGAAAATCGGGCAAAAATCGGAACGTTCCAAATTCGTTTCAAGCTATTTTTGAGAAACCAGCGTATTTATATCGGGCAAACCACAAATATTGTCTCGTTAAAAGCATATCCGCAGTCTCTGTACCTCAAATTCCTGGTGCCGTTTTTTTTTCTTATTTTTTCGTGTTACCATGATGAATCTTTTTTGTTATGTTTTGATTTTGGTGAACTATTCGATTGTTTTTTTGTGCGTGTGTTTTAGTTTTAAAGGCTATAGACCAGTGTCCGAAATCCTAGCCCCCAGCGATAAAACGGGGAAATAATATTCTCAAACGCAGGCTGTTGTGAACTCAGAGCATCATAGCCTATTATATTCACGGATCGTGCTCCGCGATTCGTTTATTATTTCATTTCAAAATATTGCCATTCTCTGGTCTTATCAGCCACACACCCGCGTTCTTATCAGCCAATGTAGTATAACTTCAATGGTTCTGGAGTGATAATAGGATTTTGGGACACCCATGCGTTTCGTAATCTGTCGCCACCGCAAGATAAATGTGGATTAAAAAATGTCGAAAACCTCTTTTGTTTCCTTTGTTTTATTTTAATTACACTAACAATAGTGCTGGAGCATGACCTCGGCCACCGGAATCTTGTCCATCTCAGAGAAAATGCACCTTCACGTATAAAGCACGAAAGTACATACGTATGTATAGACCTTTTCTGCTTATTCTCGCCCCCGACCACCAAGGAGGCATATCCGGTATGGGCGACGAAAAAATATCAAAACGTTTCAACCTGCAACTAGTAAAAAAATAGAGGGGAGGCAAAACGAAAATGTGTGACGGTTACGTTTATCTCCTACATGCCTTTTATTGGCGTGGCGACGGCAAAACAATGTTTTCGCCCATACTGGAAGTGACGACAATTAAAGATGGCGGCGCCCTTGCGAAAAAGGTCTATACACACACCGCCTTTTCGTTAAGTTCTACAAAAGTGGCTTCGCGGAAGATGATGCCAAGATACCAATATTGGGAGTTCCATTTTCGACCTTCGTCAATGGTGTTCGCAGCAGTCACGATGACAAAATTATTTGCGGAGACGCCTGAAGCATGGTCGAAGCCCGTTTCCTTCATACACATGCGTGCTTCGAACATGCTTGTCCGCAGAAAATTCTGTCATCGCGTCCATCTGTATCATGTACGATCAATCTGCCTGCGGCTTTAGGCGTCCTAGGAGTTGGCCACTGGCCTTTCGGCGGCGCCGCGGCATCGCGGTTGTTCTGAGCAATATATTATATTAGATCCTATAATACAAAATAGGCCCCAATATACAATATACGCAGCCTTCCTCTGTGAGCGATTGACTTTCGATGCGCTCTGCGGGGAATGCCAACGGGCGAAACTCCCAACACCAAACACTTCATCGTCTGCGTACGAGCCTTGTTCTGGATCGAATGCTGCGACGGGTTTTCTTTTTTTTTTTACCCATGTCGTACACGCGTCGAATCGCACGGAGGTGGAACTCGAATCAAAGATTGATCGACGATGGCACGGAGAGAGAGCGCAGTGGCGGCGTGCGTGCTGCCCGCTCTATCTTTTTGTTACGCCGCGTGGGCGCTGGGTCTGCTAATCCTTCGGCTCCCGTTCCAGTATCGGTTCTTGGGTGCGAGTGAGTCATCGATCACTCTCGATACGGGTCGCGGCAATCCGCTTCCCACGAGCTCGTTTCTCGTATTTCTACCGAGCGATCGCGGACAATGCAGCTTCCAGATTTTTTTGGGACGTATACGCACGTGGAAAGAACTTGAAACCGAATCGTAGTTGTTTTAATTTCTTCCGATATTCTGACAATTTGACAATTTTGACCCTCACACGAACACAAACGTGTAAAAAGAAAAAAAAACTTTAAGTGGAGTGAGTTGTTCAAAGTGGTGTTAAGTCTTGCGAACCGTGACTTATACAGTTAGCACGAGCGATCGCAAGATGTTTCCCGTTTACTTTAAAAATTTTAAAGGCTGTCATCCACCATCTGTTAGGATGGTGAAACGTGCCTACCCTGGTTGCCAACCTATAGGCACGGACATTCGAGGAGCACCAGTATACTCCATGTCCGAGCAGAAATTAGAACACACGCTACACATTCATATAGTCAACGCGTTCGCGTTGAATATATGTCGCGTACGGTGCACCTGTCTCAGAAATGCCACGGCGGATACGTTGAATATACTTAAATATGCGGGTTCCGTCTTTTACTTTAGGACTCACGACAGAATGAATACCAGTTTTCAGCTCGGGGATTATTTTAGAGTCCTCGTGGGACACACTGAAACAAAATCTCGTGGTCACGAAGACAATAACGGACGAAACACGTACTTATAGTCCACAATGTCCTCATTCACTTTAGCTGCACATGTTTTTTTTTTCGTTTGAGTTTTTAGTTTCGGCGGGAATAACATCGAAGGAACAGACACCCAGTGCCTATTAAGCTGGGATCACGCTACTAATACGTCATACAAAAGACAGTCTGAAGACACTGTCTGGGTGAGGTGTGTTTCTATAGGGCGTATTCACTGGCGGCCATATATGTGTGCGCTAATGCTGAGCACGTGCTGATGGCTAGCTTCCACAGTTATTTTGCAACGTGCATTCCGCACCATCAAGATTGCCGGTCTTGGCAGCCTATTAGTGTGAGCTCATTCTGAGCATGCGCTCTAAACAATGACCTCAAATATGGCGGCCAGTGAATACCCCCTATAGTGCCCCCAGACGGAACAAACGTGTCACTGCGCGCAAAACTGACCTCTATTTTTTCCCCTCTGTTTTACTTAGTACACCTAATTTATTAATAGAAAGTTCACGTCTACCACTGTCAGGGCATGAAAGCGCGCGCGAACGTATACGTCGCGTCTTCTGCTCTCTTTAATTATAAGGAACCAAGCGTATCAAAAACGAAATCAATTTGGACGAACGTTCACCTCATTGCGCCGCTCGCGGGAAGGACCTTTTTCATTTATGTCGCGCTTTCCCCGCCAACGAAAACGAAAGACTCATTAGGTATCTTCGAGGAGTTAGCACCTGCCGCGGTCCAAAAGCTCCATTTAGTGCAGCCTCGACTCGATCGAGAGGTAAAACAAAGCGAACGCCCCGAACTAATTGACCCCAATCTGGCTGAAAAGCGTTCACTCCCATTTTGGAAGGTTATTACGCCGCATACATAAGATATACACGGCCCTTGGTGTCTTCCATTATTAACGTTTAGAGGAAAGTTTCATTTATTCGGGAGCCGTGACACCAATATCTGCTTTTGTCGCGATTGCTGCGTCTTCGGTGCGAAGATTGCTGACCGACGATTATCATGCTCGAGAGAGTGCTTCATCTGCCACAGTTGCCTTCCATAAGAAACAATCCTACCGTGGCGCCATGTCGTTTATTTTTATATTTTTTATTTATGCGCGGCAAGGTAATCACATTTAGAAAATGCACTCGTGAGAATTTGATATTTCTTTCGATTTGGGACTCGAAGTCCTAATCAGGAGCCATCGCGCGCCCTACATTAAGTCCATTCATTACTCTTCGTATTAAGGATGCGCATAGGAGGGCTTTGTTTCGAGCAAATATACGATTCGTCCCAAATCTCTTCGTAGATTTCTAACGTCGAAAGCGGCTTCAACAACATTTTATTTAAAATTTGTATAGTTGCCTTAAAAGGAGAGCAGGTTTCTCGAATGACGCTTCGTAAAATTTCTAAAGAAAGCGAGCAGGGTTCGATTAAAAAATAATGGAGTTGCTCGCATTCCTTCGAATGCCCACCGTAACTATTGGGTTTAATTAGTAGTCACCCGTTTCGGCGGTTGACACGGCTGACGTGTTCTTTCAATATGTAGTGTCCTCTGCGTGTAACCTGTTATTCCATTACCCTGCCAGAACATTCCAGTTGACATTAAAACATAAAAAAACAATAAAAATAACCTACTTAATTGAGACTTCCTTTACTCGGCCACGCCTGACACTGCATCGGGCAAGATTGCTATTCGGCGTAGTACTAGTAATTATTCGGAACACATATCAACAAAAAATATGACATGTTCATCTGAAAATGAACTTTAATTACGTTGGTTCAAAAGAAGGCGAAGAAGCTAATAAGCAGTGGTTCGACCTGAACGAGTTTGACAAATCTATACCCACCGCCGAGCTGCCAATTTCCCGTCGCCAATAACACCAAGCCTTGGCGAACGGTCCCTATAACGACGTGCGTTAAAACAGTCCCTTAGACGGGTTATTGATTATGAGTGGTATGTTTTCTCAATTGATAAAGTTGCACCCCCACCGTGTTACCAGGTTTCCCCCGCGGCGAGGTGACTGCGAACTGCACGGCAGCGAGGAATTCGCGTTTGCACGCTGCGTCTCGTCGCTGAGGTCAACGGTTTTTCCTGCCTCCTTTTCCGAGCCGTCAGTCAGTTTTCCCGCCGAGCTCACTTCTCGTCTAGACGCGATTTTTTCTTTTTTAATCCCCCTCGTGTCTGTTTGCCCGCTGCTTCTAAACGAACAATAAGGACGTGCGTTGAAGTGTCCAAAAACAAAAATCAAGCCCGCGTTTTTTTTTGCCAGCTAACAAAAAAATTTTTACGCAAACTTTTATGTATAGCTACACTCTAAAAACACACACACACACACACACACACACACACACACACACACACACACACACACACACACACACACACACACACACACACACACACACACACACACACACACACACACACACACACACACACACACACACACACACACACACACTAAACGTTGTTGAAAGGTTTTTTAACACCCTAAGATTTATTTCAACTTGTGAAGAAAGGTTTCCGGCCTCAAAAATATTGCGCCTTGGCGCACTAGAAGGGCATCTGGGCGATGAAGAACTCGTTCGCATAAAAAAAAAGAAGCTTAAAGGGGCACTGAAGTCATTTTTGAAAACGGTTGTTTTTGACCTTATATTGTTTAAAATGTGTTAGTTCCCACATATACCAAGTCCTAGATTACAAAACCGCCTATTCATCTCAGGGCAATAGAAAAACATGTGGACTCTTTTTTCTCGCGGACTACACTGCGTGGACCAATGAAAGCCCTACAATACGAGCAGATTCCGAAGGATTTTATTATAACTCGTCTCAAAGAGAGTCTGATAGGCACACTATCGGATAAGACTCCTATGCGGAGAGAAAGTCGTCTGCTTTGAGCACAAGAGTTGCGGTGACGACAGACCGACGCCGAGCTCCGATTGGCTTTGGGTCGACCCACTATTCTTTTCAATCAGCCAATAAGAGCTCGGCGTTCTGACATCATCGCAACCCCTGTGCAAGAAGCAGAAGAACTTGCGCTCCACCTTGTGCGTGTACCCCGTTTCTTTCCACTCTTCTGCCGGCACGTGGCAAAAGAACGAGCAGACTCGCACAAGGCGTGAGCATGACTGCCAGCAAAAGGCACTATCTAATTCGCGCCACCTCGGGCCGACAAAAGAGACGCCGTCGAAGATCGTTCCTGTATCATAGGGCGTCGTTCCAAATGGCAACGCGCGGCGCGCCACTGCTGCTCGCGACAATGACCGACCTTCTCGTTCAGCGCGTGGAAGTGGGGGCGGAACTTGATCTTGAGCAGCACCGAAGGACGCCGGAACAACGTGCGCGCATTGTTCGCCTTCGTCCCGAGCTAACGCGAGCGCGCCGACGGTCCAAGTAAACGCGGAAGTCGGCACGCGGACACAAAGAAAAGCCGTTGGTTTTGTGACAATCGACGTGGGTATTGTTGAGATTACAGTCGACGAGCCTTATGGCGGCTCGATCGAGCATTTCGGGCGACCCGCTGAAATTCGCCGGCCAACCTCCAATTGGCAGTATTGAGGCCGTCGGCTCAAGGGTACGAGCGTAATGCCCCGGTCGTGTAACCGTTTCGTTCTAAACCACTTCCCTTGCCTTTTCTGTAAAAAAAAAATAATAAAAAAATTAAAAAAATCGGTAACTAAAGTAGAGATTGTGCTCAAACTAGGCACCTTATCTCTCGTTTTCAACCCTGCAGCGATAACGACGTACTTTGTTCTCTTACGCAGTGATGTTTCTTTCACGGGGTTCGGTAGGAAACTGTAGTCAACCTTCCGATAAAGCAGCAGTTAAATTTTACGAGCAAAGGCTACGTGCAAAGGGATCTCCCCTATCATACAATGGTAGTTTGCAGTGAAGACCTTTAAGACAAGGGCCCCTTTCTAACTACGTGCTTCACGAACTTTTAAAAACAAACACTTCTTGTACATCGTAGACAGCAAGCTTATCAAATCGCTCTTAGAATTGACAATTCGCTCAAAATAAAGTTTGGCGTTTCCTGAATCTTGATGCACAGAACTGGAAGTACTCATCCCTTCCCCTTTCCAACTCTGCGGTGGAAAGGAGGAAGCGACCTTTCAGCTTACGCGAGAAAAGGGCAACGGCCAAAACTAACGTAAGGGAAAAGTGCAAAAAGAAGGAAAAAAAAAGAATTCGACGCGCCATCGTTTATGCAGCTCTAACCTGGTCCTAGATAGACCGAATGACGCCTAGTCTACCTGCTGCAATTTGAATATTTTTTACTAGCAGATGCATGTTTTTGTGCTGTCGAGGCCTGGCGACTTTAGTCAAGTCAGATTTGACACATGTAAACAGAAAAATGACTTAACACGGGGGAAGGTGGCCATAAACTAATAAATTCGAGAGGACATATTCTTATAAAAAGAAACAGGCGACTTAATTATCACTAAAGAAGAAGTGCCCTGTCAAGCTACGGAGACGACGCGACTTAGTAGTGACCAATGACTCAGAGAATAGTGTTCTGTTGGCCACGTGGTCATGTTCAATGGGCCAGTCGTCTTTTTGTGTGTGAAGACAACATGTTCGTAAGCCAGTAGCCCTCTTAATAGCTACGTTACATCTGTTAGCCATTCTCGACGGAACCCGAGTTAAAAAGATATATATATATATATATATATATATATATATATATATATATATGTATATATATATGTATGTATGTATGTATGAGAGAGAGAGAGAGAGAGAGAGAGAGAGGGGGAGAGAATGAATCTATTTTGCACTTTTAATTGGCGCATACGTTTAAATATCATGACAAAGTTCTTTACTCAGTTAGTAATGCCTGAAATTCCTGTAATGACCTTCAGAGTGAGTATGAAAACTTAACACATTTCTAAGTTCATAAAAAAAAAAACAGGTCGTTTTAATGCTTTACCTTGACGGAAAACTATATCAAAGGCAACGTTCTAAACTAAAAAGAAAAAAAAACTTGGAGTTTCCGATTTAAAGAGGACTTGCATTACAATAACAACCACTGAGGTAGATATACAGATACTTATCCCTAACAAGAAGCAGGGTAAAAAGCAAAAGAGAAACATTTATAATTGCAAGGAAGTAGCATATTATCAAGAATATGCTTACCAGGATATCAAACCCTTACCTAAGACATAAATAAATTTGCAATAAGGTACCATATACGAGCATAAAACCATTCTGGCAAATACAGAAGAGAGAAAAAAAAACACGAATGGTGCAAGTCAATATTCCCAATAAAAAACAACAACAACAAAAAAAAACGATAGTTATGCAGCAAATTTGTAACGTCATGGTAAAAAGAGGGGAGGGGTGGAGTTGGTCTCTCAATTTAATGAAGATTGCGGCTAAAGAACTCGGGGGGGGGGGGGAGGTTGTCAGCGATTTACGTCAATCATCGATAGCAAACCCCCCAAAACAACTGCAGGAAAAGGAAGATCAACCACAAACGCACGGCCGCGACTGGTTGCCGTGCTGATTGGTCAAGCACGCCGACGCGCGCGAGCACTCAAGAAACCTCTCTAACGCGCAGCTGACAGGACAGACATCCCGAGAACCAGACTTGGACGTAGTTCAACTACTCTACTCAAACTACTGTAGTTTAACTACTTTTCCGAGTAACTTGGTAACTTTCAATTACAAATTTATTTGGGTAATTAGTAGTTTAACTTAACTACATTTTTCAGGTAACTTCTACTCAAATTACCAACTACTTTCAAAATCTAGTGCTAATTTTGCTCACCACAAAAGTTTGAGCGCAGAAATGAATAAGACGCCGGGAGATGAAGTGACATTTCCGAGCAAGGGGCCCCCTCACATTCCGTTCCCACGAACTTATACTCGGCAGCCGTAGAAACTGCATCACAGGCGTACTTGGGCCAAGGTGGCGACGAGCAGCCAAAACATAACACCGGCGCGAACGAGCGCAGGCAGAGATGCTTTAACAAGCCTTGGTCGGGTATTGACCTAATCCGGTAATGCACGCAGGCGCCGCCGCGCTTCCAGCTGCAACCGTGAAAGACGGGGACACTCCGATGGTTGTTGTTGTTTTCGTGTTGTCTGCCTTTAGTGAGTTCTGACTCAGGCGGTTCGGGGGTTCTACGGGGAGGCGCCACTGGAATGACCTCGCAGCTGGGCGCCCGTTCCCATGGTCGTCTCGTCGTCAGCGCATACTCCCTTGCAAAGCCGGACTCCCCGCGCACAAACACAGACACCGATAATCCGTTTATGGGAGCACCTTCCCGCTTCGAGCGGCAACTGTACGAGCGACGATGCTTGTTCACGTAATCCTTCGCGTCCATCTGATACCGTAGTCGACGGAGAGGATTGCGAGCCATCCTTGGGAGATCCTTTTGTTGGACCCGGTTTCAGCGGCGAAGTATACTTCGTTTCATCTTTTGTTAAACTAAAACAATTTTTTTCTTCAGTATCGTAGCACTAGAACCGCAACGAAACGCGCATTCGTCCGGATGATCTCATCATCGTGGCGCGAGACTTGAACCCTTGACGGTCAGGTGCAATCGCTCAGTGTACCCTCCGAACGTCGTGGGAATAAAGAGGGGGCAATCATACCAATCTCAACCTGCCTAAAAAAAAAAAATGAAGGAGAGTTTCTTTTGTTTTTTTTATATATATAAAAGACTTTTTAGCAATGGCAAACCTCACATGTTTTGTCATGTACACCGAAGATGCTGACACTCGCTTTCCCGACCCTGCACAGCTTGTTTTTAAATTCAACACTGCCGTTCCCCCCAGCACGTCGGTGGAACGTCTTTTTTAGCTTGGCTGGGAACGTCTTTAGGAGGAAAAGGGAAAACTCTCTGATAAGGACTTTGAAAGTCAATTGCCTTTGCAAGTGAATAAACTATTTTGGTGAAAACGCAAGCCATAAAATGACTGCATTTATTTTAGGCTCGCAGGGGTTTTCACGGATCAAAACTGCTGTTCATCTTGCTACCACAAAAATAGAAAAAGTAACTTCGAAAGTAACTTCAAAGTAACTCGCTACTTTTTTACAGTAGTTAGTAGTTTACTCAATTACTATTACAAATACGTAATTTCCACTCTACTCCAATTACTTTTGGCGTCAATACTCAGTAACTTAACTTAACTACCTTTTTTGAGTAATTTGTACATGTCTGCCGAGAACTCATCTCGGATGCGAGACGTCTGTGGTTACTTCACGACGCGAGAAAAAAGAGCATTACACGGACTTGATACGCGAACCCTACTCAGAGTAGGCTACCCTGACGTGCTTTTTTCTTTTTTTTCTCCCGCGGTTGTTTCAGTTTCCGTTCCGGCTGTCGGACACTGACACGGCGAAACTACGACGTCAACAACAATGAGCACAAAAAACAATGCAGACAGGAATCGCACTGTCTGTGCATGGTTCTTTAGAAGATGTCTCGTTCAGCGGAACGAAGCGGTATACGTCGAGACGAATCAAAAACGTCGGGGGCGGAAAGCGACGTCGGCCTGACTGATCTGTGATATGTGCAGTGTGTCGTTTGCACGATGAGGAACTGAGGGACGCAACGTTAAAAGGAAAGAGCTAAGTCACACGGTGTGCGAATTGAAAAGTTAGCTTTCCTACAGCAAGTTAACTTTTCAGTCGGCCGTCTCCGTGGTCTACAGAAAAAGGGAACTCAGTGCTCACGGCGTTTTCTTGGAGTGTCAAGGGCACCTGGCGGGAAAAGACCTGACGATCATTTTTTCTTCATAAGATTAAGTCATTGTGATTACATTGTGCATGAATCTAGCCCGAGGGTCCCTTTCTTTTAACGTGAAACGTTCTCTTGCTAAGTGTTTGGCATTTCGTGAAGCACGAAAGTGAAGCCTGGATAAAAGCGTGGCCGCGAGGCTCGACACTGATTGGCTTTGCGTGTGTGTCTGTTTGTGTGCGTGTGTTTGCGTGTATGCGCGAGAAAGGGGGGGGGTCGACCCAAGACGATTTAGATTATTAAGCGAGTGCCTTTCCAGCATGTCACGACACGCCACTGTGAGTAGAGGTGCCATTTGGCGGGAAAGCCCTGAGAGGCCTCCGCTCTGCGTCCGGCAGATAGCAACTTGACACCCTGTCACACCTTCTTAAAACCCCGGGCTAGCGCCGATATCTCCCATCCCAGGAACTGCTATCGAACGTACATGCCACGCGTTAAGCCAGTCGCTAAACTAACGAATGGAGAGCGCCGACAGCGTAGACGCCACACCTTTTACGTGAAGCACAATTGTTCAGCAATTCGCTATGATTTTTTTGTTTTCGATGGAAAGACGGTGCGACTTCCGGTCGCACCGTCTTTGCAAGCCTGTTGAGCCTGATTATGTCGCCAGTGTTAGAAAGCATAAATACTACGCGGACAACAAAGGCGGAGATTTAACCAGGGCCTTCGGCTGTACGACATTACATCTTGGAGGAGGTAAGTTGGTTTACAAGAGTACTCGAAACATTTTAACATATCTCACACTCCTTCGTTTTTTTGGCGTTCACCTAGGGGATTGGTGGGTTAAACGTTTCATCTACATTTCAAGCAGCGGTGTTAAGGTGGCCTTTGTTCATTCTTTTTATAAACCAGAAGTTCTCTGGGACGTCTAAGACTCGAACACCACCTGGTGGCGTTTGCCATAAAAAGGGTCTATAGTGCAGTGGGCAATCGTCGCAGGGCATACCACAGCTTCGCTGTTCAGCCACCTTCACAGTGGATTGGAGCCTTAATTTTTTTCAATCTATAAAATCAATAAAAATGAATATAAAATATAATGAAATATCATTTCAATATAAAATGAAAATCAATCTATAACTTCAGTGGTCCCTTTATGGTGTCCATAACTCGGTTTTTGTCCTGGTCATTCATGCTGACCGAACGACAAGTCTGCATTTGAGGACGACAAGAAAACTTCCAAAATCGAGCAGCCGAAGGTGTTACTTTAAGCATCCGAGCAGCACAGAGGCCGGAACGTGTCCGTCTGATTGCGATGTTAATGTACTCTTGTGCATTGAGCAAACGTAACCACATATAGCCTTAGGTATTTTATCAGCTCGTACGCGTGAAGTCCTTATCTCTATGCTGAAAGCGGATACGGGTGACGACACGGCAACTGCTGTAATGTTTCCCGCTGCTCCCCCATTTAGATAACGAGGCAATTAAAATGCACTACGGCGCGAGGAACACGCTTGTAAACTTTCGACGTGTGTTTTTTATGTTTATTAAAAATACAACCGCGCCTTTGTAAACTCATGCAATTTCAAAGTTAGGAACATTATGGATATCCTTGCGCTCACAAAGAACACGCAGCTTTCAGCGATGGGGGTACTGACGTGTGAAAATCGCTCTGCTTATATTGTACCCAGTTGTACCGCAGCGGGCTGAAAGTGCGGTTAGCTGCTAATGCACGAGCTTGTTTCGCCGAGATTGCCCTGAGCATGGAGCTCGCGCTTGACGCCTTTCCTGCGGTACGGGTATGACCATTGCATTACCAAGCATCAGGAGATGCAGGGATTGGTCCACGCGCCCACGCGCACGCCTTCCTGTATAAAATATTCAAAGTAAATAACCAAATAAAGCGTTGACGAACACGCGTGCAAGATGCCATTTGTTTAGCTATTGCTTAGAAAAGTTCTACTGCTGAGGCCAGCCGTGCGCGCGTGGAACATCAAGCCCTGCATTCTCCTTGATCTTGGTAATATAGCAATAGGTCTATTCACACGAGGAGAAATCCGGGGATTCCCCCCCGCGCGCATCTCGAGACGAAAACGCGAGGTTTTTGCACATCGCAAAGCCTCACGTTTTCGTCGTGGGATGCGCGTGCCGTGGAAAATCCCAGGATTTCTCCCTCGTGTGAATACCCCTTAAGGTGAAATAGAGCATAGTTCGTGTCAATTTAGATGTTAGCTTACGACTTTCTAACATAGGAAAATAATGTAATGCTCTGAAATTGCTCGTAGTAAACAAAATTAGAATTATTCGAGCGTCACAGATCTGACTTCGTACTGCTGTTCAAAGTCGATCATGCGGATGACAGACATTTTGATAAGCGTCAGCACGCCTCCTATAACTTGTGAAAGGTGCGAATTAATGGTTTACAACTCCGGCAGAATGGCGTGTGGACGGAATCGATGCAGAAAATTTCGCCACCTCTGTGACCTGATGCTCGTTCTTTTTTCACCTCGATTTTTTATTTTCGATTCTTTCGCCAGTCTCAGTAATTCGTTCCGCCGTCAAACCCGAACACACGCACTCCTTACAATGTGTATCCGGACAGTATACAACACAACGTCAATGTTCTGAGATAAAAGAAAAATAAGGA
This sequence comes from Ixodes ricinus, assembly GCA_037355805.1. Taxonomy (NCBI): domain Eukaryota; kingdom Metazoa; phylum Arthropoda; class Arachnida; order Ixodida; family Ixodidae; genus Ixodes; species Ixodes ricinus. The sequence goes on from JAZHYW010005743.1 coordinate 47,849, forward strand.
AAGAAAAACGTGCCAACATGTTTGCGAGATTCAAGCCGCAGCAATGAGTGCATCGCAGAGTTGAGGCTCGTCTCAGTCGCGCTGAAATGTACGCCCACCGGAACCAAATGCCGGAACGACTTCAAGCCCAACGCGCACCTGTAGTCTCATAACGCAGGCAAGGGTCAACTCCTTTAACCTCGGCCGTTTGTTTTTCCCGTAAGGGTCGTAACGGCCAAGCGAGAAGGCGGTGTCGGTGTCAGGTTACGAAAGTACCGAGCTCTCTCCGATATCGCGATCGCCTCCCGGACGACAAAGGAAAACTTTCTTCGTCGATGCAACGAGCCTGCCGGAACAAAGGACCGCATGACGGTCGCTAATCAACGAGAGGACATTTCCGCTCGCCCACTCTCCCGCTTTTTTTGTTGCTTTCTTTGTGTGTCGAGTGCAAGTTGTTGCGGTGGGTCAGTTCGAGCGACCCCACGTGCGGGGTTGTTACCTCGCCCGCTTCGGCTGATAGCGCGTAATTGTTTCCGCGGCACGCGTCAGCTGCGACCGCCGCCGCGGAAATCGAGCTTGTTCTCGCTTGTGGTCTTCGTTCCGGCAATTCGTCTAGACTTTATGAAACGTCATGGGATCTACGTGAATCGTGATGTCGGTGTCGTAACGGCGAATCTTTGTGTAGGGCGGTTGTACCTAACGAGCGCTCAACCAAAACTATTTAATAAGTAAAGGTTAAAACACATGTACCGCCGTCCGTCCCTGTTCTTTGCTATAGTCGGTGACAGGTCAAGAACGAAGTGGAAGCCCGTCCCACCTCTTTCACTTCAGCGGAGCGAACGGTGGAGAGCGAGGTCGCCTCCTCTCCACCGTTCGCTCCGCTGAAGTGGAAAGGGCGAGGAGGAGCTTCCACTTCGTTCTTGACCGGTCACCGACAATAGTTTTGCCCGTGTTCGTTTTCCGACGTCGTTATCATTGTTTGTAGATTAACTGGTCTAGTAAGCTAAGGTATGTAACTTACGTTGTCTTTTGGGGGAGAATCACACATAACCTATACATTGTTTGTCACTAAAAATGAGATTACGCATCATGAGTTTCCTACGCATTATCGTATGTCCAGCTTTAAAGCATATGGTTGCACAAGATGTGGATTACATCATAGACTCATAGTGTTATGAATCTTCATGACTGAGCCGAAAGTTCGTACCTTGCTCCACACTACTTCCCTCGCCCGAGTCCTTAAATGTAAACACGGAAGCTGTTTAAAATTACTTTTTTCCTCCTTCTAACGATGTTTCGGAAGTCCTTTCGTAAATTTAAAACAAAAACAAAAATGGCGGCACAAAAAAAAAAGAAGAGAAGCACATAAATACGTGCGCCCCGGAACCGGCGTTATTCTTAACTCTGCGACCCTTTTTACAGTGGCAGCCCCATATGGAAGGTCCGACATATACCTACTAATGTGGGTCGACTTAATTTGAACAATAATGGCTCTTGAGTCTGCGCTCGGTTATGGTTAATTCAGATTAGATCCAGAACAAAGTTTGCTTCGCAGACTAGCACCCTGAACTAAACTGACACTAAGCTAGAGAGAAAAAAAAAGGGGGGGGAGGGAGGAGAGAGAGAAACTAAAACGTATCTCCCCATTCACGTCAGCACACTGTCTGTCTGTGTGTCGGTACGTCGTGTGTGTGTATGTGCTTGGCGGTGCGCGTGCGTGGAAGAGAGAAATTGAGATTTCTTTCCGCCACCTCTAGATTATCCTCGACCGCGCGCACGAGAGAGAAAATGGCGGTCGTGACTGCGGCATAAGGGGACCCGTACGCGAGTCATTCGACGCATTGCAGACACAGGCAAACGAACCAGACACCCCGGGCCCCTTTCCGCAACACAGATTCGAGAGGCGAAATTAAAGCAAAAAAATGATAGCAACAAAAGACAACGACTATGAGCAAAATAAAATAATTAGAAAAAAAACACGAAATAAAACAACGGAAACGAACGCTTATATAAGGCCACCGCCGGAAAAGCTAACCGTACGCTACATCATTATCGCGGAATACTTTTTCATTAGGAAATGTAGAGCGGCAACGCAAACAATCCGGTTTGGATCGCGTCCCGCCATGTAGGCGTGCGCGGACGGGTGAAAGTAATTTTCAAGGGCGCAGCAGCACGAAGTGACGTGAGCCAAAAGCCGAGCAGACAAGAAAGCGGGTGGCGTTGCTTATATTTTTTCTTTTTCTTATTTCCATGTCCGCTTGTTTCACCACCTTAGCGCTGTTGTTCGTTGAGCCCGCGCTCCCTTTTCGTTTGTCTTCGAGCCGAACGCCAGAGTTGATGTACTATTCGCCGAGAGGCCTGAACGCGCGTAACCATCGAGCATTCCGTTCAACAATACAGCCTCCATGAGTCAAAGTGAGCGAGTTAAAGGATCGATGAAGCTCCCGCGGGCAGCCGCACGGGTTGCGGAGCTGCGGCTACCCGGTGTACGCTTCGTATTCTAGGACACCTCGAGGGAGCCGCGAAATGGCCTTGAGAACGCGCAAACGGAAAGTTTCTCGAGAGCTCGAAACCTCTCCGCGCGCCTCGATCTCATCACAGACGGTCGGTTAACTGGTCAAATCCTATCAGTAGTCAATCTCGCCCCACTGGAGGACCGAGATTGATAACTGTCAGTGAACCCCAGAGCCCGGAGTGTTAACGCTGCTGAAAGTGTGAGCGTGCGTCGGAAGGAGCGAAAGCTAAATGACACAAATGAAAGGCGGTCGAACGTGAGCGTTCGGCGGGGCTACCTTTTCACGAATCTCGGCGGCCCATTCACCTTAAAGACACCTTTCGATCTCAGACGGAGCGAATCGGCAATTGTCGCGCGGTGCGCCGGCGGTGCACTTAGGAGCCTCGGAACGAGAGCCGGGCGTCCGTGTAAACGCGGGTTGGCGTTCCTATCATTTGGACTCGGTGCTGCCCGAGGGGTAATCGGTCGAAACGGATTACCGTGGCGACAGTTAGCGACACGAGACGAAATTGAACGGTAGAGTGGCGAGAAGAAAAAAGAAAGAAAAAAGAAGGGACAGAAGTTAATCAGTGCATTTCAGCGCGCAGAATGGAATGCTCGAAACTCGATTATCTGAGGACCGGATCGATAAGCCCACAAAGGAGACTAAGCACATTTTAATCAGACACACAGGGACACGCAGAGACGCAAACGCAAACGAAATGAGGTTTGAGAGTGTTGTTTTCTTGTGAGCGCTAATGGAAAGAGGTACAGGTGTTCGGTCTCTTTCGCGGGTAACACATTAATCTTCGCAAACGCGAGAATGCGAACAGCTAATGCTCTCCGGGACAAACAACAATAACAACAACAACAAACAACAACAATAAGACGGAACGAAGGGACTGCTTCGTACACTTCGCTTGACCGATTGTCGAGAACGTACTACGTGGAAAGAAATAATGGGACCATGAATCAGAAAGGAAGCAGACCAGAGACAACTAGGAATACTCAACCCAAACTGCCACTTGTACACCGACAACGGCAAGAACCGCCGGAGAACTCGGTCCCCCAGCCATATAAGTACTTCCTCTAACTGTTTCAACGTACACCAAAGAACAACATTACCCGTATATATAGTAACTTCCTCCCTCTTTTCCGAAAGTTATAACACTGCTTTTACCAGAAAGACTGTACACCCCCCCCCCCTTTTTTTTCCTTCCTTAAAATAAATAAATAAATAAATAACTGTCTTTCGCTTAGGAGACATGAGGACAACTCGACTTCCTTCGAAAGCCAGCAACTTTAAAAATCGAAGGGAAAATAAACCGTAAGGACAACAAAACTGGAACGAAGCGCCGCTACTTTTGTTGTTTTGTGCGTGCTTCCTTTTTTGTTATGTACTCTCTGCCGCACTCGGATTGCGATCAAATAAATAAACGAATAAAAGAGAAATCGAAGTGCGCCGTGCTGGAATCCACCCGAAACAATCGCAGCCTCCATCTCCCCTCCCGCATGAGCGCAGCGAGCGGGAAGGCGGAGGACCAACGACCTTCAGCGTTGCGGAGTTCCGTCGTCGTGTTTCGTCGTCGCCGCCGACGCTAAGAAACGAACGGCCGCAATATCAACGAATACAACGACAATAAAAATAAATAAATAAAAGAAATAGGCGGCAGATGTCGAATAGCAGCAGAACGGGACATCATCCGAAGACCCAGAGGAAGAAGCGAAACGCGATTTCGAGGATAATGTCACCGAATGCTCCGGTGTGCGAATGAAAGAGCTGCTCCATAACTTCTCTTTGCCGTTCCGTTAGGAATTTGCATTTGAAGACCGGGTGTCGATTGGGATCGTACGGAACTCGTCCGTGTGTGTGTGTGTGAAGCTCGAAAAGAGGAGCCCGTCCTTCTGATCCTGGAATGAATGTCTTCGTGACACTATCCTCTTCCCATCTCTCCCTTTAAGGAGAGGAGAAAGATGTTAGACGTCGTCGCTGTTATCTCAGAGAGCTTTCTTTCTTGAACGCGGCCTCCCGAAGCAGAAATGGGTCAACATATTGAAAGTGTGCTCGATAGAAACAAAACAAAAAACCAACAAACCACCCAGGAAAAAAAAAAGAGAGAAAGAGAGAGAGAGAGAGAGAGAGAGAGAGAGAGAAAGCAGAGAGGTTGAATAGTATTCAGGCTTTCCGCTTCTTGGTGTTCGAATCAATGCTATAAACATTACTGGAAAATGGTTGTAACGGTACAATTGTACCATCCGTGGCTCCGACCGTTTAGCCGCGCTTACACTTCTAATGCGTCGTACAAAAGACGGTCGGCAAACATGTTCTAAGCATACACATATGTGTGAAGCAAACATGCTTGTAACATCTACTTGAGGCGTGTCCGCACATGATTCTATCATCATGTCAGTAGAGGACACAGTTTCCTCGGTATGTAGGTAGAGAAGTGAAATCGCAGCTTTATAGTGTTTGCCTGTCCCAAGTAATAGGACTTGTGTATAACGTTGGATCCGATCTAAGTCACCCACTGGCAATCTGGTATTACGTTTGCGAGAAAAGAAATAATTGATCTAAATTACGAATATACGCGATCAAAACGTATTCGATTAGATCAGTCGATTACTCCACCACAAAATTGTGCGATGAACGATACTTCAAAAGTACGCTTTAAGAAGTTTCTACTCGTGTTCACCTCAAGTACCGTAGTAAAAAAAAAGTCCGGTTCCTCGCGGAGCGTTATTAACTTCCTTGATGTGGAGAATGAAGGTATATATATATATATATATATATATATATATATATATATATATATATATATATATATATATATATATATATATAAAAATGCATTTTAGATTAGATACGTGTTATCTTATCAAGACGTACACATTTCAAACGCCAAAAGCATCGCTTCTTCCTTCGACAACCACATCTTGTAAGAACTACTTTGCGCGACGTATAAACAATACGCAAAACTCGTTTTTTCTTCTTGAGCTGGCAATGAGTCTCGAGTGCCTACTTCCCCGCAAAACACTTGGAAGAAACCCCAATCGCTGCCATCTACGAAGGGAGCTCGGCAAACAACGAAGCCTCTTTTTCCACGGAGAATGGGAGGATGCTCTCGGGCCAGGAAACTCGTGGCGCTCTTCAGTCAGACGCAAGTTAAGAATGCGCCAGAAGCTCCTCTCACACCCCAATACCACGGGCCGGTGTTCCTCCGCGATGCCAAAAAAGTCCCTTACCGAGGACCACCCGGCGTTTGTGAGTGAAACTCAGTCTACCGGAGCGTTGAGCGAAAAACGTTCAGCGCTGCTTTGCCAACCTCATCCTCGGGAGCCTCCCGAGACCATTTTGCGACCACCAAACAATCGTCCGCATATCTAAGCAGTTTAAAAGCACGGTTTCCATCCAAGTTTTGTTCAATAGCTCGATCGCACATAGTCAAATACGTGTCGCAAAGTACGGGGACTATTGAGGAGGAGGTCGAACAATCACGCCTCTAGCGGAACACTCCAGCTGTGGGGACAACAAACCGAATTTTCTTGTTTGTTTTTGATCCGAAAAATCGAAGATGAAGATTCGAAGGCCGCTCCTCGCGCGACGAAAGCACAGGTCAGAGCGAAGCGCTCGTGCCCAGACCGCGCTAGAGCGAGGCTCAATTTCTTACTGTTAAAGGGGCGGTGCAACGATATTCAATTGAATGTTTTTCACTTTACACGAGCTTACTGGCACAAGTGGGACTCAAGAATACTCGCACGCAACGCCACTGACCAAAAACCTCCCTTGTTGCAATGTAATTTCAAGGACAAAAGCGATCATTTTCATTCAATCTCTCCTTTGCAAAATGTGATGACGTAACGTGGGGATCGCAGTACACCCCAATGACGATATTTGAATGCGGTTCATAGATTGGACCCGAGCATTGCGTGGGCACTCGATTTGGGCTCGTGATAATTACTAGCTCGAGAAGCATTCGGGTAGTGGCCCGTGTCCAATCGGTGCAACGACGACAGTAGCCGAGCCATAACAGTGTCTGGAACTCAGCGCGTGTCCTGTGCTTTGCCAACCCCAGCGCGTGGCTATGATCAACATTGGCGGCATATAATCGGCTCTAGATGAAGTGGCCACTTGTTCTGGCTGCGAGTTGAGGGGGTGAACGCTGCTCGTTTTTCTTTCATTTTTTCTTCCGGGACTTCTATTGCGTGGGGTGAAAAATGAACGCGTGTTTTATAGGTCAATAACGTCAGGGATCCGTCCTTAACGGTATTTGTTCAAAGTACGAAAATTGTTGCATCACCCCTTTAACAAACACCGAACTGCACTCTAAAAAAAAAAAAGGGTATCACGTTACACCCTTTTGTCCCATATAATACACCCCAAAACTTCAGTTCGACGTACAGCGCCCTATAGTCGAACAGACGGCCCCAAATTTTACGAGTTGTTTGATAACGGTGTGATATAACTTATTAAATAGCTAAAGTACGTATCAAAAACCACAGAAAGAAAACACTGAGGTTTTGCAGTAGGGCCAAGAAAACCCCGATTGTTTTTTTTGTAGTCAGTAACACGTGCATTAGCTATTTTAATAAGTTGTACCACACGTTTATCAAGTCTCTCGTTAAAGTTAATACCGTGAGATGGACGTCAGTGCGCATTACATCGAACTGAAGTTTTGGGGTGTCTTATATGGGACAAAGGGTGTAACGATACACCCTTTTTTCTTCTTCTAGAGTGTGTGGGGACAACAAGCTCGATAAGGTGCCCCCAATAGTTCGATCTCCTGCCCAATACTAGAGCAGAGCCTAACCAAGTTCCTTCGTTCTGCAGATAATAATCACATTTAGAACCGAACCAGCGTCGATTGCAAATACAGCTTCAACAGTTCTACGAATCCATCGACCGCCATCCCACTCGCGTTTCGAAACTGAGTCACCACGTTTCTCTCGATCTCTCGATACGCCCACGTAACGAAGCAAATAGGCCCTCGTGGGGAACGGAACAAAACGAGTCCTCAACGTCGATAGAAAACGCCGCCGAATCTACGCGTACGCCATCTCGACAGCTTGTGACTTGCGCGCATGAAAGGCTCACGTCATCGCACCTACGTCACATCATGGCTACTGCCTACCTCTCCTAATTAGCCCGCGGAGCGATTCGATGCCGTGGCTGATACGGGGTAATATTTATTACTTGGCGCATTCTTAATGTTAACTTGTATCCGACATTAGACGTAACAGTAGGAACGCGCGTCCGTAGCTTTGGAGGATGTTCCTATTGTCACTGCACAGCTTGAGAAACGTAGAGTGTGGCTTAGGACGTTCACACTTCCTGCTTCGCGATTGGTGCTTTGGCGTTCTTATTAGCCAATACCGCCATCTCATCCGCTGCGGGGCGTTAATATTATGCTCACGACTCGCCGTGCCCTGCGCTACTTGAGATCTCAGTGACTTTAGTGCACGAGGTGAAGCTTAGGGTAAGCTGCTTCCAAGTGCTGGATCGCTGAAAGAAGTCTTCGCTGTGCTCATCCCAGAGCTCCAAATCGACCAACACAAACATAATAATAAAAAAAAAACGTTTGTTTTGGTCGAGTTTAAGGGGCAATAGCCAGAAATTGGCACTAACTACTTCCGCTGAGTTTAGTATCAGGAACTGGTAAATTACTTTAAATGTTCCGTTATTTGCTTGAGCTATATTTCCCCCAAGATATTAAGAAGGCTAATTTGTTGCACGGCACCAAATGGATTCTCTATAAAAGATTATCGAGGAGAATAAATGTCAACTAACAAAAATAAAAAATAAAAATTTGTCTCGGCTATTTTTTTTTTTAACGCACATTATATTTTGGATTGAAAAGTTAGTTGTTTATAATTTCCGTTATGTAACAAATGCTAGAGTAAATATTCTGATGCAATTAGGAACTATGAGACTCGGTCATTTGTAGAAGGACTCCTGACTTACATCTAATAAAACTTCAATAGTACTTCGGATGTACATTTTGCCCATTTCTGGCAGTCACGCTGGTCCTGTCGACTGTGACGCGAAACGTATGCCCTATACGCGCAGCCTAAATTGAGCCACGACTCCTGGTTGCACACAGTTAATGTTTATAAGATGAACAATGATATTTATGTTTCCATTTATCTTAAATCACGTGAGAGCGATACTGTAATTGGCCGAAAGAAGAAGCGGTGGCAGCACCTGGACCAGTTTAACTCTGGAGCATACATGCGGAGGGTTGAGTGACGTGACTTGGAAGTGACCTCCGATTGACCGAACCATGCTGCACTCGCAAATTGTGCTCCAGTCTCAGCATAACATCAACAGACGACTATATAGGTCTGGGGTGTTGACCAAACTCGAAGACGTATGAGCAAGTTATGAACAAGTTATGAACAATTCACGTCCTTTTAGCTTAGGATGAAGTAGAAAGAAATCGCGAGAACAAATTATGGGACGGCGGGATTAGGTATCAGGTTATGTTATCCCCCCCTCCCTCCCTCCACACACACACACACACAACGAGATAAAGAAAAGAAAATGCAACAGACTACGTTAAGTGAAAACGTAGCGTCAACGCGCTAGCTTACACGTGCCTGTCTCGTATATGAACCTGTTCCCTTGTCGTACAAAAACAATGCTTTTCCTCTCATTTGGAACCCCGACTGACGAAGGCTATCAGGCCCTCTTATTACCGCCAGACGGGACGTCATTTTGACAATAAAGTTTACACACACAGATGTAAGAGGCTATGAATATGAGGCGCCGAACACGTTCAGACGCACGCATATACGCACCCCAAACAAACAAACAAACAAACAAACAAACAAACAAACAAACAAACAAACAAACAAACAAAGGACATCGCGCGAACGTCAGGACGGCAGCTATTATGCGCACACCATCTTTCCAGCTCCTGTCAAAATCCCGGAGAAGACAATGGTCTGGCCTACTAGACGCTTGCCACCCGAGAAGCGGAAAATGATGGTCCCGATCAAATTATTCTCCCACGGCTTTCGTCCCAGAACAAAGTTACGCTCGCCCGAGCACATCCTGCAGGATTCTCTTCACTGTGCAACGTAACATTTTAGAGGGGCTGTGTGTTTCGTCGTTTCTTTACTCTTCCTTTCTTTTTTTTTAGCGACACAACTTTGATTTTAAAATTTAAAATGCTTCACAGCCCGTCAGAATACAGAACTTCCGACGGCGAATTATGGCCGCATAGTTATGCACAATCGCTGACAGGATGAGCTGACACAATGAGAACAGCAGGAAGGCGCTTCGGTTTTCCCGCCTCCAGCGCGAGCTTTCTGCCTTCGACAAGGCTTCGGCGTCTCGTCAGCCTCAAGCGCTCACGCGCAGTCAAAGCACGGCGGAAAGCAACGAGCGCGTGCTGGAGCAATACCACCTATACAAGAAAAGGCCTGCCCGTGACGTCATTGTTAGTTGCTCCTCTTGACCCGCACCGAGCGCGTCCGTTTTGGCGTCGCCGCGCCGAGACGGTGAGGGGAGGAGGAAAAGAGAGGGGACGTCAGAACGCCGAGCTCTGATTGGAGCGATTAGTGGGTAGACCTATAGCTATACTTCGTTTCAGCTTGGGTCCAGACGCAGCCGATGCTACGAGCGCGAGCGTGTGGCCCTGAACAGTGCTTGCATTGCACGAGCGCGCGTGCTTGGCAGGGACGCTGAAAGCCCGGAGCTCGCGCATGCAGCATCGCCTGGGTCTGTACCCAAGCTGAAACGAAGTATAGTTGCCTCTTTCTCCACTGCACTCGTCAATCCTGTTGGAACGCGAGTATATTATTTCGCTTCTTTTTGTCCTTAGGCTTACTCAGCTTCTGTCGTTGCACTTCAATCATGTTTTTGAGCGAAACGCCGGCGTCTGGCGTTTGGCTTTCGCAATCGAATGCGCTAGAACGCGGGGCGTCCACGTCTGGCGTTTGGGCCTCGCATTCAAACGCATACGACGAATACAGTCAGACAAAGGGAGCTACATCTTTAGGTCTACCCGCTCGTCGTTCCAACCAGAGCTCAGTGTTCTGACTTCCCCTCGCGCTCCCCTCTCCTCCTCTCTCCCCGTTTCTCGGCGCAACGCATTCCACTTCTTTTTGAGGCGCTTCAAGACGCCCTGGCGGCGATGCTAACACAAGCTAGGCGGAGCTGCGTAGATCCACTAATAATGACGAGTTGGAGGGGGGGGGGGTAGGTTTTGTCTTGTACGTGGTATTGACTGGAGGCCGTGTACCCGAAAGAAACGCCCCTGCTGCTCTCATACTGTCAGTAACTAGAGAACCAAGACGAACGGTTGACAAGACTGCTCTCAGGCGTGCCAAATCAATGTCACCTAGAAGACGAGGAGTGCGTTGTTCCTCCTCTAAGGTCATCGCTATAGTGAATGCACGCAGAGCCGTCTAGCTCGCGTCCGTGTCGCCGCGAACGCGTCTTCCAGCGGTTCACAAGGAGTGCGAGGCCAAGTGGACGGCGACGTCATGATGCACGCGCGCCTACCGCTCTGCGAGGGCTGCCATCAAAGTTCAGCGGGTTTTTTTTTCTTTCTTTTCTGGTTTGAGTGGGTGGAAGACCAACTATAGCGATGACATAACGAGCGGACATGATCTTCTATATGGTATTGGCTAAATACGCATCATTATAGTGTTATGGTGAGTATCACACCTTACGTTTCTGTCAGTGACAATGAATGGCGACGCTTGGGTGTTACGTGACGTCAGCCTACACATAAACAACATGCTTGTGAACAAGCATCAAGCGGGTGCGGCTGATACTTCCATGAGTCACAAAATAGTTCATCTTACTCTTTCGGGGAGAATAGTACTGTTGGTTGCCTGGTTTTCTCGTGAAAGGGAGCAAATCTAGCTTAAAATAGTGAAAAAAAAAAAAAAACTTGGGGTGTCAGGGAACTTTATTAAAACCCATGTAAGAAAGTGTGAAGATAGACCTGTAATGCTTTTAATGGTGTTGCCTCAGTTCGCCAAAAAAAAAAAAAGGTTTACTAGTAAAACATATGATTGTGGTAAAGTTATCCGAAGTACTGAAGCCAAATTACGCTATGCAAACCTAGCGGATTTATTCTGAGTTCTTCAGTTTTTGTTTTCATTACTTTAGCGAACATATTTGATGAAATATAGTCGCAGAAACAAATATTTATTGTAATTCCAGTCTATAAATGGTAGAAATTCATTTGGCATAATAACATTGCGGGCTTAAATGGAATGACGAAAGCACGCTCTTTTTTCTGCAGGCATGCAACAAAAACAAACAAACAAAAGCACTCACCTCGAACGAGTCGCGGCTCTCGAAATCCTGTGCACCTGAAAGAATGAATAAACACCAGTTAGAAGACCGAGAGACAGTTATTATGCATACGCTATAGATCTCATCCCACAAAAACAATGAACAAAACGAAAAACATATAAAATAAGGCATGCTACATATCTTTTTTATTATTTATTTAGAAGCGTTGTTAGTTGATTACAAAATACAATATTTAAGAATAAGCTTGAAGCCACAGTGTCGGATAAAACGGAAGGCTGAAGTACAAAACACAAACGTTGCGTGTGCGAACAGAGCCTTGTTCAGGAATACTCGCAGCGTCAAATAATGACGTTCGCCTTTTCGTCGTAGCGTTGATGCTCTGTGCTTCGATAAGTCGCGACTGATAAATGCTTTTTGTTTCAATATTTCTGTTTCCTTCGCCCGTCCTGCACACTAAAAAAGTCTGTGCGTCTACTTTCACGCATAACACTCGGAGAGCCAATCACCACAACTTACGGAAGCAGCTCAGCGAATGACGATGCCGAAGCCGAAACATATGTTTAGACAAAAAAAACAACACAGTCTGAATTGTGACATTATGCAAAACGTCACGCTTGCATTGCTTAATGTCACAACTCAGACTGCGTTTTTTGGTCCAAACATATGTTTCGGCATCGTCATTCGCTGAGCTGCCTCCGTAAGTTGCGGTGATTGGCTCTCCGAGTGTTGTGCGTAAAAGTATAGACACACACATGTTTGGACCCGCGCGGTTTGCACTATGTAATAAATAATAATAAATAAATAATGCGTTAGTCCTCCAAGGCACAAGAAAGGCGCCCACAGTAAAACATCCTTAACTCTGTTAATTTAAATAACGTGCTCCGAGACATTAGCCAAAAACATTATGCGTAATCGCAGTTTCCGTGCCGCCACAAAGACAGCCAGTGAGATTAAGCGAGTGAAAGAGTGAAACGGCAACAATGTTGCGGAGACCCTGTTTTGGTTGTTCCTTATTTTGTGAGATTAGAGTTAACGCTAACCAATTAGGCTTCCGTGCGAGGTTTCTTGTCGGCCATGAATTATACTGTTCCGCCGCTCGTTGAGTGTACATTCCACCCATGGGCTGCAAATGCCTTGAAAATCGTAGAGCGCGGTGACTCAGGGCGGAGCAATCAGAGCGAAAACGATTAAACACGCCGAAGTAAAAAATTATCTGAAACCTCGTTCTCACGAAACCAACAGGAAGGGAAAAAGGCGATGACCTTATCGACAAGCGTCTAGTCCCAGGAAAACACACGTTAAAATATACCACCACCCGAAGGACAAAGTTTTTGAAATATATTATATTTCCAAACACTTTTACCCTCATTAAATACGCGGACGCATAAATAATAAATATAAATCATGTCGGAGACCCTATTATTAAAAGAATAGCTTTTTTTGAAGTGTTTAACTAAAATGATTAGTTACAGCGGAATTATCCGTTAGAAAAACAAACTGTAGACATCTTGTCGCGAAACTGGGCCACCCAAGCAAGATGTAGGAAAAGTTTTCTGGTGCACCAAAGAAATGGCACGTATAGTAAATTCATCATGTTAAGAAAAAAGTTTTTTTTTCTGCCTGTTTTTAGATGGCCTTGCTCCCTATAATTATTCACGACTTAATTAGTGACCTGCTCTCATATATCGGATATCCATTTCATCCCTCCCTCCCCACAGCACACAGCCCCAATCCTTCCTGTCTTAGGCCCACCAAGCCATAGGGAGGCGAACCTCTTCATTTAATAAATACATGTGTATTTACATACATAAATACACAAAATACATCTAATAAATACACTTCGCAACCGCCTCACACTCCAGCCCTCGTATAAAAGATCGAGTTTTTGTTTTAGCCGCTAAATTAGTACGAGAGCAATGTTGCCAACAAATAAAATGATGCACAGCAAACGATTTTCACATACAGTGAGAACCCTCTTTGCAAAGCAGAACGTTTCGGGGCCTGTATTAATTTTGCACACCACTCGGATAAACACCTCCCAGGGCGTCGACACCATCTCCAAGGACGCCACGCAAAAAAAACAAAAATCCATTTCACAAAACCGTTGAACCCTCGTTTTCTTTATTTTCTTTCCTCACTCGCTCACCCGCCGCAAGGAAGGACGTCGACACGAGCGACAAAGGCGACAGCAGCAACGAAACAAAACAAAAATCATAAAGCCCGAAGCATTGAACGGAAATCAGGAACGCTCCAGAGTCCGCGGGCGACGATCACCGGTCGACCCACAGAAGCCGCCGCGTACCAGAGAGACAAGTGCGCGGGCGCCTTATGAACTAACCCGTCCACACCTAAGCTGACAGTGCGGTTGAAAGCTACGTGCTCGTTGGACCAGTCATACGCTTGTTCTTTGTCACGTGATCACGCTCCCGCGCGTACCGAGACGCAGAGAGCGGCCTCGGGTGATGAAAGGGAGCCGGTTGATCGGTTCGAGCGAGCGCGTAGCTACCTCCACACTGTCAGCTTAGGAGTGAGCGGCCTATGGTGTGGGGAGCTGCTCCTTGAGCCAGTTCGGCCGACAGACCGACGACCGGTAGCCGATCACGCGAAGGGGGGACCCGGGCGGCCGCTCTGGGCGCTCTCTCACGACTCGGACAGCATTAGGTCCCCACTTGATCAGCTTTCACCCTGCGGAATGGACATTGTCCGATACGCAGTAGAGTAGCTAGGCCACAAAGGCCTGCCCCACCCTGAGGCCCGGCGGCGGCTCTGGCTACTTGTCCGCGGCCGGCGGTAGCCTCGCACGCGATTGAGGTCTACCGTTGGCTTTTGTTTCTCTCGGGGTTTTTGGTTGTCGTTAGTTGTGTCGGTTTATCGGTGCGCGTGAGTGCTCCGGGCTATGAGCTATCGTCGTTGGGGCAGGAGGTGGCGGTGGAGGAAGGCGGTAAACGAATTTTGACGAAGGAGCACGCAACGCAGCTCGGAGCGCCGGATGAAAGCTCGCCCCGCAGAACCCAGGGATCTCGGGTTCAACCTTTACCCTTGTCCGCTTTGACCTGGATGTACATAGTACCGACATGAGTTCGTGTATCACTACTGCGCGATCACAGGCTAGCAGTGCAACTGCACTATACTTCGTTTCACCTTATGTTGTACCGCAGCGAAGGGGAAGTGCGAGCTCATAGCGTTGGCAGCCGCCCTTAATGCACGAGAGCTTGTGCCGCCGAGGTCTGCCCCAGAGCAAGGAGCTCGCGCTTGTAGCCTTTCCTGCGGTACATCATAAGGTGAAATAGAGTATAGCTGAGTTTCTCCTCTGCGTAGGCCAGTACCTCGAAGGCAAACCGATCTTAGGCTCTTTAAACAGGAACGCCTAATTTGCTTTTTGACAAAAGAGTACACTTGACCCCGACCGGGGCTTGAGACCCACGAAAATGTTGCGTTTATAAGGGGGTAACGTTAACAGATCGATTATAAGGTAGATACGACAACCGCATTTCGGGAGGTAACGTTAACAGATACATACCAGCTCTCTGGTAGCGAGCTGTAGAGGCTAAAGATCGTTTCGACATGTGTTCGACAGCTGGTAGACAGAGGGGCCATAAAGTTCACGTTACTAAATCGTCGGACGCCTCTTTATTTGAGAGAAAAATTTTAAATTCTCCAAGCAATCGGTGACTTTTCCACACACGTTCCCTATTTTGCTTGCTACTTGAATTCCAACCATGTGCACCGTCGTCCTTGTTACAAAACCGAAAGGAATGTGGATGTTCGCTTCCCGAAATTAATTTATTTTCAAACCTTCGCCACAAGCGACTTCTAAAAATCCGCCAACAGATCATATTTCGACCGACAATGCAAAAAACAAACAAACCGCAACCCTGCATACTTCCCCCTCAATAAATGGTGGCGGAAATAACCTTCACGTTGAGGTCTGACAGCAAACAAATACTTTGCATAACTGGACCTCGCTGCCATGCGCTGAGGAACTCCGTGTAGGCGGAGTCAACCGCGGACCGCCAACACGGTTGTCTTGAGACCGATTGTGCCCGTGAAGCGATTAATCAGCCACCCAAGTCGCTGTGACGACAGCCGCAACGCGGCCACTGCCACTTTGTGGGGTCCCCGCTGATCGCTCAACTCCCGTCCCAGAAACGCCCAGGTATGTAAAGCGCGGGCGCTTTTGTAAGGCCAACGGCTACCCCACCGGACACCTAGTCTACTTTAATCTACCAGATATGCTAATTTATCTATTTTGCTGAGAACCTACGTATTTGTATTGTTGAAGAGCGTACGCTCTTTATTTAGTGTTCGGAGTAAATGGCTGCAACAACAGATGATGACGACCGATTTTCCAGTTACGGGTGAGGGGACAGCAATGTCTCCAGCCATTTTTGGCGAAAAACGTACGATAGTTGGTCGCGAATAGAAGGCAGCGCGTATGAGGGAAATCTTCGCGCAAACGTTTATAAGCGCAAATGAGTCGCGTTAAGTTCTTGCTAACAATGAAATCTGTATCTAAAAAGTCAGTGTTCTACAATGCGAGCGTCGCGGAAGACAATAGGGATTTTTAGTAGATCGTATGCCAGAGCTTCGCTTTGCTAGCGGGAGCTCGTGCCGTCACTTCGAAACATAGATTGAACCATACAGTTATTATAATGTAGGCTAGAGGTTCAAATGGCGCTAGTGTGCTGACGCAAATTGAAGCAAACAGCAACCAGTCGAAAAGTGACTTCCGGTAATGCATTTTATGGGGAAAAGTGAGTGCATTTTCTCCCAGTGCTATCAAAAGAGCAAATATCCCGAATAATTCGTACATACTTGGTAGCTTGCAACATTTCTGCTCTGTGCGAAGATGCTTGTTCTACGTTCAAAACATCACCCGCACGCTCGAAATCTTTAATACCAATTGCCCAATAAAAGCTGCCCGGCAGAAAAAAAAAAAACACCTTTTATTGTTCACGTATTTTATTCTTTACGTTTTGAATGTTTTTTATCCGCATCAGATGGATGCACGACGGGGTCATTTTCACATAGTGAGAGGACTGGCATATTAGCAATACTATAAGCGTCACTGGGATGCTGCCGAACCTTGAACACACTTATACTATTCTTATCGATTGTAATTTTGCTTTGAATCGTCACTTGCTTTTAGCACACCTGCTGCGGAACATGTGTTTGGGACTGAAATGTAGCGAGTGTTAAATATCGTTCACTGATGAAGAAAAATTCGCTAACTAAAACAATTACACGTTTAGAATGTCAATCAAGGTACATACTATTCGGTACGACCTAAATAACCAAAGTGTTCCGTGTTATTTTCCGGCGAAGAGACAAAATGCACTCGCGTTTTCCCATAGGAATGCACAGGAGCACCGCAAAAGTAGACTGGTTGCTGTCTGCTTCAATTTGCGCCACGGAAGTCGCATAGACACTAGCGCCAGTTGAACCTCTAGCGTAAATTATAATACCTCTATGGATTGAACACGCGCCCGCTGGGACCGCTTTCCTCAGCGTATACGATATACTACTCTCTATTACTTCGCCTTATTCTAAAACTTAGCATATATGAATATGTTTTTTTTAAGCGTTTAGCAATGGTTTGTTTTGGTATTCGTTGTTTTCTACCGGAAGAGCAAACTGTGCTCCACAGTGCACATGCTTCCACTATAGTGAAAGAAAACATCTAGATTCCAAAACTGAGCCAGGCGGAAGCGTGCGCTTCTAATGGTTTTCGCCCGCGAATCGCACGGAAAACCCATGCAGTACCGTATCCATTCCACCCGCTCGTTCTTATCTTCACCACAAAACGATGTTTCGCGTGAAACGTTTCGCCCGACTTGTCAACAAAACGGCCCCGAGATCCGGAACAACGGACACACACACATCCCCTCGAAGGCGGCGCATAACGCGCTGTCTCGAAGAAGAGGCCAATGCAAAGATCGACCCGGTCACCACGCCACGCGCACGCGAGCAGGCGCCCCCCGTTCTTTTACCCATATCCATTCACAAAGAACCCAACTTTCCGGTTGCGACAAACTCAGTCGCCGCGGTAAACGAACGACAACGCGCGCAAGACTTCCAGCGAACGCATAATTTTAAAATCGAGGGGACCCCGCGTCACACGCGAGAGCATAGAGCGCGAGAGACCGGCGAACAAGGCTGTTTCAGAGAGGTCAATGAAACACGGTGGTGCACTCCGAGACCGCCCTAGTTGCTGTTCTCAACAAGCACGTATATGTTTGATGATTCATACTCGTGTTCGCGCGTGCACGCGCCGCGCTCGTTTGTACGTCGTTCGGCCTATAATCATATCCTCCTATATACTGACAAAGCCTGGCAGCTCGCCACGAGAAGCGGCCGCCGAAATGGAAAAGGGGAGCGGCAGACAACGGATGAGAGGAGAGCCACGTGTCTGGCGCCCCGCTGCGGCGAGACGCCGAAACACACTTCTTCCAAGCGAACAAGTGTGTTTCGGGTCCTCGCCACTGCAAAAGCTGTGCGCTGACGTCCAGGTTCCCCGAGAAATGGCTCTTTGATGCTCTGTGCTACCATGCCGTCGCGCTCCAAATCTGCGACCGGGCACTCTATGACTCCGTCGTCGAACTGCCAGGCTTTGTGAGTATAGAAAAGGCTATGGCCTAACTAAATGGGGCCAGGCGTCAGTATTATGAACCGACACGTTCTTTACAAACACGTCGGCGTTTGCCCACACCACGTAAAGACACTGCGCGGGCGCGGCAACCAGATTCGCGTAACATCTGCGCAAGCGCCCTGCTGATGGAAAGCGCCACCGTAGCGCCCTGCCGCCAGAGCTTTGACCTAATTATAATGGTCGCCCTAATTAACAATGTCTCTGCCACGAGCCACAACAAAAGAAATAGCAAATATCATTATTATTAAACGATCGCGTCTGCGAATACGATTCTTGATAGCAGCGTGGCATATACCGAGTGTATTTGCCTAGAAGACATGACAGGAAGTCACGACTCCCGGCGCGGTGGGTTGTTGACTCGGCCAATCGCAGAAGGTTCTGACAGAAGATGCCAACTCGAAAGATATACGTCGTTCCTCAAACAAACATGGCGGCAGAAGAGGCCGCTGTATATACGTACACCGCTGACAGAGCGGCGTAGCGAAAGGACTTCAATAAATGCCGCAGTAACGTCAAAGAAAACTCGTTAACCCATTTGCGTCACTAAACACACCGACGGCCCGGTCGGGCCGCGAACGTTTCGTCGTTCACTTCAGAGAGGCAAAGTAAAAATCGAATTTCCCACAATCGAAGCTCTCTGTGGTTCTTCTTACAACTTTCAACTCTCTAGCTCTCTGCGAGAACGGGAAAGACCGAAAGCCATCATCGTTTGCGCAAGAGACGACTATCGGTGCGCTTCATTGTGTATTCCATGGCGGGAAAATGTGCTTTTCGACGTTCGACGATCACACCGTGCCTAATCAATGTCAGCGGCATGCGTTCGGGCAGAGCTCTTGGTGCTGCGGGGCCTGGAACGGTTTTCTGGACAGCGAGATTTGACTGTAGGCACGCACATTTCCTTCTGTCCATGACTGGATGACGTGGAGAATTTCCGTATATACCAACTCAACTTTGTTACGTCGCTCCGGGGTGCTAGTGCTTCGGGCGCACTTCCTGTCCGGCGGTGTGGGTGGAAGTCGCTATGCAGGACGGGCATTCCTGTGTTGTTTTGGAAAAAGCCAGACAAAAACCTGCCTTCTCGTCACAACGCCGCGACTGGGCCTGTACCATGAAAGACGGGGAGGTGTGAAGATAATTTTTCATGTGTTTTCTGCCGGCTCGGTTCGGTCTTAGAACGTGGATAGGTACCGTGAAAAGGAAAAGCCAGACACCGTCGAACCACGACTTTTTGTGCGGGAATCACTTTGGGTTGAATTTACGGACACTTGTGGTCGTCAGATTTGTTTATTTTGCTCTATAACATGAACGCGGGGAAGACCGTCAAGTTGTCCGGACCACCCGCGGACCGTGCGTCTTCACGTTCGAACGGCCGTCTGATCGTTCAATCTGTCGTTTGATCTTTCCAACTGTCGTCTGCTTCTTCAAACAACAGCGGCCCGTAGACCAAACGTTGACCCGGTAATTGTGACAAGAACTTGGAGTACGAGCCTCAAAAGGCTCTTAAGTTTGAAGGTTGTTTGGGGTAAGTAGGCTCGGTGTAAATAGGAGATATACGAAGATAGATGTTGATCATTGTTACCAGTGGCCATCATCGACTTGTTATGCCTCACTCACTTAATCCGATCCAAGGTATACCTCGGTATACCTTGGATCGGTATACCTGAGGCCGTAAGTTTTCAACCACCTGAATAAAATATACATCGCAGGAAGCGTTACCTTCGTAAGAAGGTAACGCTCCGCTAATTTGCAAAAACAAGTACACAAAAAAAGTACTATTTTCGTATGTTTAAAAAAGAAAAAAAAGTATGCCTATGTCTGCAGCCTGCACTGCAGCATACCTTCAAGAGCCGAAGCACACGTTCAACTTATTCAGTACCGTCTGTTTCAGCGTTGAGCTGCGCGCGTCGACCCAGTATGCAACAAAAATTAACACAATGAAAATATTTTTCTAGATATAGCCTAAATTTAGTGAGCTAGAAATATGCCCAAATGTTCCATAAAAATAAACCTAACCCACTATCCTTCAATCAGAGCCAACCAGAGCTCAGCGTCTTTCTGACATCAACGCAACTTCCGCGCAAGAGGCAAACGAACATGCGCTCAGTATTGTGCTGCCGTGCATGCACTCAGGCACCTCTGGGTTCTAGAAAAAGTCAAGAGCGTATACTTTCCCCGCAAAATCACGGGAGCGCGGAAAATATTTTTTTATGTCCCAACATATTTTCAGCTTTGTTAGTCGCCGAATTTCCCTCCGTAGATTTCAGCCATTGGCTCTCCCAAATGACTTGACGGGAAAGCATACACGAACCAAATTTTATAGAGCGCTTCCATATCCTGCAAGACACACATTTTGTTTTTAATAAGAAACTGTGGGAACTGATATTTTCATTCGATGCACAAACGCTGCTGTACCAAACCCCTGGAGAAAACGAGTCGGCACTCTTAAGTGGCAATTGCCAGTGGTCGATAAATTTCAGGCGAACCAATTCATCATACCGAAAAGACGAAGGTCACCTCGTTGCGGGTCAGCCGCCACAACCTCGCTCTACGTTCCTTCGCGCAAGGACAAAATACTAACAATATTATTAAAACGTCCCGGGCCCTAAAATAATAATAATCAATCTATAATAAGGACAAGGCTTCGAGTTGACGAATTAATTAATTTGCTGCCGCTACACGGCAGTCTCTATTATGAGTGCGTTTCCTTGTATTCGACACAGGCACATTTCTGCTGTCGAGCAAACGAAGGTAACCACACGGAAGCCAACCGCTGCGTTCACAGAAAATACGTATGCGTCTACTTGCCTGCAAGGCACAGAGAAAAAAATTCAAATTCTGGGATCACAGAGCAGACTCGTTCTGACTTAAAATTGCAGTGTGAAAATGTCATTTATCTATAGCCCGGTCATTTGTCGAGCTTACTCGGTAGTGATCGGGTCTTTGAGTGCTGTGACGGAAAGTTGACGCACGAGCATTTTTCAGAGTCAATGTGTTAATGGAGTTTTTTTGTTTTTTATTTTGCTTTTCAAGCTCATTGCAATGTCTTAAAAGTTGTTGATCATTAAGGCTCTGAAGCCATTGGTGTGCCGATCACGAAAGCCTACAGAGGATGCTCGGTGACGGACAAGGCGGAAACACGTTTAGACCTATAAAAGCAGACTGCGATGTGACGCTATAAGCATGACGTTTCATTCGCTCATGTCAAAATCATTGTCACATCACCGACTTTATTTCTAGGTCTGAGCAGCACGCGGCGTTGTCAGTCACAGAGCTTCCACCATAGACAGCAGTGATTGGCTCCACCAGCGCTGTGCGGGAAAGTAAACACACAAGTGATGTCCAATGTGCCACAGTCCATGACGTCACAGTTGCCCACGTCATGCTCGCAATACCTGAAGTTTGCTCCAAACCTTTTTATGCTTCATCATCCGGCAAGCTCTTTCCGGCGTAAAGTGGTAAGCTGGGCGAGTTAGTAAATGTTGAACATGATGAAAAATCGTGCACGAAGAAACAAAGACAAAGAGGGAGGAACACAGAACGCGCCTGTCTGTGTTCTGTGTTGCTCCCTCATTTTGTCCTTGTCTCTTCGTGCGCGTTTTTTCATAATTTCCTTCCGTCAATGGCTGTGATCTGGCTCTCCGGTTGTTGTGCAGAATGTGCAGGGGACTGGCGTAACACGAAGCTTCGGAAACACCTTCACCGAAACCTGCAATCTGCCCATGACACCGATCACAACATAGCCCATGTTTAAAGGCCACGGGTTGCTGCTGTGTTCTGCTCCGAACGGGAAGAGGCAATGCTTGCTTGCACTGGCACTGCAGGGGTCAAAGTGGCGACATTCGCACAGGCGAAAAGGGGTAGATAATGTTCCCGATGCATAACCCTTTTGTCTTTTGTCATCCATGCTTTGGAGTGACTGACCCTTTACACGCTCCGTGGGAAAGTATATCACATGCGAGCGTGCTTGCTTAGCTACGTCGCGCCGGCCTACGTCGAGACACTATACTGCGAGTTACCATGACAACCGGGAATTCTGCCCCATCCCTGTCTCGTGAACTCGCACTCGTTTCTCAGCGTAAGCCTCCTTGACTTATTTGTCGTCAAACACCATCTGCGTGAAAGCGCCCTTAAAGAGTCGCTCGCGTTCTCCCTAACCATATTCGAACCCACGGCCTCGGGAAGATAGGAACGACCCGTTAATCATAGCCCCGTCGATACGCCATATAGGGGTTGGGAGACGGATTAGCGAATGCTAATAAAGGCCGCGGTGGAAAGTCACGCGTACACGTTTCACAAACGGGGCCAGCCGAGGCTACGCCCGTGTGCGCATGCGGGACTGCGAGTCGGACTTGTGCGCGAGTGTGCGCGCGCGCCGCGCTTTCCAGTTCAAGGCGAGCCTCGTGGCCGTGCCCCCGGCCCCTAGCTGGAGACGCCGCCGACGCCGGTCCCATTAGCCGAGCCGGGGCTAATGAATCGCCGCGGAGACGCCGGACGAGCTTCCAGCGCAGCACTAAAGATCTCCGGCACTGATCGACGCCCGTCGATTAATTGGCCCGGGTCGTGGAAAGCACCCGTGGCGGAGCCCCGCGTGCCCCGCGCGTCCCGTCAACTCTACTTAGAGCGCAACGCGTAGACTTGGACGACGTCGTCACCGTGAGGTGAGCGAACCGCCGCGGGAGACGTTCAACCCACTTACACAAAAACGAACAAATATTAGACGTTCCTGTTTAGACGCAACGTCGCGGTCAAACTGCTCAAACATCTAACAAAAGACAGTGTTCTCTCCAGACGCGACGACAAAATTAGCTGCGGACGGACATCAAGCATGTTCGGAGCATGCTTGCTTTATACATATATATGTGTTTTGTGTTTTGTGTGTTTTGAACATGTCCTCAGACAGTTTTAGTGTGACTAAATGTGACAGGGCTGTCGTACGAAAAAGACGCAGGCCTCAGACAATGTATGCAGACTGTCTTGTGTATTATATATTGCCAGTGTGAAATTTAGCAAGTGCTGTACGACTGGCGCTGCTATAGTTTGGTGTTTTTAATGTGCGTCGGACAGTAGTGGCACACGACCGCATGCCGGTATACGATGCTCATCAAGATCGAAACGGACGGGGGTGTCGGCGATTGAATCCACAGAGACGTGTGTTCCGAGCTCCACGGAGTACTTTCTGCACTCCTTGGAGCACTCCCCCTGCTCCGACCTGGGGCCCGCTAACATACTCGGCAACTCGGCCATTGATGCCCAACTGAGATATACATTAATTTAGTCACTTCTTGTCACTTTACGTTTCACAGTTCTTTGCATAACAGGTTAATTCAGTCGGCGTCTTAGTGGTGCTCATTGAACGTAATGTAAGAATACGAAAGGAAAAGCTCACGTTTCCGCCTGAAGGGAGCTTGAATCCCCTCCTGTCGTCAAACCCCTTGACCCCTTGGGCCAATCGCGGTGCGAATGTTTATAACAGGGAGTTATACTGGGAATGGGCAGCTCAAATTTGTAGGACAATAAAAAAGCATAAACACTCGTGAAAAAAAGCACCAAGACAACATGCAAGACAAAAAAAAGCCAAAAAGTTCAAACACACTTACAATCAAAAATTCTAGTCCGCCAAAAATTCAAAAAATTCGCCTACTTAAAAAAAAAGAAAAAAATCGTCTATTGTCAGTTGTGACTATGTTGTCGAGTAAATCGTTCCACTAAATTATTATGAAAGGTATAGAAGAGTTAGCGCAAGAAGTGGTGGATGCATATATGGGTTGTATTTTGCAACGGTTATCTAATATCGGAAAAAATGAAGTGGGACAAGGAAATTGTTTATTGATAATTTTTGGGTTATGATGATAAGTCTTGTAAAACAGTGACAAACGAAATATTTTTCGCCTTAAAGTGAGTTCAGGGAGGTTTGCTCGTTTACGCAATTCGGACACACTTGTGTAATAAGAATAGTCGGAATAAATAAATCGTAACACTCTTTCTTGGACACTTTCTAGGTCGTCTCTAAAATAATTTTTGCATGGATGCAAGATATTCTAGTTTTGGGACGCACTAAGGATAGATATGCAATTCGCTCTGGATCAAAGCCCCCCCCCCCCCCCCCCCCATTTTGATGTAGAGCAGGGGTGGCCAGGCTGACTCGGCCTAAGAGCCATCAAAACCACAAAACTTCCAAAAGCCGCGGGGGGGGGGGGAGTCTAACTTTTGTCCAGAGCAATACACAAAACTCTAACTACTTTCAATCTATCTGATTCAAAACCAGTCCAACTGCACGTAAGGTAGCAGTAGCACAGGATTACCAAACCGCAACCTGTATTTTGATTTAAAACGCGTCCCATTTCTCTTTTTGGGAAGTGCTCGTGTGACCGGGAGGGAGGGGACGGGGGAGTGTGTGTGTGTGTGTGTGGGGGGGGGGGGGGGGAAGGAAACCGCGAGCCGCACTTTAACGCGCAAAGAGACGCATGCGGCTCGCGAGCCGCAGCTTGGCCACCCCTGAGAGCTTCCGTCGCAGAAAACCAAGTGTGCTGTTTGCCTTAGCAACAATGTGATTGACGTGGGTGATCCATGTTAAATCGCTGGTTATATAAATACCAAGATATTATAAGATACGGATGAGCCGAGTGTAATATCGCTAATGCTGTAGGTTTAAGAACATGGTGAAGAAAGACATGAGAAAGTGAGCACATTGCATATATCTGGGTTCAGTGCAGTGTCGTCTGCCAATTATCACACCAATATGCAACGGATGACGAGTCAGTTTGAAGGGATTAGTGGTCGTCGGGGCACGAGATAGTGCGGTAGATTACGCAGTCATACGCGGAAAGGCGGATTGTGGAAGAAACACAAAGAGGGAGATCATTAGTGTAGACTAAAAAAACGTTGTGGTCTGAGCGCGCTTCCCTGGGAACGCCGGACGTTAGGCTCGATTCAGATGACACTGTTATTAACAACGGTACATTGACAGAGATCAGAAAAAAATTCTGAAATCCAAGCAATTATAAATGGGCAATTTTTAACTGTTGAACTTTCATTATGAGGCGGTTATGAGGTACGCTGTCGAAAGTCTTTGAAAAATCAAGGAAGATTCCGTCGGGTTGTTGCTCTTGTTCAAAATTAAAATTGTTGTTCTAAGTAACTGTGTTGTGGTTATAAGAACAATTGTACTCTGTGAAACGAATCTAGAGATTGTGGGCTGTTGGAACAAACTCGAGAGCAACTCATACATTCATACCATTATCTGTCGAGATTAAGTGGCGGCCATAGCTGTGTGCGCAAATGCTGAGCGCGAGCTGATGGTAAGCTTCCATAGTTCTTTTGCAAAGTGCATTCCACACCATCAAGATTGCCGGTCTTAGCATCCAATTATTGTCAGCTTGTTCTGAGCATGCGGTCTAAACAGCCACACAAATATGGCGTCGAGTGAATACCCCTATTCGCAGCGAGAAGTTTGAATATCGTCGCCTGGTGGTATTTCTTCAGAGCCCAGAGTGAGAATACTTCAACTTTCTCTGCTGGTGCTAGCACGTGCAATGCCACGCTCGCTTCTATGCACTATATAAATTCAAACATCACCACGTGGATAGCATGTGCACTACCCATAGTGAGAAAACCAGCAGCGCCCCTCGCGAGCTTCTCACCGCGAATATGTACTTCGCCGTTTCCTACACAGCGCACAATCCTCTAAAAAATTCTGACGCGGGCGCGTGGATATATATCTATACTGTTTTATTTGCACGCACTTTCATTCAAACGGGACTCTGCATAATGCAACCGCGCTCGCACCAATAGCTTAGACAGTGTTGTTCAACTTAGTATGAAATGGAGTATATTAAGCATGGGCGCAAATTGTGAGGCAGGTTTCTGGAGACTCACCATGTTCAAATAAATGTTATGTTTCTATAAATTTTGTGACATCAAGTATTGCTGTCGTTCGTGTGGTGTTCACCTGACGCGTCATCTTTCGAACACTCTAGAGTTCTGTATACAATGTGTACAATAGTATTTTATTCTAGATCAAGATTTGCAAGAACGCTTCATATGTGCATTTTGGAGCTCTTTACAGTGATTTATACAGGGTCGATCAAGCAGCATAGTACCCAACAGTTTGTAGCTGTAGCTGCGTTGAATATTGTTAACTAACTGACTAGTATTTTTTGAACTATAGTCAGCACGCGATGTAGCGTCCGCAGAGAAAAATTTGACTGAAAACTAGTGCCCTGTGCCTAGCTTTCTTTTTTTTGTGACCTAATCTTTTTTAAAAAAGTTTTTGCAGGTGTTTTTTTTTAAATTCAATATCAAACTCCTTCGCAGCTATGCGGTTTGTCTTCAGCTCTGCCATGGTGCAGTTTCAAGGATTCTGCGAAGGTTCTTGGCTTCGGAGGCATCGTGGCCGTAGTTCATGAGGCTCCGTTGTAACTTTATCTGCAGTAACATTTTTACGACCGAATCCAGGAATTGTTTCTGCCCCGTTTGTAGCCCAATCAAAGAGCTTCTCCTCGAGATAAATCTTGACCCACTGCTTGGAGGCAGCTATACTCTGATGTGCGTCACACTAGAGGGCATTCAAGGCAAGGGCAACACACTAATAGTTTGACCTTGTGTTGCTGAGTGCTGCCTAGCGTGAAACAGCGTGACCTCGAACAGTCCCCCTAGGCCTGTGTGGTCACAACAAACAATTCTGAAAGAAAAATCTTTGTTTAGCCTGCATCTGGAGAAAGAACGCACAGCGTAGAATATCAAATTTTAAGTAGAGGTAGTTCGCGGACTATCGTCCAGAAAACACAATATGTTATATTTGGACAAAAAAAAAAAAAAAGATATATAAGGCAAGGATTTTTTGACGGGGCACGATCTTGGGAAAAAAATGCCAGTTAACGTGTACAATTAGCATATGTTTTAACGCGACAGCGTCAAGGAGTTCGTGTCGCAGAAAAGCCTTCGTCGATAGCGTGGTGCGAAAATCCTGAATGGTCGATAGGGTCATGATGTCGCAGCCACATGGCCTCGCGCGGGAATTTCAAACAACCCACAACGCTCACGTGAAACGTGACGTCATGCTGGATTGAAAGTGATTGAAACAAGACGTGTAAT
Organism: Ixodes ricinus; assembly: GCA_037355805.1. Classification (NCBI taxonomy): domain Eukaryota; kingdom Metazoa; phylum Arthropoda; class Arachnida; order Ixodida; family Ixodidae; genus Ixodes; species Ixodes ricinus. The sequence continues at coordinate 75,335 of JAZHYW010005743.1, forward strand.
GCGAATTAAAGGTCGCTGAATGTCTAACATTTTTCCACCTTACAACGTAATTCATTTGCCTTAAATAAAAATATGAAAAATTTTAAGCGGGATTCCAACCCACGGCCCTTCGGTTGCGAGCCAGACACGCTACTGACTTGGCCACGCAAGGCACGCTTGTCGCATTCCACTCCTAAAGGCGAGGCTTAAGAGTCCTCCAAGTTTTTATTTTTTATTTCTATGCTTTTCCTCAGGCCCGTCCGTGCGCGAGTCGCACTGCTTAAAGACCCTTCCCAATCTAGGAGGACCCGCGGTTTCATCCAAAAGAATACAGTGCCTCCCAATATGTCAAACTGGTTCGTTTCATGTTTACTACGGTTCACTTTACGGCACCAAAATACGAGACGCATCAAGAAAGGAAACTCCGTTCTGAGAAAAAGAAACGAAACATTATTTGTAACATGCTTTATTTTCAATAAATATTGCATACTTTATCTATCGTTTGATGTAGTTCTTTTCTATGTAAAGGCATTAGTCGTGTCGTAACACATTTTTTTCCCACAATTTTTATAGAAGTTTGCCGCCAGAGTTCTGGGCCAACATCTTTGCCACCTATTATAAAAACAATTTGCGCTCCTATAGTGACTTTGTACCAATTTAATGAAGTATTAATTTCCAGCCTTTAGGGGCACAAGCCCCAAGTTGTAAAGTGCAGGTTCTCCGGAATTTTTGCAATCACTACGTTCATCAAATTGTTCGCAACCAGAGACGGCTTACTGCTCCGCAATATTTCCTAAAAGCTCGGTCGACCTTTGTTAAACATCCGCACCCGTTTGTGTAATACTCCTTCGCTCATTTCGTTTGGTCTATAAATATGGCAAAAATGTTCGACTGATTTTTTATAGACTAAACCAGGTGTCTCCAAACGTCTCAGCAAGGGGGCCAAATTAAGAACCTGTCGCAGCCTCGAGGGTCGGAAATTAGATAGGACAATATAAACGAGGAAATACTAAATATATAAGCCTAAATAAGAATTTAAATACACAAAATTAAATGTACAAATACATATACTTTATTTTTAGGTGCAATATTGTACCATTTATGACATTACAAAATAATTCTGACCCCAAAAATTCTACGGACATAAATCAAAGCGCGTAGAAACTTCGTTATATTTACCCAGTGCAGAAGACTATTGAAAATGGTAGATAACATCAGATCACTATGCAGATATAAAAGCGTGAACTAGGAATAATAATTCGGGTGATGACAATATACAATAAATTATATGGCGAGAGAACCGGTGTTTTGATTCAGTTTTCAAGACATGTGCGAATAGTGGATTTTTAGTTTGAAGCGACTTTGGAGCAAGTAGTGGTTTTAACCGAATATTTTCTAATCGAATATCGAATAGTTTCCTCCAAGCTTTTCACTACTGACCCACGCCTAAACGGGAACCGATCTGAACACGTAAAGGTTGTTCCCCTGGTCGTTCATATGTAATTTAATTGTAATCTAGCTATATTTGTGGACTGAGTCCTCTGAAAGTCCATTAAATGTTTCATTTGACAGAAAATTAGACCTATAAAGATACCCAGCTATACCTAATTGAGGGGATTTATAAATCTTCTTGCTCTATGCAAATTCCCTCTATTAAACCTAGAACTTAAAAAAAACGATCATGAATGATGAATGTAGGTTGTTAGGACACCCCTGCCTAACATATACTCTGGCATAATACCTGACAGTTTTTTTTTAATTTACTGTAGTGTAGATTTTAACATTCACAAAGTTTCTGTTTCTTTTACACACACCACGCGCGTGTGCACCATCCCGCTTTAAAAGTGGGCTTTGAGAAGTGACTGCGATATTTGTACTCCTCAAAGTGTTGATTACGGCGGGTTAGCCCCGTTGAGCGCGCTTCTTACCAAGCACGGGTGCACTGCGGAGAAGCAATACCCACGAAAGCAAGCTTCGCGCTTGTTGCTTCTCAGCAGTGCACCTGTGCTCGCTAGGAAGCGCGCTCAACGGGGTCAGCCCGCCGCGATCAACATTTCGAGAAATACGAATGAATATCAGAGTTCACCTCGAAGCGAATATTGAGTAGCGCAATATTCGAAACTGCTATTAAAAAATTCGAAAATTCGCACCACAGTACAGTTTCCTTTCATTCTTTTTTTATATCTTCGCTTGCGCTTTTGGTGCGTGTCGCGGCGCCGATGTGTTTTTACGAGCGCTTATTTTTTGCATTAGGTAGCAGCGGGCCGTGGACCGGGAGTCACTAGAAAGACCAAGACCGCGGCCATTCGCGGGCCGTCTGGCCCGCAAGCCAAGGTTTGGAGACCCCTCGTTCAAACTGTCAGGTACTTGACACATTCAAGATACCAATATCTCATCACAGTCCGGACATTGGAGCCGGCAGGCTGTTCTATAGATTTCAAAAGAATTATTGCAAAACACGAACGAAAAGTAAGAGCAGTTTCACAAACAGCGTTAGTGCGTGACTAGTGAATGAGGGAACACAACTGCGCACGCGCGGCTCAAAACTGAGCATTCTCTCGTGACTTATGTGCAAAAAGTGGTTATTCAACCTCCTCCCCCCCTCCCCAATATCTTTGTATATGAAAAGTAGTAAGGAGAACTGTCAGATACTGGCTGCGATAACCATTGACGATTGTTTTCAAATAATTCCAGAGCGCGATATTGAAGACCAATATTGCCCACACTCTAAGAAAAGCCGTGCGTCTACTTTCCCGCACAACACTCGGAGAGCCAATCACTGCGTTTTTTGGTCTAAACATATGTTTCGGCATCGTCATTCGCTGACCAGCCTCCGTAAGTTGCTGTGATTGGCTCTCCGATTGTCGTGCGGGAAAGTAGAAGCACGGGCTTTTCTTACAGTGCATCAATAGAAAAGAAACAAAAAAACAACGTGGGTACATCAGTCGGCATCGCACTCGGTTCGCAAGTTCACGTGCAGCCTCCATAATTCACTTCCTGCCAGCAATTTTTTTTTTCGCTGGCTGTTTTAAATTATTTAGTCTGATCTTGCAACTTACAATCTTGCTTTTTCTGGACGAGACAGTTCTCGAACTTGCACTCTAATGATCCGTATACCTTCCCGCAAAGCAATTGGGCGAGCCAATTATGGAAGTGAAAAAAACTTGTCAGCAAGAAAAAACAAAACCAAAACAATATTGTAGTTCTAACCGACATAATTGCTACAGGCGCCCACAATTTCGAATTCCGGTTTAATGAATATTAGGCTTAGCTTGACGTGGGCTCATAAAAATACTTTGCTTTTATTTTGTATTTTTTGATACAGGTATCATCCCGTGCTCAAACTTTTGCCTTTTATCACCACCGCTAGCGTCACATTCTCTCGCAGTTTCAGTTTTCTGCGGTGCATAGTTTATTCATGCGTGCCGAAAAACCGGATTTTGTTTTCTCGATTGGTATAGATCGAGGCCACCTTCTTCGCGACCCGCGTATTATCATCGTTCGACAACCGGCACGTAACCATATCGCATCGAGCGACGTAAGAAATCTGACCATTCGCCGGCAATATCATTACCGACGCCGTTCCACTAAATAACCTGGTTATCACCGCTTACGTTTAAATATCACGAGCGACACAAAAACATCACGCAATCGTTTTTTTTTTATTTTAATCGAGTTGTTTTATATATTGGGTGAAATTCACTTCAAGTTCCACCCTCGATCCGTCTTGCGCGATCGGCAATCGCACCAGGTCGAAAACCCTCCCTACCCACATCGACAAACAAAAGGCGCGGGAGCGAGAGGATTGCGTAAGTCAACACTCCGACTGAGCATATAGTACGTACAGCCACCGTAAAAGAAAGGGTAATCAAACTAGAAAGCACAATGAGCAGGAACGGAATAAATAAATAAAGAAAATACCACGCCCCGTTTCTCCGAGCCGCAAGCGCTGCCCATCACCATCAATCGTTAAAACGGCTACCCCCGGCCCGAACAGTCGTGCAGCAACGAGTAGCCGGGTTAATGCGAGCATCTCGGATATCGTCCATCACTTCGCTCGCCCGCACGCAAATGGAGGCATGCGTTTGGGATTTTGCAACCGGCAGTGTTGCACCTTCGCTCCCATACTCAAGAGTTGCCTGAGGCCGCCAACGGCTCCAGCAGCTCTGGGTTATAAGTGCGGTGGCTCCATTCCTGTCTGTAGCCTGGTTCACATGGTGTGATTCTGCTCGCGATTTCGCAACTGCGAAGTCAAGCCCGGCTCACGAGTGCGATACCGCTGGCGATTTAGCAGCTGCGACGTTGAGCATCGCAGTTTGCACCACGCATTTAGTGCCGCGCGAGTGACGTCGCAATCGGGAAATCGCATGTAAAATGGCACCACGTGTATCAGGCATGAGGTCAGATTCGCGATTTTACGTGCGATCTTACGTGTCATTTTGCAGTCGCGACATTGCTCGCGGAACAGAAAAAACGTGTGGGAGAAGCTGCGGTGTTCGATATCGCAGCTGCGAAATCGCAAGCAAAATCGCACCTTGTGAATTGAGATTTAGTGTGGAGACCTCCTATCTGTAGTACTATACCCATGCGGCAAGTGGTAGGGCCCGTGTAGCGCCCTGAAGCTAAATGCTGCGCTCCATCTGACAAAGCATTTGTCAGAACTTGGCAAAAAAAGTGCTTTTGTTTTCGCAAGAACTCGTGTGAGAAAAGCACTTGATGAAGTCAAACGGTATCGCTTGTGACTTTCACGACGCCGCATGGAAGCTTTGGGACAGAGTGTGGGAAAATACAGCGTCGAACGCACGAGCCCGAATCAAGAAAAAAACATAAAATCAAGTGCTCCTTGCACGCAAGTACAAGTAAACGATTTCAATGAAAATCAAGCAGTTTAGAAAGCGTGCAGCCGGGAAACAATAATAATTAAATCTGCAGTGGGGGATTTGCGCAGCGTCTTTATTGGTAAATTAATATCCAGAGGAACGAGGTATCTATTATTTAAAAATCAGCCTGACATTTTCAGATTTCAGACCGCGTCCTCCACGGAGCAGAACGAAGCGTTCAAATCGGCGTAACTTTGATCTTACAGAAAGCTCCTAGTCACCAAAAGAGCAGCATCTAAAGTAGTGCGTAGCAGTAATGTTAGTCTTTATCAATCAATAGAAGCAGACTATAGTTCTGTATCTAGCCTCCTTTTTTTTTCTTTAAGCGTGTGTTTTTTTCTGCCAAGTGTAGAGCGGTAATTTGCCGCAATGGGGTCATTCTCGGTGAATAAATAACATCCCGGATAACACTCATCCCGGCAAGAGACTTGAGCTGTACACGACTCTCAAGCTACCGTGCTGGTCAAAGATATCCCCAAAGATCAAGTCGTGCCTTATATCAGGTTTGCTATACCGTCAATGGCCTATACGTGCGCACGGTCTTCCGATACCGCCGCGAAATTGAGCGATAATTTTACCAGGATAAGAGCAGGGTTGAATGCTTCCTTTAGCTACTAGCTGTCCGAGCAGCACCGTTCATCGGATCATATGGCACACGCGGCACGGCACTTTTACGTCCGAGGCGTGCGGTCGTAAAGAAAACGAAACCCGTCACGACTTTGTTCAAGGTTCAAATGCCTCGTAGAAAAAATAAAATAAAAAAATAGATATAGCAGGTTTGTGTGCTCTAAACTCTATGATTGCTGGCGCACATACTTTACAAAATGCGAATCTCTAGCTCTCTCTCTCCTCCCCCCCCCCCCCCGTAATGAACGAAAGAAGAAAGGATTGGCAGCGATCTTTATTTTCAAAGTTGAATAACGCAGGGAGTGCAGTCTTTAAGGAGCGATCGTTTAAATTTGTTTAGGATACATTAAACAGTCGTTTGGAAAAATGAAGAAGATATCTATTTTGGTTTTATGAGTTTCCACGCTAAATTTAGCAGGGAAGCTAGATTGTTGTATAGGTCACGTGACGCCTATTTCTCCGCTAGATTTAGCGGAGAAACTGAATTGCTGTATAGGTAACGTGACGTCAGGTTGCTTGACATTCCCGCTACATTTAGCGGGGAAATGCACGGATGCACGGGAAATGAGATCGGACGGACCGAGTTGGGGGGGGGGGGCTTCGGTAAAATGCACTTCACGCTTCAATAAAGTCGCGAACTGTGCCGGGCAGTGGGCATCGCCGTTTCGCTATAGTTCCCTTTTCCTGCGCAATTCGCGCGCTTTTGAACGAAAGCTTCTTTTGGACCTCGTCTTTCGTTAAAAGTGCTCCACAAATCCGCGAAAAAGACAAAACAACAACAAGAAACCCCGCTAAATTCAATTTTTTTCTTCCTAATTGTATTTTAAATTTTGTCATTTGCTGGGATCTTTCTATTGTTCGCTGTGATTGGCTGTCTCCATGTTCTGCAAAAAGAAAAAAAAATAAGCTCCCAGACTTTTTTTATTACGGTTTTAACATAGTGGGGTCTCTAAACTGACGTGTCCGTTGACGGCGGTCGGCATCCACGCTTCCCGCTATTTCGAAAGGCCCAACGGTAATCGACTTTGTGCTCATCGCCGAGGAGAGACAGGCCTGGGAGAGAGCGCGCGTCGACGGAAAAGGCAGACTCGGCAGTGACGTCAGCAGCTCTCGGGTGATGACGTTTTCTTTATATTTTTTTTGTTTTTCTTCCTTTCTTCTAAAAGTATTTTTTTTCTTTAGGACAGTTTTTTGATAGGAGCTGTTTGAAAGCCCGAAGAAAAGCGGCAAGAAAGAACTGGTTGCAACATTCCTGTTGGCATTTCTGTTTGGACGGGGAGGAAAATATGAAGTCGTCTGCCTTTTTACGTTATCTTGTGGGTCTGTGTCTGTGTGCTTAGGGGCGGAGGGGGGGGGGGGGGATTCCGTTTTGTAAAATTGCTTCTGGCAAAAGTAAAACATTAAATCATTTGACAGCTTCAATGTTTTCTTCTGTTGATAAACGTAGAGTAGTGTGTTTTTACTAGAGAGTCAGCATAAACATCAGTTGTCCCTGTCGCGGAAGTCCATATCGAAAGCCAGGTATGAAATAAAAGTATTTAAGCGAAAGGTGCGCAACAATGACTTGGAATATGCTTAATACCAACACATAATAAAAGAAAAAGAAATCTACACAAGACATAACTTGAACTTGATGTGGTTAAGTTTGATAAAGACTGTATATTTGAAGTTGTTTATTACTTACCACCAATTTTCACGTCGCTGATAACGGAGAAAATAAGAAAAAAATATAATGATCGGAAATATCGTTTTATATTAAACTTCGACCCAATTCAAGACACAACTCATCGTGAATCATAGTGTTTTTGAACGATACCTGCAAAATGCAAAAGTAATCGTCGACCTCAAAATTTCCTACCGATATTTGTTTGTCTGTTTTAATTCTTTTAGATGCTATCTGATTATTCCACTTCCTTTCACGTTCCACTAACCCGCGTAACGTAAGTTAATTGCGTGTGGTGACAACTACGTAATAACTTCCCCGATTCGCCGCCGTCATTCGATTGCAAAACTGCAATACAAAATGAAAAAAACCGAAAAGCCAATTATACACCCACCCAGGAGTCCGAAGTACCCCAACGAATCTGCGAACCGACGGCAATGTGACGGGCGTTTCCCGCCAATTCGCTCCAAAGAAAATAACCTAAAAAATAAACACCAACTGTCTCAACAAAACGTAATCGTCCAGAAAAAAAAAAATAATAAGGAAACGGAAAAGTAAGGACCATTTCCATCGCAAATCGCGCACGGGACGACAATGGAGGCTTCTTTCTCCAAAAGCGCAAGACGGGGAATTGCTTAGAGCGCGCGCATGCGCAGCTAAACGTCGCGATCCAGAAACGCAGCGAACCGCTTCGCGTGCCAGGCGCATATTCGACGCTTATATAGTAGCAGGCGACGCGAATCGCCCACGCAAAACGTTCAAGATCAGCCGCGATAGCCGAAAAGGAAGAAAGCGAAAAAAAAAGATTAGAAGCAACTAAAGGGTGTCAAAACAGTTGTGCCTCCGAAAGCAGCCAAATATTCACGACTACAGTCTAAGAAACCTGGAGAGCCTACTTTCCCGCCAAGCACTTGAAAGAGCCAATCGCTGCATCCTACTGCGAGAGCTGCGCAAATAACAACGCTATAAATACGTTTAATCAAATATTAAAAATAAAAGCATGAGTTGTGACATTGCGTGTGATGTAAGCACGTGAAACGTCATGCGCGCTGTCACAGCGCCGTCTATTTTTTGTTTATTTTTAGGTCTAAACATATTTTAAAGGGACACTCAAGTGTAATCTGAGATCGACTATTTCTGCTTATGCTGATAACTCACTCTACGGGCCCTAAGCATCCTAAAAAAAAAGGAGAAAAAGCAGAAATCACGCTTATGGGTGACCGATTTCACTAATAAAAATTTAAAAAAATATCGTGACACGCCCTTTTTTTTTGTTGATTTAAAAGGTTAAACGCTCAAAACAACAAGGACGAAGAAGAAAACACAGACGACACAGACAGTCGTAAAGCGCCTGTCTGTGTCGTGTGTATTTAGTGTCTGGTGTGTGTTGTGTGTTTGCGTAGTGTGTGTGCTTTAGCGCCTGTCTGCGTCGTGTGTGCTTTCTTCTTCGTCCTTGTTGTTTTGCGCTTTTAACCTTTTAAAACATCATGAACTAACTAGCTCAAAACCAAAACCTATTTCTACGCCTTGAAGCAGACACCAAAAAACACCGTCAGACGGCGTTTGAAGAATATATTAATAATAATTGCTGTATGACGTCTCCTAAACCCAAAGATTTTATGTTTATGCAATAATAGTAATGTTCGAAATCTCCACGCAATTAACTATTTTCATTGGTCCAATTTTATGGATGTGGTCGGGACCCGAGGGTGGCCACGCCAAGAGAAAATAGTGCCCGCGTATTTCTATTGCTCTGAGTTTACTTTCTCCATCCCTTGCCATCTTAGAACCGGTCATTTTTATTGACTAAAGCACGACAAACGATATGCCATCAAATGCAGCCTTGTACAAAAAGCCCTTGAGTGTCCTTTTAAGCCGCGTCATCTGGATTAACCACTGCGATTCGTGGACAGCAGCGATTGGCCCTACCAAATGCTTTGCGGGAAAGCAGACGCACTAGGTTTTTTAGAGTGAGATCTCCTCCGCATGTTGTACAATCGTTCTAAATCATCGTCTGAAGAGAAAGAAACAGTTTACGAGTACGGAACACCTTTGGAACAATACAGTCGAACAAAGGCCCAATGCAGAAAGATAACACACCTCGAATATAACGTCACGGGCTTTGCATTAAATTGTTGGCTCCCGGTTATTTTATCTTCTACATCTCTTTTGTGCCCACGAAATAAAATCAATTGGTCGTTTTTGTTCTTTGACAATTATGTTTAGTGCTGTCACAAAAAGTTGCCTGTGTGTGTTTTTTTTTTTGTAGAAAGGTTATTGATGAGGATTCACACATGACTTTCTTAAAACAATGTCTCCTAGGTGCTTCAAGGTAGACTAAATGAATAATTATATAGGTATTTTTTACTCTCTTGGTTGCAGAAAAGGTAAAGAAACAACCTTTATTACCTTTTTTTAAATCTCTTTTTCTCTGTGTTTCAGTAGACCGCCCTTTAAAGGATCAATGGCCTCTTGCGCTAAGGTGCTATCCCCGTCGTGCGCTGCGAACTCAGTGAATCGATGATTATACGCCAATACCGCAACTTCAAAAGCTAACATAAGTTCAATATCGACGAAACTAGAAATCATCATTTCCGTCGATTCTGGGCGCACATTCGGATTACACTCCTCAACGTAGAGACTTTTCATTCTATACCGCTCAAAGCCGCTGGTACCACGTACCACAACCACAATCACGGTACGACGTTCTTCCGGGAAGGATAGACATAACGTTCACCCACGTTCTAAACGTGTATACGAAACAGTCTGGCACTACAAGGCGAGCACGCGGGAGCCTTCGGAACGTCTACAAGGGGTGGAAATGGGGTCCGTGGTCGCTGCGGGGGCCTCCCGCTGGGAACCGGTCTACGGCCTGGAGGGACCTGACAGGTCTTCAGAGGGTTCGCGGTCGTACGGAGGAGACCACCGAAACGCTTGTCTGCGCCGCTCCTCTTGATGGGCCGACGCTCGTTGAAAACGAAAGCGGCCGAGTTTCCCGAGTGACGCGGCAGACCAGTATACACCGAAAGTCGACGCTCGACAATGAGATGACTCCGGCCGCTGCGGTTCATTGCTCGAAATTGCTCCGTGAAAGAGCTTCTTCGGGGTGCCGTGAAGAGTCATCTCGAGATGTAAGGAGGCCAGAAGAAGAACGTTTGGTCAAGTGCGTCTCAGACTTTCCATTAGACTTGCGGGGAAATATTTTTTATTTCTTCTTTTACAAGGAGTAGCACAACGTCATCATCGTCCAGTTGGAGAGAAGCGAATGAATTTGAGTTACCCGCTTGAACTCGATTGATTTCAGGAAGGCGGGTATGAAAATGCTACGGAGATAAATGAGGCAACCTCACTTACCTTTCAGTGCCTTCTGTACTACAAGAATCATCGCGAAGAGGGAGTGTAAAATGAGTTTTTGAAATTCAGAATAATCTAGCATCTGTCCAAGTTTGGCAAAACAAACTGATCAGGAACAATGAACGTGAGTACGTGAGTACGGACGTACACGAGGCTAATGTGCGTAATACATGGACGAAATTCTTTTCTTTTTGCCATTATAGCCTATTGAGCAGAACAAAGCGAAGGTATCTTAAAATTTTCTATGACTGAAATCAGCCTAATGAAGATGGCTCTATTCGATGGGGGCTGAGAGAAACGTTCAATAGAAACAAAGCTTCCCGGAACACAAGGCCTGAAGATGGTGAATCCTGCGTCGACCCGAGGTTAGGCTCAACCTTGAAAGAGCCAAAGTCAGAACGACCACTTCCTTTTCAAAAGGGAATGCTGCCTCACGCATGTTGCACTTACCATCAGTTAACGGAAGAAGACGAAGGAGAAGTCCGGAGCAGGAAGACAAAACAGAGAGGTAATAGATTAGGAAGAAGGACGAACAAAATGAAGAGAGAAAATGTCTCTGAATCAATCGTTATATTCAATGTCGCGGCACTGCACGTGCCGTGCAGTGACGCGGCGTCAATACGTCAATTTGTTTGTCGCGTCTCACGGACTTCCGATATTCGACACGGAGGCTCAGTTTCTGACAACGCACGGCCACCGCTATTTTGCTGGGATACTAGCCTCCACGCAGGCTTCGATGGCTCGCCATCCGCGTGGCCGATAACCTCACATCACTGGCACTGACTACAAAGCGAGCCCCAGAGACCACCGTGAAATCGATTGTGAGACAACGCAACGCGTGTCCAAGTTTTCCGACATAAATCGAGCCGAGATTATGCGGCCCCGGCGTGAGAAAGGACAGCGATCTCGAGACACGATGAAACCTTCAACCGCTCCGAAACTTCCCTGCTCTCCGTCCGAGCGAGCGTCATCGGAAGAGTACGCCTCGCTCCCGCGGGCGAAGATCCGCCGAAGAGACGGACGAAGGTCATTCCCGAAGCACGCGAACGGGGCGAGTACGGCGCACGCCTGTGGGCCACGTCAGGAAGGGTCGAGGGTCTCGTTCGAGGTCAAGCGTTTGAATATTCCGGGTTCCATTAGCGAGTGACAGCCGCATCGTGTGCCTCGAGAAACACGTACAATGCCTCGCCATTAAAAACTTAGTTTGTTTTTGTTTGTTTGTTTGCGAGGCGGTGTGCGCGCGGCCACGAGCTCTTGGAAATGGGACGCGTGGGGATGACCGCACCGCACCTTCCGTTCGTCCATCCTTTTGGGACCACCTAAACTTCACCTTCCAGGCGTGCCACGGTTGTCGATGAAATCTAGCCCAAGACGACCATATGGGTGAATGCACGGTGTAGGAGACGCGCTTATGACAGACCAACTGAAGAGCGCGACAAGTGACTTTTAGACATATTCTTCCTGGAAATCTCGTACATTGAACTATAGATTTACTAAATGAAGCTGCGCTTAGAGTATCGGCACCCCAATTTACACTTTCTTTTTTTTCCTTTTAATTGCAAAAATAAATTACGGATAGTCGAACGGTATTTTTCGCCCAAACGTAACTCTGGCGGTTCAAACCAGATGCAAGAATTTTCATAACTAACCGTTATCTTGTTCGAAAGTTATATAAACGATTTTCTAAAAAATTTCAGTAGGAAAAAGGGCGGCCGACGGAGTTCTCGAATACATGGACCTGAGTCGGGCGCCAGTCACCGAAAACAAGCGAAAACGGGCCACATTTTCCCATCGAAATTTTCAGACGGTCATTTATAACTTTTGAATGAGATGACACTTACGAAACTTCGGCGTCTGTACCGGACTGCTAGCGCTACATTTGTGCGAAGATTAAGCGTTTGGCGGTGCGTAGTTTATTTTTGCAATTAACAAAAAACATTAATTCCTTTTTTTTTCTTTTTTTTTTGGGGGGGGGGGGGGAGGGGGCATGTTGTAGTTGGTAAATCGTAACGATTCGAAAATAAGACTTCCCGAGCTTCAGATAAACGGTGTAAAAGCACTCAGGCGATAACGGTGCGCTATGTCGTAAACCGTTTTCACATAAAAAAAAATGTTTTGTGATTTTAGGTTTTGTTTTGGAAAAAAAGGCGAAGCACGTATACCTTGTTTAGTGGCTTTAATCTAACCCACTCGTGCATTACGAAGCTTCGGGATAAACCGCACTCATGTGGTCAGGTAAAATTGAATTCTGCCAGGGAGTAATCGAAACAATTTGATTTTGACATTTTGCGGCTCATTATATAAGCTCCGATTCTTAATACGCGAAACATTCGCGTGCGCCTGGCTTAGCCAATACAAATTGGCAGCGACCTTCATTTCCAAATTCCTATAGTGCATAAAATGCATTTTAAGGAGAGATCGTTTGAATTCGTTTAGAAAACAATATGCAGTTTAACATAGACCGCGTGGAATCGATATATATATATATATATATATATATATATATATATAATAATATATAATAAAAAGTACAGATCACTTGTCGTCAAATCACGTGATGTTTAAAGCATATAATGCTTTAAAAAGGGCGCTCACGATGTATCAACTTAATACATGCTTATATTTGTTTTATATTAGATTTGTGATAGTTCTTTTTCAATTTTTTTATTCCCCTCTCTTTTCAACCAATAGGAAGAAGCTAATCAGCACGATGAGCAAGGGTGATGCTTTTTTTGTACCCCTCTCCTACTTTTATCGATTGAGAGCGCGAAGTAGGCTGTTATTTGTAGTTGTTTATTTGGCGATAAAATAAAAAAAACATAATAAAATTTAAATGTTGTTCATTCATCAAACACGTGCGCTCTTGCCTTGACAGTCGACAGCGCATGATAAGAAGTATATCTATGCCCATACAACATGCGTGATTATGTCAATACGAGCGGCTTTGTTGTTATTGCAGAGTGGTGTATAGAGAGTTTGATCAATGGGAGGTGCGGGCAGAGCCAGGGCGTGCATCAAACGCAGAAAGAGGGCTTGGCATGCCCTCTTGGCCAACCAGAAGCCGAAAAAAATCCTCTAGCGGTGGTAGCGAGAAACGGTTTTAATCATTGGTTTACGGTGGTATATGGTTTTAATAAGCGAGTAAGAGTTAAATGTAGTAACCCTTCATGGTTGAAAATAGGGTACACGTGATGTTTCGATTATGATCATGCAGAAAGACGTAAGAAACGAATGCGCCGCTCGAACTCTGTTTTGCTCGGACAGGGTGTGACCGCACGGACGGCAGATTCCCGGTCCACGGCGCCTGGCGTACAAATAATGTCGATCGTTCCACCAGTCGCGCGCTTCCACCATGATTTTGGATGACCGTGATTAAAACATCACGTGAACCGTATTTACAGTCGCCGAGAGCTACTCCGACGCACTTATTAAGTTTGTTTCTCGCGGCCACCGCCAGGGTATTATTTCCGGCTTCTGGTTGGCCACTTTCGAATTTGTGAAGACGCCCTGGAACACGCCCAGCACGCTTTCGGCCAATGGCGTCTCCTCATCTGCGTGCTATACTTCCCAATGAATTGCCAAACTCTCTGCATATACGGTTCTGTATTGTTGTTTCAGCGTTGCAGTAAAAAAAACATTCGAACAGTCGCCTGGACGTTTGTAACGATTGAAAAGATGGCACCATGGCGTGCAACATGCGAACTGTCTTTTACGTCACGGGGGCCCTATCCTGGCAGCCGCCGGACAACATCTCCGTGGCGTGTATAACACAGTTCGTAAGGCGACGCCTAGCTGGGGCGCAAATCGGTTCAGCAGCACCCAATTCTGTAGCATGCATACGGCTGCCTATATTTAAAATCGGCATAAGATGCAGTTGACACGCGAGCCAAGTGGACAAGTCGGCTATCAGAGACCGAGGCCTTCGAGTCTCCGCGTAAGTGTGAGGCACGCGAGGCGAGAATGCCCCAAACAATACACCAAGGGCGAACGTCAAGAGATCTCGCAGAAATAATTACAACCCCCGGTGTGTGTTTGCAAACCACACCGCCGCAACGAAAAGAAAGTATATGCTATAACCGGGGCTCATGATTCTCAGGTGTAATTACAGCGCGTGAATGAAAACCGACTAAAAACCAGTTTGCGCTCGCCCTGACGAAGACGAAACAGAAACAGGGAAGGCTTTTCTCCCAGTTCCCCGCGTCGAGACACACAAAAAAGCCTTTCAAACGCGCGACAGCGTATTCACAGACCTCAAGGACTAGGTTACGTGGAGGCGCCTACTATAATTACGCAAAGTTCTCTTCAAACCACCGTGCAAAGCCTGTAATTCCATTTTTTTTTTATCTCTAGGATCGAGAGGCTCGACTTTCCCCATCAGTGCTCGCAGAAGGCACTGATGGTTCCTCTCAGGGTGGGAGCGCGCAACAGGTATCCTTTATTTTCTTTCCTCCAGACTCGGCGAAGTGTCTTCGAGCACTCCGAGGCGCCTCGGGGGACATTGCGAAGACATATCTCCCCCGAGCCAGCTTAAGGAAAGTGCGTGCCCTTTCTCCGCGTAACGGTCCTCCGTTATTCCTTTCAAAGCTTCCTGGTGTAGCTGGTCCTCTGGAGGGCGCAGTCCTCCTAAGATTCTCCGTGATAGCTCACTCTCGCATTTCGCTTTTCGGGCGTCTCTGGTTGCGAGAGACACGCCGAGAAATTACAGTGTCTCCCTTACCCCCAAAACGAAGAAAAACCGAAACGCCTAATTGAGTCTCCGATGCAAGCAGTTCTCCTGTCCGGATGTTTGGGAGGATCCGTCGTTGGTTAACCTTGAATATTCAACGCTTCGCTGCATTGATTTTTTATATTTTGTGGGGATCCTAATACCTGCGTACAGTCATTACGGAAATGGCTGCGTCTCGCGATGGACGTAATGCTTACCTAAGTCACGTTGTAGCTGCTCCTTGAGCCTTGAGGCGATGTGACGTCGACATAACTTTCATGGCGCGGCGGCGCGTGTCTCGTATTGGAATTCGGGGACCGGAACCGGTCTCGCTAACGATTCGATGATGTTTTGGGTCAACCAAAACCAAACTGAAACTTCTTGAGTGCTCTAGCGATTCCCCGAACGTTTCCAAAATACTATATTCAAGAGCGATTGCGGGGGCCCAAAGTTGAAGCGAGGTTATAAGCAACTTGCGGACATTTAGGACACTAGCCGATCGATCGCGGAAGTCAGAAGGTGTTCTGGGCAGCTGGACACTTGTAAACGCGAGGAAGGCTCACGCCTTCAGCGTCGCTTCATATATGCTGCTTTTCGCTGAAAGCATCTTCATGCAAATGTCAGCTTTGAGCGCAGTTAGAGAACCGTCCCGATATAATTTTTTTAAAAACATTAAGAATTGCGGGGCATGCAGACCGCGCGTAGCTAAGTGTAGGCGAAAATATTCACAAGATCAAGGCTGTGGCAATCAGCTGCACCAAACACGCCACTGTGGCAGCCAGAAAAGCACTATTGCATGCATCGTTTTTTTTTCTCTTGCTTTCTAGTTTGTTTTATTGAAGGCGACATTTATGTGCACGCTAATCGGAAATCAAGATGGCCATCGATATTGGTTACATCTGTGACGAGTGGTGTGTCGAAGAATTACGCACAGTGGTTTCATTTGGGTTTCCACTTCACGGTGGAGACTGCCCTCAGGCGTCAGTGAGCAGAAACTCGGTATATTTTGTACCTTATGAAGCACTCTGTCTGTCTCTCCGGTGCCTTACCACGGCAGTCCGTATTTTGTGCGCATGCGCTTGTGTAGTCCAGGCAACAGAATGTATTTAGATCGTTCAGAGCTACAAAATGTATCCATGGCATTGCGAACGGTGCCTGTGGAAGTTTTCTTTTCTCTCTTTCACTAGGCTATCAAGTTTTGTTCCAGAAACGCTAGGGCATCGAGAGGTTGGTGCCCATATAATAATAAAAATTTTGTGTTCAAAATTATTTTGGAATTGTGATTAGCTAAGCTGATTCCCTAAAGGCAGGCCTTCCATACAAAACGGTGCAAGGGACTCATCAACGCTGTCTCTTTACAGCTCTTTCCATTTTTATCTATTACGAAACATAGTAAATTGAATTGGAAAGGTCAAGGCACTGCCACAAATCCACACCATTGTGAACAAACTGTCACGCGTGGAATGGCACCTCTTCTTTAGATTAGCCGGACTCCGAAAATCCTCTCTCGGTATCTTTCCTTTTTCTGTATTTTGAAACGTTTTATTGCTCGCGAGTTTGTTTATGACTGTTCTCGGTCAACTCTTTACGTGACTGGACTGAAGTTCAAACGCAGAAAAAAAAATTCAAAGAGTTAACGAGCGCTACGGCGGGAAAATGCCAGATAACGATGACGACTTAAGGCTTCTTTACGACCTTCTTCAAGGCTTCCGTGTGTACACTGGACAATACAGAGACGCCGTACCTACAAAACGCTGCCGGCTGACCCTTCGTTTGCGGGTTCTTTCTGTGCGCTTTGTCATCTGCATTGATGACCGTTCGCGAAAGCGGGAAATAGGAAGCTGAGGGGTGATATACCTGAACTCGTTTGTGCTACTTGAAGCCCGGAATAGACTTCTTAGTTTCGAAGACAAATACGCAGAACCCCTTTCGGTACCAGGAGCAAACAGTTATTGAAAGGTCAGTTTTTGTTTCGCTTTCGCTATGGGAACAATTATTAAGATAATGAAGGGTGTTCTCTAGTTAGAGAAGCCGTGCATACAAATAAGGAATCTAAACAATTATAAACTCTGACGTGTGGTACACTAACAAAATGTTCTGCGCTGGGACATTTTGAATGACGGACATTGCATTAGCCATGTTCCTAGACCCTTCGCAAAACTCAGTGACATCTGGCGGCTCAAAAAGCAGCTTCACTTTCGACAAACTGATGCTGGTCATGAAACTGTGTTTTATCGGGCGGAAACATTTACAAAGCCGTCGTATCTAATTGGTGCGTCGTGTTCAGCCCCAACCACATGGGACGTTAGAACGTGAAACGTTCTTTGTCTAGTTGCTCCGTATTTCGTGAAGCCGTGGCCTGCACCGTCCCATAATGCAACGCGCGCAGTATTGCATTCTGGGACATCACGGACCTACACACCAATTCAGTTTTTCCGCTAAATTTAGCGGGGAAGTTGATTTTGTGTACAGGTCACATGATATCAGGTCACGTGACTTCAATTGCCCCGCTAAATTTAGCGGGAAAATGAACGTCACAGACCTACACAGCAATTCAGTTTCCTCGCCACATTTAGCGGGGAAATTGACGTAATCTGACCTGTTGTCACGTGACCAAGATGGCAATTTAGTTTCTCCTCCAAACATATCGGGAAATTTAACGTCAGGTGACCTACATACCAATTCCTTTCCCCGCTAAATTCAGCGGGCAAATTGACGTCACGTGACCTTATGTCACGTGATGCTAGAACGTTTTACGTATGCAACACTATTGCCCAGCAATTTGCCATACATTTTTTTTTTCACAGGCTTTGTCCGCGTCAGAGTTGGCGCGCGTCGCTCGAGGTCACACACAACAATGCGACGCCCGGGCCGACGCCCACATCTGGCCGGGGCAGATATCGGAAGCGATGCGCTCCGACGCGAGGTGACACCGACGCGGGCGAGGCGCGTCAAAAACGTCCCATGTGGTTGGGCCTTTATACGGACGTCTTCAACGCACAAAACTCATATATCCGCTACTTAATATCATCTCCAACTCCTTCCTCCATCAGCCTCAAAAAGGCCGCCATTATTTTGGCACAGATGCCATACAATGAATGAGATGGGTATAGTGATCGAAGTTGCCAGATTTAATTTCGAGGACGATCTATAGTCCTAGCTTCCAAGGACCACAATCTCCGGCTAATGCCTGATTTACATGGTGCGATTCTGATTACGATTTCGCAGCTGCGTCGTTGAGCACAGCAGCCTCCAGCACGCTTTTCTTTTCTTTTTTTTTAAAGCACGAGCGAATTTGCAATTGCAAAATCGCAAGCAAAATTGCAAGCAAAATCGCACCATGTGAATCAAGCTTTAGGCTTTAACCGGATGTCGTTATAGGCTGGACTGCAGTGATTTCACGTTTTCTGTGCGAAAGTGGATTTTTTAGAATAAACATTATACACCACAAGTACGGTACGTAAAACGCGACACCAACTAATATGTTTACCGTTTAAAAAAAATTTTTTATTTCTGTTTGTTGACGTTATAGAAGTGTCATGCTGTCGCTCACCGCGATTCGGTGGTGTCACAGCGTTGTGCATATATGGCAGAGGCCTGTTCTGCCGCAGGTCGCTCTTTGGATTGACAGTCCACGGAAGGCTCGGCAGCCAGGAGTGGAGATGCCGCGACGACAGCGACGCTTGCGCACTCTTGTGCTTTTTTTACCTCGGAACTTCTACGCCCAACCGCCAGGATCGCGACATGCGACTGCATGACACTCCGGCTTTTGTGAAGTCATTTGTTGCCCCTTCGATGCGTCGGCGGAATAGGACGCTAAGGTTACCACTAAGGGACGGGCTCCAGACACTGTAGCGTAAGTAGTGTTTGTGCCTCCAGTTTTCGGCAAGTTCTTTTGGAGTGTTGATCATCGCGATCTACAAGGAAGCTCGGCGAATAATGAAACCTAAAAACAAACATTCTCTTAGAAAATATAAAAAAGTATACAGCGTGACACTGGCTGGGTATGCCATTTCATATATAAACGTAACACTCGGTGTCACATCGTATAGTGTTTGTTTTTAGGTCAAAACGTGTTAATGCAAAATGTGTTAAAGGGCTGCAGGATCCCCGAGGGAAATCTGAATCCGTGTCACACATTTTGTGTCACACGGATTTTCAGGGGAAACAAGAAAACACATAATCAAGAAGAAAAATAGCGCTAATTTCCGAAGACAAAAACAAAATTCCAAACATCCGCCCCCCCCCCCCCCCCACAGTCTTGATATATGTCACAAACGTCCCAAATAACAAAAAAGAAAAGGAAAAACGAAGTACGAAGTGTCTAGCGTTACGTCCGACGTAACCCAAGTTACGTCCAAATCTCCGCCTTCCCTAGGTTCACGGGGGAGAGAGAGGAGGGCGGGGGGGGGGGGGGTTAGGTATACGCGTTTCAGTGCTCCGTCCAGACGTAACGCTAGCCACAGCGAACAAAGGTTTGGGAGAGTTGTGGAAGCGAGCGGAACCAATTACACGTTCGGTGTACGTCGAATTTATCCCTGGGATCGAGGTAAATTCCTATCCAGTGTCACTGTCAGCCTAACAAACGCAGGGCGTGACCTATTATGCATGGTCATGCTTGTCATACGGTTGCACCTCCTTCTAATTATTCCCATCACAATAATCGGGCATCCCGTACTAGAGGGGGTACGTTCTTCCGTCCGATGAAAACAACGAGAGCGGAAACGTACTTTCCGTGGCCTGCACGCCGACAGGCCGGCCCTCGTCGCGCAACCTTCTAATACTGTTTACCGGCAACGGTCAGGAGACCGGTCCAGAGGACGGCGGCGCGTCGGCAAGGCTGCATTCGCGGCCTTGGCGACGCTAAGCCGCAGCTGGTGGCGTGCCGCCCTCGCTGGACCAGAAATCCGCCGCCGAGAAGAAGGAAACCCTCGGCCGAGCCAAAGATCCGCACGCGCTCGGAATGTGCTTCACTTGGCTTTTTTGCGCACGTTTGCGAGCAGCCACGCTTCAAAGGCTAGTCTGGCCACCGTGGCTGGAGAACGCTTTATCCGTTAATGTCCATCCGATATTCATAATGGAGCACTCGCTAGGCAACCATGGGTGCCTTGGCAAGGCTCGACTGTGTTGAACCATAAAGCCGCAGTATAGAAGAAATATAAGCTGCCATTACTTCAGAAACAAAAAAACAAAACACGGTGTTTGTTGCAAACACGATGGCTGAATTACCCTGCGGACACGCGCCTCAGACACTGTCTGCACACTGTTTTTTTTTGTATGCTGCACTAGCAGTGTGACCGCGGCTTAACTGGACTAGCAGACGATCTACACATACCAAAAGCAAGATGGCGGAGCCAGGAGGCCATATACTTGCAAACGTTTATAGAACCGCGCAGGAAACGCTTTCCGTAAACACAAAGCGGCACTTTTTTTTTTTGTCTTTACAATTACACATTTTTATTGTTGATTCCAGGGCCAACTTCACTACGAAGCGAACGCCTCCGAATGTGAGTGACGGCTTAAAAGTAACATCGCGTGGTGGGAACCAATCACCTTAATATTATTAGTTCAGCGAGATTGCGGCACCCCACCCACTAGGACAAGTCAGGCGACGGTCGTGCTTCGTCGAAGGCCGTCATAAACAACCACAACCAAAACTATATAAAAAAAATTAAACGTATTTTTTGTGGCTTGGCGTACTAATGGCATACACATGTTTTCCCAGGAGTTCTTTTTATTATTATTGATGAGGAAAAATATGAGTAGGTTGACCAGACACAGCAAGTATGCTGGTCGCGTACTTCCTGAAAGGGGAAGAACAACTCAAAGTCATAAGCACAATAACAAGGATAGTAAATCAAACTTTATACGGTGTCAATAAAAAAATCAAATTCACTCACCCTCACTCATACAAGGAAGTTGTGGATAAGAGTTCTTTGGTAATCTTGCTTTCGTCAATCTATCATGAAGCTCGCGTACCAAATATATGTCATGAAAGAAATTAAGACCAGGAGGCTTTCGTTGTTCTTTTGGCACTCGTTTCCATGGACCAAAACAATTTCGATGGTCAACGACTAAGTTTCTAATTTGCCAACGATTGCAATAATGTTTCGTGTTACTGAATCAATATTCTATGAACAAACGAGAAGAGAAGGGTATGCAGTTGTGGTAAATGTTTTGATAGGAGACCCCAGCGTAGTGGTTTCCCTCGAGTGACAAAAGGGTTTTCAGGAATAAATTACGTCCGAAGAAAAGGAACGTAATTCCCCCTTGGACATTTCAGTCAATAATTTGGGAAAGGAGAAGAACTTGAGCAGGATGGACAATATGGGACATTTTTCTTGCCGATTCGATTGAGGCAAGGACCTTATAGATGCAATATTTGAGAGCAACCAGTGTAAACTCATTTCAGCTGATCGAAGTAGACTAAGGGCATGTGAAAATTCACTGAATTATGTATTGAGAACAGTATTGTGCATTGTCCCGGAGCGACGGTTTAATTTCTCGACCGACATTTTGACCAAGTGCGCCGCCCCACCACTTCTTGAAAGTGATACCTCACGATTTTGCAAGCTCCGACCTTCTCCGATAGCGTAGGAGGTCCCGTTCCCCATACCCCACCCACAGTGGCTAGCTATAGGTACTTATTAGAGGATTAAGTCCTCTTTTAATGATTTTCTTTTGTGTATTTAGTAACTGTCAGTTAACTAAACTGCATTTTTGCCACTTAGTGACAACAATGCCTGCGTTGTTGTCACTTAGTGTTCTTGTCATTGCTGTTGTGTCCCAAAGCGTTGTCACTGTTGTTGAGTTCGTCCGATGCCCGCGAGCTCAATTGCCATTGAAAACGTCACAATACTTTGCACCTTAAGATCGGTGTTAGGAATCTATAGCCCAAACGTTGATGGTTTTGACGCGCAGTAATGATTTTGTAAAAACATGTCTACGCGAAGGGTGATGCTCACCAATAGACATCTAGCAAAATCAAAGCGATCCTAGCAGCGTAGTGCCGCGCAAAGCATCTTGGGAACTCAACGGTTTCGGTTTCGATTTGCCCCCTCAACTCAGGACATCTCCTCACGACCAAATGCGATGCCTAAATTTTCGAATATGTAACTTTCCTTAAATTTATAATACGGTGTGTGTTACCTATCAGTTCAGATATAATACTGGAGCACGTTTTTATAGGGCTCTCGACGTACCAGTGTTTGTGCACAGGTAAGCGCAGAAAGAAGTGTACTAGGCCGATCATACTGTTCCATCGTCTCAATGTCCTAGGCTTCTTAAATGATCTAGAAGTTTAAAAGTGTGAACTGAAACAGTGATGAAACAAGAAACACGTACGACAAGGACGAGCGCCACTTAGAACTAAATTTATTGAAAAAAAAAACACGAACTTAGACTGATTGTTGTTCACCATACCGATAACAGGCCATAAACCGATAACATAACGGCAGTCTTATATAAAGCCATCTAAATAAGACGTTTCCTTATCCAGCAGAAAAATAAACGGCACGCTTAAACACTTTTTACCAGCGCTCCCGATGAAGAAATCTTCAACGATTTCTCTCTCCGTCTTTGCCTTCGCTCTTTCAACAAAACTTCGTCGAATCTAAAAGCGGTTCGCAACCGCAACTTTTTCATAAAGAACGCGGGTGAAAAGTCTGGGAGAATGCCGTCTAATTTTCCGCTGGATAAGGAAATGTCTTATTTAGATGGCGTCATGTAAGGCTGCCGATATGTTATCGGTTTATGGCCTATTATCGATATGGTGAACGACAGCCAGGCTGAGTGAATGTTTTTTTTCTCAATAAATTCAGTTGTAAGTGGCGCGTGTCCTTGTCGTCCGTATTTCTTGTTTTGTACGTGTTTTAGTTCGCGCTTGTAACCTTTTAAATTGTATGAATTCCAACTAGATCGAAACAAAGCTTTATTGTTTCTTGATGCACTCTGGTGTTGTAGCCAGGGACCAGGCCGCCAGATAGGTAAAGGAAGGTCCTTACGGCCGTTCTAGGTCCGTGTTTCAACTGGAGATCTCACGAAGATGAGTGGGCGCAAAAAAAGAGAGTGCTGACTTTATTTTCATGCAGTGCTGAGACACACTACTTCGTCAACTCCGCAATCGAAATCGAAACCTTGCCGCTCCTCTCCATGGCCAAATAGGTTCTATAATGCAACGCGCTCAGTGTTGCACGCAGAAATTTTTGGAAGTACTGTAGTCTATTGCTTCAATACATATGAAAATGTGCTAGATTTTGTTTTATATAATTCCTGCGATATTGAGAATAATTAGAATTCCATAGTTGTGCAGTACGACCGCTAGCCTGGGGTATTTGCCATGCTTCACGCGGCAGGGATCCACAAACGCCTACCGATACGATTTATTAATTTATTTATTGCGCCTACGAGCAGCCATAAACTTATTGCTGTAGTGCACGAGAAAAAATTCAGAACATAACGCTGAAAAAACACACCATAACAATACTGCAACACGCTTCAGTGATGTGATTGCTGCGCCATTTGCGCCAAGCTGCGCCAAAGTGCCTACCCCGCCACATTTTGCTACATTGCACCAAAATCTGAGGAATTCGAGTCAGAATGGTGCCAAAACTTAATTTCAACTTAGTAATACTGAAACTATAATAGCTTAGGCCTCGCAGCTTGAACGGATTGGTACGATAGGGTTGTGCGAGTTTTCAGAACTTCAGATTATCGCGTCAAATAACGTACGATTCGATCTGATTTCGCATCAAACACTGATAGTGCTCCGAAGCTCCAGAATAATTATCCTGCGAGGCCTCCAGAATAGAGACTTTTTAGTGTTGTGTCGTTTACCCGCAGTCTCGGGGTTTTTTCAACCATGTGTAATTATCCTCTTCGTGTTCGGTTCTGGCGGGTTAGACAGTTTCGTTGAGTGCGCTTCTCACAGCACACGTGTGTACTGCAGCGAAGCGACAACCACAAAGTAGGCGTCGCGATTTTTTTGTCTTGCTTCGCCGCAGCGCACAAGTGTGCTAAGGGGAAAGCATTTGTCAGAGCGGGACGTGACAAGTTTTCAATAAAACTTCGGCTTGTATATATGATAAACTGACTGCGATAGCCTGGCGGTATCTTTTTATGCTTTTAGATTTAGCAAGGATACTTCGGCATTGTAAAAATATTTATATGGACTCTTGTTTAGGCTGATGTTTTATGCAAACTTTTTTGTTTAGTGGTCACTTTTGTATAGGTGAGAGTAAATTATAACTAAATTAGCACGGGTAGTGGACGCAAGCTTGGGAAGAGCCTTAACGAGTTTGGTGGGGGATTATTTTTAAGCGGGAGTATTAATCGCTCATAGGACATTTTTTTGTTATGAAGTTCTAGATATGAAATAGAATTTAACATACATTTCATTTTCAAATGACAGGAGCTTTTTTTTTTCTGAGCTAAGAATTGCAGTTATTTTATTTTTTATTTTTTTATTTATACATACTGCAGCCCCAGTGGGGCTAAGGCAGGAGTGGGAGTTATAGACAGACGGTCCAGACATCACTTTGGACCACTGTCAACGGCACACAGAAATTCATCTGGTTGTAGTTTACAGCCTCTAGAACATGAAAGAAACAAATTGCAGAGGTACTCAAAATTATTGTATTTTAACATTAATTTACTGGTATTCTATACCTAAAGTAGTCCTTCACTGCAGTTCGTGCTGCCCTTCATGAGTCATGTCCTTATTACCGTGTTTGGTGTTAACATGCAACTAAAAAGCTAGTTTTGTTTTTCAACTTTCAGGGAATCAATCCTGGTGTGAAATCAATGATAACAAAAGGTTGCACATTAGTGAGAAGGCAAAGTAGATACTGCCTAGTTGGACAGGTCAACACATGGATCTTAACGCAACATTCGCAGTGTTGTGAATGAAAATTAAATGTGCACTCATGCTCCAAAAGTTTTTTTTTTTTGCTGCTCCAAAATGAACTTTTGGCTGTTCCAAATGCTCGACTCAGACCAATCGCATCGCTAGATGCTGCATCCGGACCTAAATGGGCAGGCCATCATTCTGAAAGGAACCAATCATGAATGCAAACAAACGCATGCATAGGAGGAAATGACCTCGTCAAACATTTCTCTAAAGTGTCAAAAAAAAAAAAAAAACATTGTTTTGTACGTTTGCTGATATATAGCCTCTGAGAAAGGAAAGAGGGAGAGCAGTATTTCCTTAAGTCACAAAATCACTGTTACTTTCCTTCCCTGGCTAACGCTTTAATGACTACAAAACTATGCACATGCAACATCATCACAAACTCGTTTGTGTCTGCCTTTTCAGATTTGTTTGTAGTATCTCGACTTCCATTTAGCAATGAGGCTTCGCTATCATATCCGGTAGTCCCTAATCATTTATTTTTTTACATGAATGGTCCAAGAACAATTCACCGAGCTATAGTTAGGTCTCGCCAACGCGGATGTTTGTCTCTCTTAGTTTACAAAAGCGATCAAAGACGCGTAATCAAAGGTATGAGTTCCGTTTTGAGCGAGGCGGGCCTAGAGGAAAAAAAAGTGCGCGAAAGCTCGTGGGAAATGCGGATACTCATCTCGGTTCTGCGTAAGTAAATAAGAAAAACCGAAACTGCCGACAAAAGCAGCGCCGAGCCCCGCCATTAAAAGAACGTTATCGAAGTCGCAAAGCTGCGGGTGGACGTCTGGAAGCGAGACACCGCCCCTTCGGTTTTTTCCGTTTTTTTTTATTCCACTTTTACCAATGTTTTTTTTTTTTTTGCATTTTTCTTTTGGTAAATAATCCCTTTGTTCTGCTCATGCTTGGTACAATCAGCTCGTATTCGCATAAAAAAAAAACGCGTTTTGTTTCTCGCAGTGGGAAGTCTTATCGGGTGGGAATACAAGACCACCTTTGTCTCGCATTGAAAATTAAAGATTCCATAGAAAAAGAAAATGCATCGAGGAAATATTTTTAGCGGAGACGAGAAAACGGAACATGATATTTTAAGATGGAAGTTGCTTGGAGTTAAACAATAGGTTTTCATTTTCCGTGTTTGTTTCTCAGGCGCTCCCCGAAGCTCGTGGTACGGTCTTTACAACTTTACTATTATATAGTACAGAATGATAATCGCGACGATTGCTGGTCAGTCGAAAGAAACTTTAGCAGTCACGTCACAAGACGACACTGCGGGAGTTTCCGTCGACTAACCAGCTTCTCAGCGAGTATACGGCATAACAGGCCTCTGCAGCCGCATCTATACCCCCGCATGCTGTGACGCCGTCAGGATCACGGCATTCCTCAGCATTACACTGTTTTGAAGAGGCGGAAATGGAGAGGAGAAAATAAAGCGGCGGCAAAACGCATCAACGCGAGCTGCCCCGACAGCCTATGATTACGTAGAAGATTCTAACAGGAACGATCGTCGTTTCAACCGATGCACTCACTTCCGACAAACAAATTTCACGTTCGGCCGTCGAGTATAATATCCTCGAGGTAGAGCAGAACGTTGCACGGGCAGCAGCCGGCCGGTTCGTGACACGTAATACACACAAGGCAGGACGCGGCTTGACGACCCTCGAGTGATTAAGTGCGAGGTGGTGAGACGAAGCGTCCGCTCCCGTGCTCGTTGTTCAATACCGAGGGGGCGTTCCGCGATATCGTAACACCGCGAATACAAATTGCGACGTAACACGTCGAGGGCAGAGTGGCCCCGACGCGGAGGGCCGATAGGAATAAAGATGCGTTGTTGTTCGTACGCCGAGCCTGCATGCTTGCCCAGGGGGGTCGCGTGCAGTATAGGCCACACAGGCCACGCGGGCCAGTCGGCGGAGGTAATGACCCTCCTCGGCGCAAGCGGCGGCCAGCAGCGATTTCAAACGCGAGAATGGCCCCGTAATTGAAAGGCGACTCGCAGTGAAAGTGTGGCGACCTTTGCACGCGCCAAATTCTCAACAGAGCAAAGTGAAAAGGCTGGATGTCTGTGGTGCCCCCGCCGAGGTCAAAGAGCAGGCTAAGACATTGGGAGTCGAGAATCACACGCTCCGAGAAAATTGTTTACAATATTCTGGATTTTTTTATGAGGCCTACTGAGACGCACTATACGCAGGGACAACCTTCTATGGCTATGCCGACAAATCTATGGGCGCACGGGCGCTTGGCGCGCCTTGAGCGTCAATCAAGGCTGTGCGCGCGCACTCTTCACCTCTGAAATGTCACAGAAAGTTATCCCCGAGTATAGGTTATTCGTTTTCCAAATTTACAAAAAAATAAGAGAAGTCCTCTTTCTATCTTGCCATGTCCCATCGTGTTTTGTTTTTTAAAGTTTTAGGTGCAATTCGGCACAGAGTAAACGTCGATCAGATTCGCCTGCGCCTCAACATTGCTGCACGTACACTCAAGCGACAGTTCTCAAACACCGGCCTCCAACCTTGCTGCAGGGATGCCGCAGGTATATGACACGCGAGAGACAATACCTATACCCTCAAAACCTCGCTACGCCCGTTTATGTTATGTATGATAATGCACTGTCCAGATGCTCCATCAATAAATTTTGAAAAAGAAAAAAAAGCTGGTGTTTGGCGGTGAAAACAGCCCACCGGGAAGTCTCTCTCATGGTCACCGCAAGACACGAATTTTCTCATTTAGGGCGCCGGCAAACGCTTCCTGGACTGAACACAATCGCGCGGCTGGAAATATTATGCACCCACGCCGTGGTATACTCGTCCATAGCTGCACGCGTCTTTGGAGGTCTTTTTTTCTTCTTTTTTTCTTCCGCGCACTTAACCCGCCCTTAATTCGCGTGTGTCCGTCGCCGAAGGTATGGCGCCCATTTCTTCTTTTTACGAGCGAATCGCGTGCGTGTTTGCGCCCGGCAAGCACCTCGCGGGTGAAGCACCTCTGCACGCCGCCGCACCACACACGCACACACATAGCTGAGAACGCGCTGCGGGGGTTGCGGGCGACTGGAACAATATCCAATGGGTCGTGTTCGTACACGTGTGTGCGAGGCACACTCATGGCCGCCAAGTGGTCAGGCGCCGCAGGTGTGCTGCTGCGGTGGTCGGTCGTCGCCCCTTCAAACAAGGCACGCTTCCCCGACGAGGATAATGCGGAGTCACAACACGCGGACATCCAAACAGAAAACGGTCTTTTTCTTCCCGGAAGTGGAGACTCCATCTGGGCGTGTTAAGTAGGAACACTCCGCAATCAGGCCCACTGACCCTTATTATGTGTTCTGAAGCGTGCCCCGTGGCTGAGATCATAATGTTTTAGAGAGTCCTTCATCTTTCCAGTGATAGTGTGGAGCTGACGCCGTGATGTAGATTCGCGACGACATCCACTGGCGAGCCGGAAAAGTGCGCACCGAGGGGACGGTCAACGGCGTAGGCGCAGTGAATGGTGATATGGCGGCATGGTGACAACTTCTTCGTGGCCCAGCCGAACCGCAATCCAAGCGGATGATAGAGACACCGGCGGTCAAATCTCGTTTATTTCAAGAAGAAACCAAGCGGAAGCGACTTCCGCATCACGATATCAGAACTGGAGTTTCATGCGCTAAGTATGAGTCGGAACTTGTGGCCTGGAAACATTGTAACGTAAATAGCGGAAAGACGAGGGCAGGTAGAAGAGGGACACGCGGGACAGGCGCTGGAAACATGGCGTGCTTTCAGTCACCTCAGTGGCGCCAGAATCTTTGACAATGAGGTCCGTTAGTGCCACATCGTGTGACATATGTATGATGGCTTTAGAGAGTGGCAGCGTACTTTCTGCTGTATTAATATTACTTCGTTGAATGCTTCGTTCAACGGAACACATACCTATGTTCAGTGACACCGGCATGACGGAGTGTGTAGATGTAACCTATCGCACGTAGATTGAGGGCTCTGATTTATTGAAGACTGTAGCAAAACATAGTTTCAGTGTCGCAGCCTGCAGCTTGTACTTGACGTCTTGCCATCTGACATTCTGGCAATGCTGAAGAAGTTGAATAACTTCCGCATCCCATGTTTGAACAAAGCAACTGTGACAAAAAGTAAACCGTCATTCGCAACCAAAAACAGACAAACAACATCCTTACCGAAAACCGAATGTCAAAGGAAGGAGCCTCAGTCAGAGCCTGCTGCACGCAAATAAATGCAGCTGTTTCTTTAAAATGTACTCTGTAAATGTAAAAAAAAAAAAGAACAAATTTCTGGTGCGTTTCCGGCTAGAGCGAGAGCACGTCTTTCCCTTCACGAAAACCGGCTGACCAGCACAGCCGTCTCCTTGGTGTAAAAAACGTAAAGCAAACGGGGGCATATTCCACTCGTGGGGTGAAACAGAATCGAGCCAACTTGTTACGGGGCGGACTTTACCGGAAATGCGTTCTGGGTGATCCGTCTCTTTCTATATGTCTTCGTTGCGGGCATGACTTCCGGCTTGGCTCGCGTGCAATCAACGCGGGCATTTCGCTTCGTTAGAGTGAGCTAGACGAAAAAACCTCCACAACTAGTTATCGGCATTTCATTGGGGTCATGCAGTACTCCGCAGTTGTTTCCCACGTCTGCGGAAGGTGCTCGGATTTTCTAGCTTGCCACTAGAGGGAACCCGGAAATCGCTTGGATAAGATGTGATCGATGCCTTTGATTGTATTGAGTTACTTAACTGCAATGCGTAGACGGCGTCTTTCTCAGACACTTCAACAATACTTCCAGACAGCTTAATGAAATCGGGGCGTGGCCTATTATGTTAGTTCACGCTTCTTGCTTCGTGATATAGTAACTTACAATAGCTTCTATAGTGATATAGCAACTTACAATACCTTCTACTATAGAAGTAATTGGTTTTAGATTTCCTCCTTACGTGTGGAGCCATTTCAATGTGATTTTATTAATGCGTTAGCATTAGTGCCAGCTGGTACATGCGCTGACCTTCGACTGGTTTGGACTAACTAAAGTTCGCAACGTCGGCACGTGATGGCGCCACAGCCGCACTGGCTGTGGAAACTGGCTAGAAAACAACTTCTGCAAGCGCCGACAGATGGCGGGCGGGGTGCGGGTGCGCGCTTTTGACGCCTTCGGAAACTGCTGCCACCGGCTTTGGAGAGCAGTGGACGCACAGGCGCTGCGGCTCCGTTCCTCGACCTGCCACGCCTGCCACGCCGTTCTTGACGCGCAGTCCTCTTACCATGTTACTGGGCTGTAAGTGCACGGTGTCGTCGCCCCTGTGTACACAACATGCGCGGCGGGCTCTGTCGTTTTACGTGCAGCGGCCACGCACGCCCTTCATGCACACGCAAAGTGAACTGATCTTCTCGCACAAGGGAGAATTAAGAGGGGTTTCGGGAATGTTCCCACCGCGGAAACGTGCTGAGAGACTGCATTTACATCGTTTTGTTATATATGACCGTTGCGTGAAATGCCGACGCATTTCTTCGAGAACCAACGTAACGGCAACAGCAATTTTGGTTCTTTTTTTTTTACGAATAAATAGGCTACATAGTTTTTTTCGATATTATAAACGATTTACTTTATTCAATATCCAAGTATGTTACTCGTTACTTGCGAATAAAAGGAACGCGTTAGAGGTGTTACCTCAAAATAAATGAATGAGTGCTAGAATTCATAACTTGGCTCCCGAAAACACGAAGTAAATTGCAATGTTCTACATAACCGGCAACGCCGTTAGTTGTAACCCGTTACCGCCAACATTGAGGTAGAGTAACCAAAGTCTAAGGGGCTGAATTGGCTTGCTCCGAACTAAATTCATCGCGGTCTTTGTTCGAGGCAGCCTCCCTAAAATCACGAGCAAGTGTAGTGAGGCAACCTCATAGTATCCACGTTTGCATGCGCCACTCGTGCCGATGCTTTCGATATTTCTTAATTCAGTTTCTACACCATTTAGAGCAAGTGTATAGTTCATAGACCACCACCATGCAAACTCTCGTGCTCTGTGGGACGTTGCAAATGCGTCTATACGATATATAAATAAATGGGTTCGTAAAGGAAAATTGGATGTTAACCTGAATGTCAGTTCCAGTTGGCTGCTCTGTGCTAAATACGAGAACAGGCGAAAAAAAACACAAAAAAACGTAGTGATGTTTTTTGTATGCAGCTAAGCCTGCGATGGTCCCGGATGAGAGCCGCAATAATTTAGGCAGAGGGCCAGGAATGCTAACAACACCGAAGACACCGGCTAGCCGGAACAAAATGTCCGGGTCAGCCAAGCTCCTTTTTTCCTCCTCGTTCTTCCTTCGCCGACAACACACGCGAACAACCGTAAAGGTCACTGTCTTCCTTGCCTCCGCTCCAACGTGACGCCGTATATGGAAGAAAAAAATTCCTGGAAGGTGTAGTGTAACCGCGGCAAACACGCGCACGTCACGGGCCACTTTCCGCCTTCTAATGATAGCGCACGATGCAACTTCGCTTTCCCGTCGTGGTTCTGAAGACCGCTCGATTACGTTCGGACGTCTCC
The DNA here is from genome assembly GCA_037355805.1 of Ixodes ricinus. NCBI lineage: Eukaryota > Metazoa > Arthropoda > Arachnida > Ixodida > Ixodidae > Ixodes > Ixodes ricinus. The sequence continues at coordinate 106,981 of JAZHYW010005743.1, forward strand.
CCCGTCGTAGTACATTAGGCGCCAAATCAATCGTCTCGAACTCCCCCTGCCGGCGCCTGCGGATGAATGCTTCGAGTACGTCGGCTGGTGCACGGCTGTGCGCACTCCTTGACGACCGACTGTGTCACGGTCGCCCATCACGCTTTACCTTTGTATTTTCTGCTAAAAGAAACCTCCAGCTTTCACGCACCTGTGTTGCGAACATAGCGCCGAGATGTTTCGGTGGCGCCCTCTTATGTTTTCCCTCCGTGACGTCACGACTGGGATTTGCCTCGCCGTGACGTCACCAGTTGTTATTCTGGCTACTTAGCATCGGGTGTGACGACGAGTTCGATGGTGTCTTTAAAAAGCACCGTATAAGCTAGGAGCCATCGCAATCCGAAACTAACACCGTCAAAGTTGACAATCTGGCAGTGCTCATATGCCCATGGTTTGGCCAATCGTGGAAAGCTGACCACAGCGACGCTTTTGGCCGCGCACATCGCTAATAGCCAGGAGAAGAAACCCACGTAGCTCTGCGAGTGCATGGTTCCCAGCCTTACGCAATCATTTGGCTAAGGAAGCAGTGACACGAAATACGAGCTCCATCGACATGTGCTACAAACACAGACACAGGTGAAATATGGGGAGGGTCTCGCGTCTAATTGAGACAAACGAGAAAATAATGAACCTCACATTTTAACGTTACGGTTATGGTATACGATTACGTTCTCTTGAAAAGCCAGTCAGGTGTGGTCCAACATCATAGCGAAGTTGTCCCTTTCCCGTGTTTGTATCCACAAGCACGTTCCACTCACCGGCGTCTTTTCATAAGTGCGAAACCAGTTTTGCGAGCTGAAATCTCACTAATGTTTAGATTTACGAACCAGAAGCTAAAAAAAAACGATATAATAAGAGTGCATGGAAAGTAATGAGAAAACGCCCCTTCAGCGGCATCAGGGGCTCTGAAGATAGAGTTCATTTAGATCCTTACCCAGTCCCTAACTCCTGATGTAGCAAGAAATCTACTAGAAACAACAGGTAGTATTATCTTCCATACCTATCCTTCACTGCAGCATACACAGTAACACTAAAGGCCCGTTCACACTCTTGCGACCGAGTTCGACCAGAGAGACCAAACCGGTTTTTAAGCCTCTTGCGATCTCTTAGGACCAGCTCGGCTGCAGCGGAGCTGGTCCTAAGAGATCGCAAGAGGCTTAAAACCGGTTTGGTCTCTCTCGGTCGAGCTCGGTCGCAAGAGTGTGCGGGCCTTAACGTTTGCTCCTCCGTACTAAACCTTCGTTTAAATTAAATAAATAAATAAAAAAAAAACGCTGTCGTTTTTTTTTTGTAATTTAGTTTGTGTTTGTAAAATGTGGAAGCAAAGGTGTTCACTAATCGATGGATGTCCCTTCCTGACCGGTCGACGCTTCATACCCAGAAAGAGTTCAAGAACCCCCCGTGTACACGGAAAGCAAACCGATGCGAATTGGAAGCGTCGATCCCCGAAGGGTGCGGTCCACAGCGATAGCGCGGGGCCGTGTCGATCTTCCCGCGCCAACACACTCGTCGAGCCCATCGATCCAGAGGGTCGCCCAGAACCAATAAATACCACCTAGAATAGAAGGCCCCCGCATATGACGTCATCGTAAGTGGACCCCGACCCGCCCCAAGTGGCAAACAACGCCGAAGCTCGACGAGACGTCGTCGTAAAGTTGCAGATGCGTCCGTCTTGGCGTCGTCGCTTGCTAGCGTCACGTTCGATTTGAGACGCTGCAAGACGCGATGGCAGCGGTACTGACGGAAGGTAGGCGGTGCTGTCTAGGTCCACCGGTGATGACGTTTGGGGGAGAAAGGAGGAGGCCTGGCCATCTTAGTGAAATTAACAGAACGCGTTTTTTTTTTTTTTTCCTGCACGCGCTGTGCGAGGAGGGAGGTGCACCCGATCGGAGTTGACACTGCCGACACGGTAAAGGAGATCTGACACGACGCGTGAGTGGGGAGGACGCATCGGGCGACCTCTTCGTGCGACGCGGAACGAGACGACACGACGGAAGTCCCCCTGTCACCCATATACCTCGCCTGGTCACCCCTTGTCCAGAAAGAGAACGCGTGCGGGAGATGGAGTGAGTCCTTGCGCGTGACCGCGAGTAAGAAACCATTTGCTTTCTAGTCTGAGCAATGTCGTGTTCTACTTTAAAGCCGCGTTCACACTATTAAAGGGGCCACGAAACGATTTCACTACTTTCGATGTAGCATTACTTCCTGACGTCAATAGGCGAATAAACTTGCCTTAGTTTTCTTTCTAAGCAATGACAGTCGGCAAATAAATTTGACAAATATGAGTATCGTTCATCCACTCGACTCGGAACCAGAACAAGCGACCACGTGGCCCGGTGCCCATCTTGTATGCCGCATACGTTACTCATAGCCACGCGCTGGGGTCGGCAAAGAAGAAACGCGCGCTGAGCTCCAGGCCTTGTTAGAGTTGGGCCATTCTCATCACTCCAGTGGTTGGACGCGAGCCGCTACCCGAGTGTCCGCCGAGACATGGATTGTCACGAGCCGAAGTCGAGTGCTCACGCAGTTCTCGTGACCAATCCACGAGCCGCGCTCGACTGTCGTCATTCGTGTGGTTTCGATCCCACAATTACGTCATCGAGCTTTACGAAGGCAAGACTGAAAGGAATAGTCCTCCTTTTATCCTCGTAATTTCACCGCGACAAACAAGCTTCTGAATCAGTGGCGGTCTGTGCGAGTATATTTGGGCCAGACTAGGACCGGTACGCCTCAGTAAAGTCGTGGACATTCCAATCCGATATCAGTTCGGGACCCCTTTAATACATCATACAAACAACGGTATGAATTTTTGAACATCCGACACGGTACGATGCCCCCCCCCCCCGCCCTCGGTACGAACTGCGCATGTGCTAGTCTTCTGCGGTAGCACATGCACACTTCGTACCGGAGGGCCTATCTTACCGTATCGGATGGGCAAAAACGGTCCCTGAAACTCCCTATTACGTCGTACACAAACTGACTGCAGATGCGTTCGAAGCATATATACGTACGAAGCGAACATGCTTGGAACAAGCTTGAGGTGTATACACAGATAATTGTACACATGTAAGGTGACTTTTTCGGCCGTTTTGGCCGAAAAAGTTCCGTTTTAGAGGTTCGTTTCAACCGTTCCGTTATTTTGTCTGAATATAGCCAAATGTCCCGTTTTCGTGGGAACTTGCTCGCGAAAGCAGTATCAGGCGAGTGGAAGAAAAAAATATTATTACTTTTGACATTGTATTAAAATAAACAGAGTATAAAAATGTAATCTTCAATATAGTACGATTTTTAGCTTTCTTTGTGACTGCACTTGCCAATTGTTTATTTTTTCTCACACAGACGTGTGTACGACGCACTTTTCTATATAACTATATTTTCACAATGGGTAAGAAAGGTGCTTGTGTACTTAACAACTCAACGAACCCATGGAAAAGTCTGCGTTATCAGGGTGATGTGAATAATAGCAAAGCCTTTTCTTTTTCGCTATCGCTTTGACCCTCCCCCCCCCTCCCCCGTTCATGCTAAGTTTATGTCAACATGTTTGCAGCGAACACCGTGTTCTTTATATGATGTATGAGCAGGTGCCTGCGTCTTTGGGCACTTTCTTCTTCTCGCTTGAATAACTGAATGAAGGCTTAGGAACACTCCGTTACACGGAAGACCTCGTAGATTTCAATACCTTTCAAGGGCTCTGGGCATACACCAATGGCATGGAGTGATAGCACTTTATAGCATTTCCCAAAAGCTTCTTTTTTCTTTTTTTTATGCAAGCGATATTTTTACGATGTTCTCATCCTTTGTACTTAAATCACTTAATTGAAATGATTCGAGTGTTATTCTTTTAGTTTTTTGGTACAAGGCTATATGTATGTCCTCGATCGCCTGCTCTGCTACTTTGCCTCTGTGCTATGTACAAAATGTTCCCTCAAAAAATATTTAGTTCTTTTTTTTTTTGATAAACTACACTTGATCGAACGCTAGGTCTCTGCCCAAAATGTAGTGCTAGCGTTCCGGACAATATGCCAGAGTTTTCAGAACGAACCGTTATCTTTTTCAAAAGTTAGCAACGATGTTCGGAAAGTTTCTATGTGAAAGTGGTTGCCAACGAAGTCCACGAACATGGAGGGCTGGTTGGCGCAAACTACCGGGAACGAGTCTCGTTTTCAGAATGAAAGTTTCAGAAAATCACTTATACATTTTGATTAAGATCATTGTTAGCTCTGAGACTTTGGCATCTGGTACCGACCGCTAGCGCTCCATTTATAGGCGGAGACCAAACGTTTAAAGCTGCGTAATTAATTAAAAAAAATAATTTTGTTGTTGGGGACACAATACTGCCTTTAAGTACAGAGGGCACTGCGACCTTCGCCAGGCTTTGAGTTTTCACGCCCTGTCTTTCTCAACGTTGATTATAAGACAATAAAAGAAAATTAATAAATTAAACTTCAAATAAAGGTACGACAGCGCATACTGCTCGCATACGTTTACATGCACATTATTCGCGACTTATTTGAGTCAGCGCAATCAACTAATTACTCCCCCCCCCCCCTCAAAAAAAATATCGATACAGCGTGAGAAAGCTGGTGGAATTGCCGATTACCTTTTCTGTTACATCGGAGAAAATTCTTACTTGTGTTCTCGCTTAGTGTGTAACTAAGCCCTAACAAAGTAGCAGAAACTGTGCCGTCCTGTCTGTTCCCTCTTTTATTTTAGAGCGAAGAAAACGAATTAAACTTGAAACTGTACGGGCGCAGGGGCATCACGGTCAGAATTAATAGAGGTCAACCAGTTTTGTTTTATTTGTCTCTTCCTTCATTTTTGTTTATCACTGCCCTTCGACACTAAGGGAAGATATAAATCTCGGCGCAAATAAAACAACATTTTTTTTGTGTGTGTGTGTTTGAGCATTGGCATGCCATTGCTCTCCGGTAGTCGAGCGGGCGCGATTTGCTTCATTCACATGGTGCATATTCAGTTGCGATTTCGCAGTTTTGACGTCGCTCATGCAGCAAAAACAAAATCTGGTGGAAACGGTGATGCTGATCATCGCAAGTGCAAAATCGGCAAGCAAAATCGCAATGTGTGAATTAAGCTTTAAGGCTGAAACACATGTGCGAGAAACCACCCCAAATCGGAAATCATCGGAACGATGCGAAAATTGCCTCATTCCTGAAAAATGACTATATTTACAGCACGCAGACTGCAAATATGCTTTTGTTGAAGATTATATTCTTGCATTACAGCAAATATCCCCACGCGGCTTATTAAAAAAAAAAATGCCGTAGAACTACTTTTTTATGTTCCTATTTTCGTGCGTTTTTCGGTTGGTTTTTCGCTCATGTGTTGCAGCCTTTATCCGTTGCATTATTTGCGATTCGGCTCGGGCACGATAGACGCCTTCGGCTCAATTCTGTGCATGAGGAATCTAACTGTGATTGTTGGGTAAGTTCCACGGAAAGCTGATTGGGTGGTACCCGAGAGCCTGCCCACGTGTTGCGCCATCCCGCACGGGCTAATCTTTAACGTCCTTGGCTAAGTTGCGCATGCGTGGTTCGGCGACTCAAGGGCCTTAGAGCAAACACGGCGCTTTTGGCGGAAAACCACAACACATAAAACAGGAATCACGGCAACATAGACTTTCCGCTGACAAACAAGAGCACCGTGGATGGCCGGAGGTCGTCGCAATTATCATCTTATACTCTTGAGAGAGAGAAAAAAAAAAAAAAACTAAGCATATAGCAACTCGAAGGCAATTGATCGAGATCATTGGCTTTTGATTCGATCCTTGTATTGGAGATAGAGTGATTTAGGGCAATCTTGTCCCCCCGAGGAACTGGCATCGACAAAACCGAGAACTAAGCTCGATGAAAAAGATCTTAGATGGCCGAGACTACGCACTCGCGATAGAAAAACAAATTAGCAGTGCAGCATAAAAAGCAAAAGAGAGAAAAAAGTGGAGTATCGAGGAAGATGGCGAAAAATGATTAAGGGTATGCTTTATTTGCTCTTTTTTTTGTAGTTATATAAGGCTAACTATTAACTGGCTTGTTTATATACGTCTCTCAGGCACAGAACAAGTCAGTGTCATTAACACTTTTGTTTGTTTCTTAGCGTGGCGCACCAAACAAGTTGGATCTCTCGCTCTTTTTTTTTTCTATATCAAAAACATTTGTTGCCGATTGGTTTTGCATAGCCTTATAAAATGAGAACGTCATAAAAATGAAGGTTTCGAATTTTTAATAGATATTACAGACTTCGCTTGTCCTCGCTAAATTAATTTCGAACTGTCAATTCTTATGCACTGAATTTTGGAACAACGCGAGATATTATAGTCGTTAATACGTTACCACCATTATCAGTACCCAGATTCGTCATTTCTGTTCTGTGTTCTGTATGTCCTGTGGTTTCGCCTTCTCCCTCTTATTTATTTTATATTAATGTAAATGATTCGTTCAGCAGCTTTTGATAGGAAAAAAATATTAATACTGAAAATGCTCATCGGATTCTGTAGCAAGGTGTGTTTGTATAGTTGGGCGAGTCGGTGTATAATCAAAATAAATAAAACAGCGCGAAGAAGGTCGCAAGGTCATAAAAGAAGACTCACCCAAACACAGCGCTGACTATCGGCTGTCATTTTATTTCTCAACAAACTACATTGACATAAATTAAACACACGCACGCACACACGCACACGCACGCACGCACGCACACACACACACACACGCACACACACACACACACACACACACACACACACACACACACACACACACACACACACACACACACACACACACACACACACACAAGAGGCAAAACAGGGCAAATCATTCCACTTAGAACGATAGTCAAAAATGTTTACTTGATTTGCACATTTTTTTGATAGTGATGTTTGGAGGAGGGTGCTGTCTTGTTTTCTGTATTATTTCCTTTTTTTATGCAATGTATGTTGTTTTGCAAAAAATGGACAGTTCATAGTCAGCGCTGCGTTTGTGAGTGTCTTCTACAGACCGTGTGTCCATTCTTACGTCGTTTTATTCATTCTCTTCGAATTTATAGCGACGCGAAGACAACATGCATAGCTCCAAATAGTTGACGCAGACAAATGGTTGCATTAACGGCTGTGACGAATGGATCGCTCTAGCGAATTATCTGTTACGTTCCTCTCGCGTTAATGCCAACGTGGAACCTTGAAGCAGTTTCAGAACAAAGTGACTCGCCAATGCATACCGTAAAAGAGACGAATCGGCGTCCTTCGCTTGCCCACTCAATGGACAAGCGGCACGCGGAAAACACTTTCACGAAACCTCGTTCCCGGGCGGACCTGCCCCAGACTTCATCACCACACACTAAATGCTCCGCCGCCGCTTTCCAATGCAACATAATTATGACACACGCTCGCCAACGTTTCGACCTCGAACAGTACCGCGCTGGCACGCGCATCGGTCAAAGCAGCTGCGAGAGGGAAGAGAAAAAAGAAACAACAGTATTCTTTCGTATACGACTTTCTAAATGCGTTTGCGAAACAAGATCCCCTTTAACATCCATCCGCGCGCCCTGAATCACTTATAAAACTGTCGAGCAGCGTCCAGAAGTACAAGCTGGTCGTAAACAGTATGATTTAGGCCAAGTAAAAAAATAAAAATAAATAAAACCGAAACAGAGTCTTCTTTAAAAAAATCACAGCACGTATTTCGAACACAAACAGACTAAAAACAAACCCGTCTCCCTGTTATCCTGGCGAACAAGCCCAACGTATCGCGGTTTTAAACCCAACTCCGAAGCCGCGCCAAAAAAAGTAAAGGAAAAAAAGAAGAAAAAAAGCTTAATTGTTGTGCCCCGACTACCGTTCCCAAGACTACATGGAACCACGCGTTTCTTCAAACCAACAGCAGCACTCGAAGCCGACGCATTATCTACAACCAGAAAGAAAAACAAAAGCTAAGAAAAAAGCAAGAAAAGAATAACTGGCTCAGCCTAGCACCCCACAACTGCTGCGCATTACAAACAAGGCGGCCAAGGCAGCTTCCGAAGGACGCAGCACGGCAACGGCACTTTCCTATATATATATATAAGCCTCGCTCGAAGAGACGCAGGTAGGCATACATTCGCGTCGCGTTCTCGGCCACTTTATGTACCACGTACACCGCCCTTTCTAATTGCGTCACACGCCGCGCCTCGCAACCGAACGAACCAGAAACAGCAACGGAAGCAATGCATTCGGAAGCGGCGGCCGGGTATAACTAGTAGCTTTCGCGGTCGCAGGAAGCGAGCAACAAGCGTGCGAAGCAAGGTCGCCCGACCGCTTTGCCTCTTTCTTTTTTCTTCTCTCGTTCCGCATCTGTCCGAGCGGCTTCCTTTGTTCGCCTATTAGGAACGAAAACAAACCGGGTTGGCTTTCTTCCGGGGTAACCGAGCCGTGTGGCGGAGCGCACTTCGCAGGTGGACTCACGCATCGGGAACGTGTCCTGGCAGCTGGCACACGCTCCCTCGGTCCCGGGGAATGGGAGACGGTGCAGCAAAAAAAGGTCGTCTCGTTTGGACTTGAAGACGAGCGCTCCGTATTATTACAGGCTCGCCAAACAAGGTCGTCTTTCGCACTTCCGGCAAGCGTGTCTGCTCTAGCCGTGAACGTGACCACCGGAGAAGAAGACGACGACGACAGTTTGGGGCTAATCTCGCGTGTCTGAAACTTTGTCGGCTGCCCGCGGTCAATCGGTGTCGTTATTACTTGGTGAAAAAACGCGGTCTGCTGTAATCTGTCACCCTTCCTTTTTGTTTTTTGTTGTTGCAGTGTCTAAAACTTTGAGCACGAGCTTGCGACATGAAAGAATTGTTTCTGCCGAGCGAGTTCTGGGGCAGTTGAACTGGTGCTGGGAGAATTTCTGCCGCCTCGTTTTTTTCTCCAGTGCTCCAGTATGACGGGGGCTCATAATCTCCGCGCTGTGCGAGGAGGTTGTGATTCTCAATCTTTAAGCGTTACGTACATGTTGACAATTCAAGTAAACGCGCGGCCGATATGCAAGTTTTCTTACGAAAGTTACAGGAAACTATTTGCTATACTGCATTTGATGCCTTTGACAAGCGTGCGTTCGCTGTGCGGATTTCGAAACTTTGCTCTCGCGGCCTTCTTTTTGCAGCCAACATTTCATTCCCGCGCGATAGAAAATATGTAACAGCTCGCAGTGCCGAAAGAATGCCCGACATTTTGTTGGTGATACTAGAACGCTGTAAACAAACAACAAGCAAACGGGAAACAACACGTGTAGGTATACGCTCACGCCAAAATCTACGCCATTTAATTTTCATACTTCTCCCTCGTGGGCACTATCTGTGTAGTTCACAGGCTTAACTTGTCGCTACGACAAGAGGCCTCTGAAAAACAATGTATAATTCCTTGCAGTTTCGATGAGCGCCTTTGCACCAATGAGACGGCGCCATTTACAACCTAAACACTAGGGCAATAACTGACGTAAAAAACAACATTTCCTTCGTCCGTCTCGATTGGCTTTCGTCGAGCGGAAACTTTCCTTCCTACGTTTGACGCCCGGCGTCAAAATCCCAGCGTGTTTTCGCGAGAAAATTCTCAAGTAGCGCTCATACAGTGATCCCCACTAATAGCGCTTGGGGATCCGCAAGTGCCATTACTGCAAAGCACGTAATAAAAACGGTCTTCCACAACGTTCCCGCCACATGAGCCTGTTCGTAATCATACGGAGGCAGGCACCAAGTGCCAGCTCCTACGCTTCAAGCGCGCTGCCTTATCGACTTTCCACAGCTCGGACGTGTCCGTCGTTAATTTTAGGCTTGCCGATAGACTGGCCACAAACAAACGCAGCGTTGCTGTCCAACTTCCGGCATCAACTGCCATGTCCCCGTTCCCGTCGTGAGAAGACAGTCCCACCGCGAAAGTCGGAGCTGGAAATATAGCCATTCCGAAAGACGGCTATTTCCGTCAGCGATTGTATGTAGGAATCTTTGGCGCCGCGACACGTACCGATGCCCCGAGCGTTTCCGCCCCTTTTTCGCTTTTATTTTTAAAGCAGAATGCTTTTGTGGGTTGAAGTCTAGAGCGCCACGAAGAGTTGCTATCAAAACATGATAACAGGGGCGTACGACGATCACGCGTAACTGGTGGGACTATGGGACACGCGGTTATGTTACCTGGCGCTTCACTAGTCACGTCATCACGTAGCTTGATGTCAGTGTTCCGTGACCGCGTACGTTCAGGTCACAGTGTCGCACGACGCCGCCATGTACCCGTGTCACGTGACATCCCTCGATGTCACGTGACCCTGGGACGCCTGGTGACGTCATACCGTCACGTGACAAAACCTCATAAGCGACGTGACGTGACGTGATCACGGGGATTGGGTCACGTGGCAACCGTCCGCTAAATTTAGCGGGAAAGCATCACATGTCGCGCTATATATACCGCCACTCGGGCTCGCATTCTGCGTGATTCGGACTTTGTACGTAAGGGCGAGGTGTCTTTTTTTATTATACAGATTAGGGAAGTGGCGATTGAAAGCAAGAATCCGGAGGCGTCTAAAGTACGAGCGCACGCAGTCTCACGTCCGGCCCCACGATGAGATCACGAGGCGCGGGCGAGAGCGGAACTTTCCGAAACGTGACACCTCATTTTCACCTTCGCGGCTCTCGGCAGGCGCGATAACTTTAAGCGAGCACGGCGCGAGCAACATACATCAAGTTAACCAAAGATCCGTCGATAAATGAACGACAATGAAAAAATAAATAAATAAAGAAGCGAAAATAACAAAAACCTGATTGAGGAGATTACATATGGGCCGCCCCGTCGCGACCACTCCCAAAGCTTTTACTTAGGCCTCGAGGTAGCCTCCCCTGCACCGTGTCTCGCTTATTATTTTGCGCGCGACTTTTCTTTGCACCGCAACATTCAAATCACCGCAACCTTGGTGATTAAACGACCGCGCGGCGGCAAATACACGCGAATCAAAACTAATACACGAAGGATTGGTACACAAATTCATAAACGGAGCGAAACGAGACCAATCACGGACGTAACTAAGAGACGGCATTGCTCGAGACCACTCAGCCGGTAATTGCACGCGAAAAAAAATAAAATAAAGAAAATAAAAAAAGTGGAAGACAAGAGACAAAACCTAGGCAAGTGGATATAAGCAGTGACCGGTTTTTTATTTATTTTATTAATTTCCGTCTAGACCCCGCTACATTCCTCGTTTTCATTCGCTCGTTATACATCTGAAACTATGCTGCAGGATACAATACAACTGAGCGAACAATGAGGTCAGTTCCGTCGGTATGCAAGATTGCGACATCCTAAATAGCCCCAGAGAGACCATTTTGCGGTCTACGAGGAGGCATGAAGGCATTGAGTCAAAGAAAGGACGCGTGTATTTAAATTATTTATATCTAACTCGCATTGATATGCACCGATTCAGAACCAAAATAAAAGGAGAAATAAATCGTTATCGTTTCTCAAAGGGGTGCGGCCGACGCGCTTTTTATTTCTTGCTATGATTTCTGCTGTCTTTTTGTTGCCGGCGAAATGGCACTGCCCCTTCTCCAAGTCCTGTAGTGAGGCTGATAGGGACTCCGTAAAACTTGCTAGCGATTTTCGTTTTGCTTATAAAATACAGATATATACTTTTCTTTTCCTTCTAGACACAGACGCTGAAGCTCGGCGAAGCAAGCCACGCCGACGCAAGCATAACCTTCGAGGATTTTTTTCGAACACGTCCAAGATTTCGCCGCAGCGGCGAGTTCCGCCTCCGAGCAACCTCGGCTGATGGCGGCGGCGAGTCCATGTATCTCGCAGGAAATGCCGCTGTCCTTCTCGCAGTCCAAGCTCACAAACAAGCCATTAGTCCACACTGCTCTCGTTTCGCCACAAACTTCGTACCGAAACAAACGACCGCGCCAGGGGCATTGTTTCAAATGCAAGGGGTATGTACCTCGCGAGTGGTCCTCGCATTTATACGGGCTAACTAGAATGCGACTCGAGCTTTGATTATACACTGAGTGCTCCGGAGAAATCTCGTACCTCGTCTTCGAGTCGGCGCCGTTCGTCCCTCAGCTTTGTCTCGTGGTTTTTCACGGTTTTTCTAGTCAGACACGACATTCGTTTACCGATTGCACGCGTTGCAAGTTAAAGGTCAAATGTAATATTCGTTGTTTCAATTGGTGGTTCAAAGTAAAGCTCGAATCGGAGCAACCTTGCCGGCGCAGACAACGTGTCGGTTTTGGAGAATATAAAATCTGATAAGATTCTGGTTCACAACTATAATCCCTCTATTGCGCATAAAAACGCGGCTACAAAGAGAAAAAACATCCTTCCTAGATTTTTTAAAGCTTTTGATTCAACGTTACTATCAATGTTTTCCCGAGTTCAAAAGCGGCAACAGCAAAACAACAGACAACCACAAAGCAACACCAACACAGCGGCAGCAGTGGTAGCCTCAAGAACAGCAGCCTCGGCTACATCAACACAAACAAAACCAACTGACTGGGGGAGCCTTTTCCATCTCATGCAGGCAACGGCAAGGGGCACGAACCACCGTCGCGGAAAACACGTTTCCTCCGTGTGCCATGTCGAGCCGCTGCAATGCGGTGAAAAGAAGCGTCGTCGTGACCACCACCGCTCGCTTCCTTCTTTCTCCCAGTCTTGGGTTGCCTTCTCTCTGTCTCTCTTTCTTTCTACTTCCGTTTATCTCGCCCGTTCTTTTCAACCGAGTGGCGAACGCGCGTGGATAACAGCAGCTCCTACGTAGCAAGGCCGTACTGTTGAATGTTCAACGTCAACTTCAAGAGGCCAACGCGGGTCACAGATTGGACCACGACGATTCGACACGAGTGCTGCGTCTGCATTCGGTCGGGACTCGTGGATACATTCGTGTCCAATAGTCGTGGTTCATTCTGCGACCCGCGTTCGCCTCTTGCAGGTGACGTCATTCAACACAGCCGTAAACAGTATGCTAGGAAGACAGACTTCTGTGGAGCAGAAAATCTCAGAACGAGAGAGAGAGAGAGAGAGAGAGAGAGTGAGAGAAAGAGAGAAAATATTTATTTATATGCCAGGGTCCGGCGCCCAGTAGTGGTTAGCCACGTACCAGTCCTCACCCAACACGTTTTTCACAGGCTGAATGACGAAACCTATTAAACCAAGGCACCCCAACGCAGGCAAAAATAAAAAAGTCGATACCAAAGAAAAGAGCGTTAAACACGATTTCCAAGCAGGCTCCGGAAACATACGGACTTCATCACACGTGACTAATTGGCGCATCATGGGAAAGGAAGACGCCACTCCCTCCCCCGCTATCTCAAAGCGCTTGTCCGACACGATAAGGTGATTACGGGCTTCCCGAAACCAAACTGCTCATATCAAAATTATGAAAGTAACCTCGTCATCCCCGCCAACGTCAGTCTAGCTATGCAGGCTCGCTGACTATTTCATCTATATCAGCAAACAAGATAAACTGCGTGCAAAGCTAGCTGACCACTCGTCTTGTATATAATAGTATCCTTCAGCAAATTCGAATATGACATATTTGCAGGATAGCATCATGAACTTAGTTTTATAAAACAATTAAAAAAGCCCCAGACACAAAAAAGAAAATCATTTGAGTTTGCTTTTCTGCAAAACACAGTTGCAGTCAATCACTCTGAACAACGGATGATTTCCAGCGAATGATGAAGCTCAGAGTATGATTGGACCTGAAAGACGCGATGTACGCGGAGACAATGAGCATTTCGCTTGCAAATTGCACTGTGCACATTGATTTTTTTTTTCAGATTTAGTTGTATTTTGTGCTTTGCCATTCGCCGGATTCACTGTATTGTTCGCCGTGATTGGCTGTCTTTTCTTTTTTTTTTTTTAGAATGCATTCGTTGGTTTTTTTGTTTTGTTTTTTTTGTTATGCACGCAGCACGGATTTACTTTGTTTACACTTTCAATTAGGCTCTATCAGCGAGGTCAAGAAAATATCTCTGTTGTGCCTATGTGAGAGTAGCGGATGTGCGGCGTCGCAAAGGTAAGAAAAATATATAAAAGCTCCGGAGCTTTTTAGCATGCCATAACCGCGCGCAAAGAGGCAGCAAATGGGAAAGAGGGGGGGGGGGGGGGCTCGTAAAGATTGCGGTTTATCAGAGCGCCAACAAATTTAAAACGCGTTCCATTAAGGGGGAACATACCCGTGAAGTAGAACGAAATCAATTTGCTATCGGCTCGACGTCATTTAATTGTTTTTGGGACTTTGGCTCGTCGTAACGATAACAACGACAAAAACTATTAAAAAGAAAAAAAGAAAGAGACATTCCTGGGCGTTTCCTTCCGACTTTCCAGATCGCGGGTGACCCCCCTCTGGGCGACTCTGGGACAAGTGTTGTTATGTGACAGCCGCGAACAGCTGCCTCCAGGCAAACGTCGGGCGATGGCGCGATACGCTGCAGGAGAGCCAACAAACCGCTTAGCGGCCAGATGGACATCCTTTCTGACATGCTACCTGGCATGAAATCACTCAATTGGCCAGAAATGTGCGTGAACGCCCAGAAGTACGTTGCCACATTCAGAGCGCCGGGACGTTTAATCATCTACGGAAGAAATAAAAATAAAATAAAAAGGGCTGTATTTTAAAGAGCCTAATTATAGAAGTCGCGAACCTGCGGAAGATCGAGTTCCAGCAAGTTCAATTTTTGATTTTTTAACAGTGCGTTCGACAAACGTTGGGCTGCGGCCCCATAGTTGGATTGAAGCTCGACTATTATGCGCATGCGCGGAAACTGAAGACAAGCTGACGCCGCCTGACGGAGGACGGGTGCAATATTTATTGGGTTTACCGTTTCATTGTTTCACATTAATTAACTCACTCAAGCATTAAAGTACAAGTTTTTTTTTGTTTAAACATTTTGTTAACCTTTTAATCATTTCAGAAAATTTTAACCAACTAAAGTGATGATTTTTTTCCTTTTCTTTAATTCAAGTTTTTGTGTAGAAATCAAGCAACACTGCACAGAATTCGAACGTTATCGAATTTTGCTGAACGTTCGAAAAATCATCAAACCAACCAATATTAAAAAAAAAATCTGACGTTTGTGTCTAGACAACATAAGATCAGTCTGCCTTTAAGGTATAGCCACGCTGGTTTACGGTGTAAGATGAGAAATTTAGCCAGTGCAGTACAACCGCTAGCCTGAGGTCTTTAACGTGCACCACGCAGTAGTGATACACAACCGCACGCCGGTACGATGCACATTTAGATCAAAACGGGAAGGGGTGGGGGATTGAACCCAGGATCCCTAGGTTCTACAGCGCGAGCTTTCACTCCCCGTGATCCGAGCTGGTGTGCGCTAACACACTCGGCAACCGATCCCCCAGTCGAAACTCAAATACGACAAATGTTGGCGGCATCCCTAAACGTAACTGCTCCTATTCTCGCGCCAGGTGGCTTGAGCTGGCATGAATGGCCGGTCAGCCAGCGATGCCAGCAGCAAGTGCCCGCTGAGCCTCTACCAAATTTGGAGAATGTCTGAACAACGATCGCGAGACTTGCGGGCGCATGAACGCATCGTGAGCCAAAGACACGTCTGTAATTACTGCTACGGTTCTACATTCTCTCGACACGACGCGGTCAAGGAGTGGTCGGTGGGCTTTCAATGTCGGTTTGCCTGTTGGCAGTCAATCGACTATTTTGTTCGTAATTGTGATGGCGACGATAAGACAACCGGACTACTGTGAGGCGAATTAATGAAGAGTGCGAGGAGAAAGTTATTTTCTTGAGTCATAAAGGCAAGAACGTGGACAGAATAAACGTGAAGACAGAAGGTGCTATGGGAATACGGCGAGCGAGTAGGTTTCTAAGCATGCTAGAAAGAAGAATCTTTCTCGACGTAAACGGTTCCATCTCCGGCCAAATTAGTAAAGCTAGCGTCTGCGCAGTTAATGGGAGAAAATAGCAGGAAAGTAATAAAATGTCTTTATACGGTATAAGCTCGTACCACGAACATATAGCCGTAGCTCACAGTGTGCATTAAACGTGCTACTCCTTTTTTTTCCTTATTGAAATTGGGCAGAGATTTTGTCAGGCTTTCTAGCCTTTTGCCTCTGCCTCCCATAGACCAATAAAAAATAGGATGGCGCCCTAAGGTATTGTAGGGGCATAGCTGGGCACTCGTTTTTCATTTAAAACGTAAATTAAGTCACGTTTTCAAACCCACACAAGAAAATTAATTAAACAAGCTCTTTTCTTCCACATTGCCGTACGAATACTTTAGCACGGAAAAACACATAAAAAAGAAAACAAGTTGTGTACATAACTACCACAAGAAGGGCATCAAACCAGGTTCACGCAATCATACAGCGTTGAATTTTGGTATCCCTCATCTTTGGTATATAAATGGTTTATGAACAACGAATTCCCGTTCTTCAACTCTTCTGGAGAGCATCACTTATAAACAGGCTATGTGCACCAAGTAGTTAATTTCTAATAATAATAAAAAAAACGAATTTCAATATTTTACATCAGTGAGCGTCCGATTTGATTTTGATACGTATATACATGTGCTCAGTGGAAGTGTCACTTGTGGTTACAGAAGAAGCAAGCCAAGAGCGTTTTTGTTATGCTTTAGTGCTATGTTAACTAATGCGTTAGAAGCAAAGTTAAAAGAATGCCAGAATAGAAACTGAAAGCGCTGGTCACTAGAGTAATGATGAGAAAATAACGATTTCATTCGCACTTAAGATAACTTGCGACATACCCACTGGAAAATTGAGACACGTTCATTTCAGAAGGTGGCCCAACACGCCTACAGAGTCTCCAGCGATAAAGCAACAACCCAGTTTACCATGCGGCATTAAGAAATCGAATTAAAGTCCTCAAACAAGCCTCCATTAATCGTAACCGAAATTGCTTTCGCAGTTCAGAGTAAATGGGTGATCTAAAGCGGGCACGAGGCCGTTCAAACGCCCGCGCAACGCAAAAAAATAAATAAAAATAAATAAAAAAAGAAAGAAAGTAAAGGACGAGCGGCATAAAGTGTGTTGAGTTCGGTATGGGATACAAAATGAATCCAACGTGTTAGGCACATGTTCGGCGGTTGGTCGGTGGGCATTTCGGGACCGAAGGCCGCGCCGGAGAAACACGCGACCTCGATGAACCCCGATGAACGGAATGATGAGCTGACCTCTGCTCCCACGCTGGGTGACCTCTCCCTTCTGGCGCGGGTGTCAGCGCTCCGTACGTGCTTTTTGAGTAATACAGGTCTCCGTGGACGATGATCGCTTCTTGCACCGAGACGGTTCTGGGGAGTTTGTCGATCAAGTTGTCGTTTACGCTCGTCTTATTTCTGCGTGAAAACTTTGAGCGGAACGAAGACTCAGGCTACAAAACTCGGGAATTCCGGGCTCAATCCCCCGGCCCCGCCACTTTCATTCTGGATGAGTGATCGTACCGGCGTGTACTCGTGTAATCCTTACTGCGTGATTACTGCGTGCTTCATTTGGTCAATGGTGTCGTCCTGCACTAACCAAATTGCTCGCCTAGAACTGAGACATCAGATGCCATGTGATGGCAGACCAACTCCCGCTGCCTAAACATCCGTATTGTAATTACATCCATTTCATTAGTACCATTCCGTAATGATACTAATAGAATGGTACTAATTGTACTAACGGTTTGAGTGAGGCCTTAGCTAATTAGAAAGCAGATAATTTCGGGGGAGGGAAAGGAAGGGGGGGGGCGTCGTTTTGACGAATTTCTTCGTAGGTTGCGGCGATCGTCTCTTGGCACCCACCACGAGGAAAGAGGCACTGCGGCATTTTTGGAGTGTAGGACGACGGACAAAAGGATGATTGAGAAATCGGAAGACCAAGAGTGGCGCTACGTCCGCTAATCTCTTCAGCACGCATCCCACGCACGGCGACCGCGAGCGAAGAGAGGCCCACAGCGCCTCCCTGAAATCGGCGTGCCAAAACGGCCTTTGAGCGGGCGCCAAGTTTGACTGATCGCCGCCGTCCGAAGCGGCCACGCCGACCGAAATCTTTGTCGTCGGGTTGGTCATGGTCGCCGAGGAAGTCGCGCCTGGCGTTCGGCATTGAACTGTTGGCCGAGCTTATCGCTGAGCACAATGAGGTTAAAGGCTCGGTCTTCCGACTTAACAGGATAGAGAAGACTCCGATGGAAAAACACCTCTCGATCTAAAGCCGACTTGGTGTGTGACCCGTTAAAGCCCACGAGTGGGTTATTAGAGGAACGAAGGCCTCTTGTTCGCGCCGGAAAGCTGGTCAGGTACCGCCTCATGTGCATGACGTAAGGGCAGCGAACAAGCTTAGAAAATTAAGCTTCAATCTTTTGAATGATGACGCTCACCGTTATTTTAAAGTTTTAGTAAATTATTTGTCCGTAAACGTCTGCCGTTTAAAGGACGCGGTGTCACGGATGTTATGTTTATGGTTTATAAAACTCTTACTTTTTTAAGCAAAAAAAAAGAAAAAAAAAAGCTAAAACGGAGTGGCGTTAGAGCCCTTCTCCGTCATTACAAAATAGTATAAGCCGTAACCGAGACAAGCAAATAATCTCTTGCAGCTCTTTATCTTTGTAAACATTTATGTGCAGAAAGTGACGCTCAGAGACCACTAAATAAGAAATGAAAATGTGCAGCAATGATTATTTTTATAAAGTTTTGATCGTTGAATAATTTAATTCCGATAAATATTATTGGCTTACCCCGCATATTAAGGTGACGCTGCAAACTTCCCACTACATTAAACTGTACGTTTCAATAAATACAAAAAAATTCTAACACTGAAAAAAAAAAAACACGTAACAGTAGTTATGTAAAAAAAATAAGTTTTACCGCACGCTATTTGAGCCGCGCTAATTACTTCTGTGGATTTAACCACTAAGTAAAATAGTCAAGCACAACACACCGAACACCTCTAAAAATAAAGCGTTTTGGAAAAAAGAAAAAGAAAAAAAGGAACTCTTTTGGGAACAAACTGACAGCCAGACGTCAAATAGTGCGAAAAATACTAATTAGCAAAATAATTACCTAGAATTTACTAATTAACTTGTTTTCCTGATGAAAATAAGCATATGGTTTTGATTAGAAACTTGCTGGGAGCGTCGTCTAAAGCCCCTAGATCAGTCAATTTTAGGACGACTTGGACCACTTGGGAAGCGTGGGAGAGCTCTAAAGTTACCCCTGTGCAACAGCCACAAGGCCGCCGATGCGAAAACGCGAGTGATACGAATAGAATCCGCGTTTTTAAAAGGAACCTTAAAGCCGCATTTCGGCATTTACGTAAAATGGCCACGAAACATGCGATCGACCCTAATTAGAATGTGGAGCAGCAATTGGGAATTCGCACCCTCGGGCTTGCGCCTGTTGCACGAATGGTAACTTTAGGGCACCCCAGGGCTTCCCACGTGCTTCAAGACGTCCTAAAATGTCTAATTTAGGGGTTTTCCATGACGCCTGGGAAGTTTCTAATAGGAACTATATGTAAATTTTATCCATATAATAGTTAATTAGTCATTTTAGGTAATTATTTTGCAACTTGGTATGTTATCTAGCAATCCCTCACGTCCCCCATGGCTGGCAACCTGTTCCTAAAAAGCGTTTTTTTCTCCTCAACCCCTTCTGTTAAAAAAAATAATATATATATCGAAGTCTTTAACGTTTGGTACGCAAAAACGTGCCTTTTTTTACTACCTTTCGTCATTAGCGGCATATTTCTCTTCGCATAAAACAATATCAGTCTATATGACATCATCCCCCACTTTCCGACATGTTTCGGCGAGAGCGGAGGCGGCCATGTCGGCGTCGAATTATGCACCCTCGGCACCGCGGTGCTGAGCACGGCGACACGGTCGCACGCACGCCGCCGCTACCGGCTCGCGTGTATTCATGTCAAGAGGCCAGAGAGCCGGCCAATCTTTTATCCATCCGTGCGTTCCACTCAACGAACAGGTTTGTTTTTTTCGCGCGCAAAATTTGCCGCCACCCGCGTGTCTCGGAGCGCGCTACAAAGTGGCTAATCTCGGAGTTTGCGCAACTCTTAAAGAGCGCCCTCTATCGACTGAGTCGCTTCACTCCAATCGCACCATAATGGGAGGTTGGATAGCGTACAAGCAAGCAAATATACCTCCCCCCCCCCCCCAAACCCGCACCAGGGTCAGCTCTAGTGACGAGTCAGTTACACCACCACCTATCCTAGAGTAATCAAAGCTCGTGCACTAGCATTTCGACGTCATCACGGCGAGATTGAGCGCAGAGGCAGATTGGTCCCGAGAGCTGCATCAGCATTTGGCTGGGCCTCGCTGGGCCAATCAGCACGTCGAAGTAGGTTCGTCATCGGGCTCGGCTCCAATCGCTGTGTCAGCGCCATTCGAATGCGATGACGTTACGGGAATGTAAAAAAGGCTGTTCACTTTTTTTTAACTTTATTTTAGGTGTTGTTAGTTATACGCACTCGGAAGACGGAAGCTTTACAAACTGCGCCGCGATGCAGCCGGAACCCCAGTCATCGGTCTTCTTCGTTTCGTCAGGGGAGCCAATGCGAAAATTACGCTCGGTATCCTGCCCCAAAGCGATGCGCCTGAGTATAGAGAAAAAGGGTATGTCCTCTTGCAACCGAAACCGCATGCTCATTGGAGACTAATTAATACCAATCGCCCTTCTAATTGGTTGGCTCGATTAGAGGATACCCAAATATTTGTATTATGAGTGCGCTGGTAGGCAGTACACGGGCAGTACCTTTTGTAAGGAGTGACATGCCCCAAATACAATTTGTGTTGCACTACCTTTTTTTTTTATTACACAAAGAAATCGATAATTCTGGAAGTCAACTAGGCACGCACTTGTTCCCAGCGGTATCATAACACTATCGGAGAGATATGCCGCATCGCCTGTGTCTTTGATCTCTCCATCGTCCACCGTTCATTACACAACTTCGGGAACCACGGCCAAGCTCTCTTGCGCCACATAACGAAGACATCGTCTTCGGGTGTCATGCGCTCTACGGGCGTGCTGGTACCTGACCAGCGGAATGGGGTGTATACACTATGTTCTTCTCGTATCGATATCGGCTCCCACGTTCTGTCGCAACCGCCGCCACCAATACACGGGACGACAAATCACCGATATCCAGGGCGACCAAACGATTCATAAACCCGTCGACGGAACCGCGCGCCAAAACACACAATCGAACATTAAAAAAAAAATATAATAAAAAATCATGCAGCAAGCTTTGGTTGCAATCGGACCCAATCATCGGAAGCACGTAAGGAGGCAACGTGCAGCACAGAAGCCGAGATCCAGGCTCCAGGCCACGCCAACCGACAACCGCCGCGGGCCTTCCACCGGGCTGTCGCCCACAAACATCGGATTCTTGGTGGTCGTCGTGACTTTCCTTATCGAAATTTCCCCGCGGGTCAAACACGCGACTGCGCGACGGGGCTTACAACGGCAAACCCTCTTTCTTTGTTTGTTTTTGTGTTTTTCTCTGCGTCCACTTTGTTTTTACCTTTTCTTTTTGTTTTATTAGCTGGGCAGTAGACCTTTCGCTGTTCACTGAGACGGAAAATCGGCGGAAGCTTTTCGGTGTTCATTAATATTTAGCAAATATTGATGCATTTCAATGATCTGTTTACGCGAACGCTTAAAAGAATGGTCATAAAAAAGAACAACGTAAAACTCGCAAAAAATTAAAGTTTAGCTCTAAAAGAGACGGGTATCAACTTTCAACAACAGAAATACGTTCCGAGCTGGAGCAAAATGTTTTCATAAATTTGTGGTTCTTGCTTTTAACCGATTTGTATTTTGGACACCAATGGTTGTATATCGGTGTTTCTGTTAGCTTAAAATGAATCAAAATTGTTCCATTTTCAAAAATCGTAAATCTTCTGCCAATTCGGACTTATCCGAAACACTCAGAAGTTTGAGGTCACCGCGACAAAATAAAAAGCAAAAAAGTTCGTGTCTTACAGAAAACTTAGGGGACAGCTTCGCCTTTAAGAGTGGAATGCGATAGCGTAATCGGGTCCCGTTCGCAGACTTGTCATATGAACGCATTCTCGTTGCAAAGCCGTAGAAGCGTGTGTGCGCGGTCTAGTCGGTAGCGTCACGTGACGTCACACGTGACGTCACACGTGGCTGTGACGTCATGACCCTATTGACCCGCTAAATTTGGCGGTACAATTTTGTGCTAAATTTGGCGCGAAAATTTTCCGCTAGACTTGCCGGGAAACTTTTCGCTAAATTTGGCGGGAAAATCTTTCGCTAGATTTGGCGGGAAAGTTTTCCGCTAAATTTGGAGGGGAACTTTTCCGCTAAATTGGGCGAGAAAAGGTTTCAGCCAAATTTAGCGGGTAAATTCCATAATACAACCTGCGCGTCCACGTGTGATGTCACGTGTGACACACGTGGCTGCGCGCGTTGCATTATGAAATTTGGTGAGGCCCACTGACGCCAACGCCGGATTTTCTGCGACACGAGCTCCTAAGCGCTATCGCGTTAATACATTTTATAAGAGGACAGGGTCATTGGTCCTGAGGAGAGAACACTTTAGTTTCCTTTGAAATCTCGAACTTGTCAAGTTTCTTTCAGGACAACGGGTCGTGGTCCCTGCAGACATGACTTATTTCCTTTTGAAGTTTTAGAAGTTAAGAACACTGCAAAATAAAACTCCGAATTTCTGAGAACTGAGAATCTAACAAAAACAAACTCCGATAAACCCCTAATTTTAGCGAAAAATGAACTCCAACAGAGACTCTGCGAATTTCACGAGAAATCAACTAGAAAAACACGGAATCCTACCTATAGCCTCAGCTTAGGAAGACGTTTCTGCCCGCACTAAGAACCCCCGTTTCTTTTTTTTTTCTTTTTCTTTTATATAATTCTTAATTTCATTGTTTTTTTTTGTTTTTTTTCCTACGTTTGTAGCGCGGAGGATCGATGCCAAAGCGCCACCAGCGAAGGTTGAAAAATGTTCTTCGACCGGGTCACCGCATGGTAATGCAGGCCGCACGGAACGTGCCGCCAATCGAGTCCGGCCCTATTCACGAGTGCCCCAAGGAAGCGCGGCGACCGCTCCAGCGACAGGACACCCAGAGATGGGCATCGGGAACCCCTCGATAAATAAGCGGGCAAGTCGGACGTCGCGCGCGCTCTGCCGCCAAAACAACGACGACGAGAAGACGTCGCCACAGGCATACATACACTGGACTCGAACGAGCAAAAAGACGCGCCACGAGGCCCCGGAAGAACGCACGAGCGCCCTATACCACCCGGTGTTTGGTTAACGTTGCACGCGTCGACAGATAAAAGGACGTGTTGAACAGGCCAGTCGATCAAGATTTACCTTAGACTGCGCGGCTTCAGTTGTTTGAGAGTTGTTCGTGTGCGGTCGTGGGACCACATCAGCGGACCGGATACGCGATGAACTGTTTGCGAAACGGCATATACTCCTGATGCACACACTTGATGTATTCGCTCAACATAATTTTTAGTTATTCTCTCGCTCGCTCCCTCTCCCTCTATTTCTCACATGTCCACTCAGCGAGGGAAGGCCTAAAAGTCCACACTAGTTAATAATCTAGAATCCATTGCATAATGTCCTGACAGGTTAAGCACTTGCCAGAACTTTGACCTTGCGCGTGTACAATTAGTCCTATGGCGCGCAAAGGTAGAATGCAGCCTATAGTTTCCGCCTCTTACCACATCACATGTCTCTGTCGCGCCTCGCGATTAATAAAACCACATTACCGAGAAAAAAAGTAGAGACCTGACAGGGCAGAACGATAGAGGCTGGAAAGAAGTTGGTCAATTTGAGATTCTTGGAGAAGTAAGAAACGGCCGGCAATGGGCCATATTCTTTCTTTTTCTGTGTGTGTGTATGTGTGTCAGCGCTCTAACTACGAGATTCTGGATCGAAGTTGTCCGAAACCAAAGTGAGCGAAAATCGCGTGAAATTTTTTTTTTCGTTTCGAGACTGTTAGCCCGCGTAGTTTTTATGAGGAAACATGTGACTTAAAACTGAAGCAGAATAGGCTACAACTTTAGTGCATAATAAGTGCCTTATTATTACACACCACATAACTCTGATATCGGTCTTGGCCGGTATACGTTCAGCAGGATGGACAGTTGTCAGCAAAAGCAGAGCGAAGAAGCTAATTTCAGAAAGCGGGATGTATTCTTGCTGCTTAGAAATGAGGGCGTACGAAAAAAAAAAAGCGATCAATCAATAAAAATTGGAAAAAAAAGGACTTGCAAGGAAGAAATGAACGTCCAAATGAGGTTCTCGTAAACAGAGACGCCGCTGTTTTCTTTGAGAAAAAGCCATTCGGCCCCAATCTCGTCATCCTCAGCTCTTTTCCTCGTAATACATATTCGGCGTATGCTCCGTACAGGACCTAGTTTTTGGTGTCAGTGCAACCAACATGTAGGTCTATCTAAAAATAAAATTAAAATGAAGAAAGCTGGAAACAAGGCAAATAGAAAGACAGAGAATGCCTTAAAATGGAACAAAAGGCGAATATGATAAACTAAGCAGGGAGGAAAGGACACCCGTCAGTCCAGCGTAAACGATTTCAGCCACCAACTACCCAGTTCGTCCGAACGATCCAAGATAGACCTATAGTTTAACGTCGTCCGCAAATTGAAAGACCTTTTGCCTGCCACGCGAGGACTCAGCCGACACTTCCTTCGTCAAACAATGGAACAGGTCCTAATCACACCCCGCACCGTGAAGCAGCGTCGGCGCGCAACTTCGGCCGTAAAATACACGACGGAACAGCGTACGGGCCCCTTCCTACACAAGGAGCAGCGGTCTGTCTTCGCCCAGCCCATATACACGTCGAGAGAAAGTGTTCTCATTATCGCCCAGACGCTTCTAAAAACAGGAGGAGGTCTTCGCCGTGTGTTCTTGTTCGCAAGAGAGAGCACTCGACAGGAAGAAGCAACTACACACACACAGACACACACACACACAGGAAAGAAGCCCCGCAAATTGCCACCTGCCAGCAGCAGGCAGACTCTTCTTCGGGAAAGGGGCCGCCAAGTCAGACTTCCCAGCCATGCACGCGGAATGGTCGCGAGGAAACAAACATCAACAACAACAACAAGGGAGAACTGTTGCTGCAGAAGACGCGTCACCTCGCGACAGCTTCCTGCAAAAGGGCCAAGCTCATTCGCTTGTCGCGGCTCGAGCGCGCGGTTCCTGTTAACTACCGTCTGGAGACAAAGGACAACAGTCCCGTGGCCATGCAAATGTCCCGGGGTCGCCTCGCTCCTGGCCTTCCTGCACAGCCGGCAAGAAACAAGAAAGCGTCGGAGGGGAAAAAGTCGCCGGGGAAGTTGTTAGGAGCGTTTTCGGTTTCTTTGGGGGAGAGAACCTGCTGCTGCTGCTGCTGCTGCCGCGAGTGGATGGACACACGCGGCGTGGATTCGCGGGCAAAACGGTCGCTCGCGGCTGCCTCAATCCGCGCGAGGGTTAGAAGCCAGCAGGTCGGGCGAGTGGGCAACCCGATACGACGCCGCGGTGTCCGAGACAAATCGCGAAGCGTTTGCACGCGGTTAGCCTTGTTGACTCAATCGGGACGGGAACATGGCTTCGCTGCATTTCCGCTGTGGGATGGTAAACGTGACCTACGATTTGAAGAGAACAGACTGATCTCTGCAGGCATTCGACGCATACCTGACGCCGCCGTAACTGTAGTTCACAGGCGACCTTCGGCAGTCCACGAGACGGCTCGTGCCACCTCGCTCTCTGCACGCTCTAGATTTCTGCAGACAGTTTTTGTATGTTCAGTTGGACAGGAGCATCATACGAGAAAGGAATATACCTCAGACAGTGTCTGCTTGACTGCATTTTGAACGATGTGTTGGCAGTGCGACCTCGGTTTTAGGGCCCTCGACAAGCGCGCGCGTTTGTACAGTGCGAGAACCGTCCCAGGAAACATGCTCGTGCTTCTAGCTTTGACTTCGCCTATCGAATAGATGACGTCCAACGTGGAGGTTGCTGTTTTAATTAATTTGTTGCCGATACATTTGAGATATTCTTCAGTAACCTCCCTGTTGTGTTAGTTGCAAATCGTTTCTATAATCTGATTTATATTTGTTGGACCGCTAAATTGAATTCCGTCGCAGCATGCGTTATGTGTTCTGGAGATTTGAGGAATGTACGCAGAAACGTTTTCTTTACGACAAGGGCTGTCAACTTCCGGATTGAAAGGATTAAATTTAAGTATAGCGTGCTGAGGACTTTCTTTATCTATCAGAAAACACGGTTCATAAATAGGTTACCACTATTTCACACTTACAGGTTCGTGTCTCTGCTCTTACTTTCCGAAATATGAGGTAATAACAAGAGGCAGTGTCACGTGATTCTTAAAAATAATATAATCGCTGTTTCATTCTAATGGAAGCTTGTTTTTGCATCTTGACTGTGCTGCACTAAGATGTGCACACATTTTAGACACTAGGACGTTCTGTTTTATTTTGTGTTACTTGTCACTGAAACATAGCATAGCGGCAAACCGGATGGATGGGTCAACTGGTGCCAACCTTTCGAGTGCTGTCATTCTGAGGACTTGATAACATGTGCGTGCCGCAAAGTGCTTCTGCCGGATACTCGAGGGCAAGATTTCGAGCGCAAGAAGACGAGGGTCGCTTCGTGCGTGGAAAACGATTTTTTACTTCTTTTTTTGACGGATCGTCGCCTTTCCGGATCTTCTGACGCGCTCCGCATTCTCGGGCACGCGGAACGGACGCGAGTGTGACACGTTCAAGTTAGACGCGTTAAGGGGGCACCAGAATTCGGTTAAAGAAAATACGTGTGAGCTGGTTTTCCTTTTCCTCCCTCCTTTTTTGATGTTATTGTTAATATTCATATTTCTATTATATATATATCTCGAAACTTCTACCTAATGCAGTCAGATTTTACGCGCCAATGCTTCACGTCGAATAAGCCCTGATAGCAACGACTTGAGTCACTAGTGACTCTAGCCACAACCGTTTTCCTACCGCCATTGTCGGGACGATAGATGGACATACATTTAGGCTGACGACAAAGTCGGTGGCATTCTTGTTATCAGCTTGAATCATAAAGAACACGAATAGGAAAGCGAGAATTAAACAAAAAACCTGTAATTTTGTTTTTTTATTTCACTCGCTGCATTATGATTAGAAGTCAGGGCTCAATAGCAATGAGCGTAAACATAAAATCTCAAAAGATACATACCCCCAAAACATAATGATGTGATTACTGCTATTAGCCTCCATCTGGGTTCTACGGCCAACGACTATCGTTTGGAAATCAAAGTACATGCCAAAAATCACTATTTCACATCAACCACCTGCTCAAAACAAATGTTCTAACGACAAAATATTTCGGTCTGTGTTCCGATCGAAGCTTCAGAGCACGTGGAACACCGATTGTAATAACAAGAGTTGTTCCGCCGTCACAGTTATTTCAAAGAACAAGAAAAATGTATATATGAAAACACAAACATCCGAAACACTGTTGCAGAATTGATGCTTCAATTGCCTGCTACTATAACCCGATCAGCTTCACTGGAAATTTGACAATGAGGTGCGCTTGCATTTTTACCACTTTCCGATTGCCCGTAACCACGCAGCATACAGTGCAAGGTACCACTTATGCATTATTTCCATTTCTCTGCTTTATAATTCATTTGGAACTGAATGCTACAGGCAAAAATATGTGAACACAAGGCCATCGTTTATCCACCGCTTCCTATAGGTAAAAAGCAACACCGGCGATACCTCACGCAAAAAAAAAATAATATATTAGAATAATTTTTAGCCTCGGAAGCCACTCCTGTTGCACGAGTCAACGCGAAAGATGACATCATTTTAGGACACTGCCTTGTCTGCCATTGCCTTCATTGTGCTGCAAGTTAAGGTAGAGCGCAGTACAGTCCCTCTCTTTACAGTAAAAGAGGTTTAGCAGACCTTAGGCTGAGAATTGCGGGCCTAGCGGGAGCGTGCTCAATCCATGCTTCGAAGTGACGGCACAAGCTCCCCACAGGCAACGCGAAGCTCTGTCGCACGGTCTTTTAAGAGCCTCTAGTATCAAGAGTGACGATCAGTAACGGCAACCAGTACATGAATGCGAATTGCGCTGGCGCCAGTGAGTAGGTTTTGCTTAGAGATGCTTTCGCATCCGGACCCTCGAGATTCGAAGCAACCGGTAAAGCTATAAGGGAGTTTTAGTACTGCGCATAGGAACGAAAGCAAGCGCTGTGCGTTAGCGTTAGCGTTGCGTTCTCTACGCTGAGCACGCTCGTCGTCGCCATGGGATAATCCAAGACCGTAGTTTGGGATCCGCGCATGCGCAGTATGGAACACGCAAGACTAACGCAAACGCACAGTGTTTGCGTTCGCTTGCATACGGAATACTAAAACTCACTATTAGCACCTGGTTAGCACATGCGCAACCTAATGCGCATAACCTATAAAACGAGGCATAGCCAAGGACACAGGCAAATTATTTTTGATCATCGAAAGCCGCACGTTACACGCACGACGGAGTAACGCTCCCAAGCACGATCACTGACGCAAATAACAATCCATAAAAAAGGCGGGTAAAACAAAAATACAAAAGCGATCAAAATCCGAAAGTACAAAGAAAAATTAAATAAACGCAAAGAAAATCAATAGAAATCTCAGAGACCTCGCGGCAACGATCGTAAAATCAACCGGTTATTGGAATCGGGAGCTACGTTTGACCCAGCTAGCGATTCGATGCAGCACGTAGCTACCAAGCGGCCCTCGTCGATTGAACAGTTCGCCGCGACGACCTGCCTCCCCTAAAATTTTTTGCGCCGGGAACGGTCCCCGTGCACGTACAAGTTTGGACACGCGTTTACATTATTTCAGATAGCGAAACTGCCCCGCCGTAAAGCGCGTTGACAGGTCTAGTGTTACGTCCTAAAACACCCGGAAGATTTTCTATTCTGGACGGTCGCACGCGCCGCCAGTAACATCGTGTCATTTTGCGTAGTAAAAGAGATAAGAGGTCGGCTTAATGCGAATTCCGGAACCGCCAGGTTGTACACTGGCAGAGAGAGAAAACGCCTTTCGGAAGCGTTAATGTGCGTTACGCTAAACGTCCTGGAACGTCGCTAAGGCAGAGCAATTAACGGTGGTATTTTTGTTATCGCGTTCTATCGCGACTCGCGGCACGAACGCGGAGGGCTTTCCCGCTAGAGAACGTGTCCAGCGGTGAAGCACTATTTATCTGTGGCCATTCATTCCGGGTGTTTACAAGCAGTTAATCTAACGCTAACAACTTATAAGTCGTTTTCCTCGAGGAAAAGTACGCCCTTGAATTGTCGGGGCTTTTATTTATTCGACCTTCCACCGTTTTATTAGAGATTGTTCACGATGGAGGTGATAGCCTAACGAACATGGATACGGATTTAGGGTGGAATGTTCAGTGAATGCTGCCTTTATGTATATTGCTTTATGTACAGTGCGCAGGGAAAGAAAGCGTGCGAACCAGGCTGAAGAATGCGGAATTTTACGAGCCTAATTTGTATGGTAAAATTTCAAACCAATTCCCCGGTGTCAAACACACAACACCCAAAAAAAAAAAGAAGAAAAGTGAACTGATATTTGTTTTGGGGGCAAGCAGGCAGCCGATAAGGGCTAGCTGGAACGTTGCCAACACTTATGCGGGAAGACTTATGTGTACCAATAACCTATTTTTATAGCTCTCGTGGATAAAGATAAACTGTTATTTGAAGCATAGGAGGGGACGGCTGAATAATTAGCCAGTTTCAGAATAGGGGGCCTCACAGCTTTGGGTGCCCCACACAGCTTGGGGCGTCGAACTGCGCATGCGCAGTTGGACGTCCCAAGCTGTTTGAGCACCCAAAGCTGTGGGGCCTATTCTAACTGCTATTATATGTGCTCATCGCCTGCTCAGCCAACAGAAAAATATTAGTTTGTCATTTCTCATTTTTTTTTTACCAAATTGAGTTGATATTTGCAGTTAAACTAGTAAAATACACATCTGAAAGACTTTAGAGCTTGCACCGAATGATCCCTTTATTGTACCGTTATTTCTACTTCGTCTCTTCACAGGCAGATATCGTTGCTTTTACCGTTTATGTTTTGAGAGATGAGGGTACGCGTGAGTGTTGTACACGTCGAGACACTGTTGGCCCAAACACGACATCGGCGCTTATTTGCATTTTAATTGAAAAGAATATTGGCGGACAAAAAAAAGTTCCGGTTATGTTATCTCACCATAATGAGCACTTCCCATCAGTCTAATATTTTCGATGATAGACCCTCGTTTCTAAAAGACACCAGAGCAGTAGAAACCGGCGATAGCTTGTTTGGGCTAACAGTGCACCGCTATGGTACATTAATGTGCGTGAAAATCTATTCTAAACTGCCCATCTCTCCACAACATTAACTTATTTGTTATCTCTCTCTTTCTATTTTAAAAAGACTTATATTAAAGAAAAGGCCGTGTCAATTACCCTGGCACGCTTTTTCAAGACGCGGAACTTTTTATGACGAGATTAAACGACGTGTACAATCTCCGACAAAGTGAAATGTAGTCACTCGGAGCACTTGCCCAAGGCGAGCTGAGTGTCTTTCATAATTGTGGAGATTGCAGTAGGAAAGAGATACTAGAACATGTGCGTTTACGTCAAAATGCAGAGGCGAATCAGGGGTCGTGATATCTGCCTTTCTGTGGTGTCCTTGTCTTTAGTTGGCAAGGGTTCTATAGCTTCTAACAAAAGAAGCCGTTCCCTGACGCGTGGCCAACTTGGAAGGTCCACTGCTCTTCAGACACTGCAACTGTGCCGGCATTTATTTAAGCCGCGGGCATTCCCTGGACGCGGACTTTCTTTCATTCTTTTTTCTTTTCTTCTGACTTCTCATTACCAGATCTCTTATAGTTGCATATTCTAGAAAAGCCAGTTATGAAGGTTATAAATATTTAACGCGTTTAATCTCTAACTAGTGTGCCTGCAGGCGCTAAAGGGTTAGCTTGGCGGCAAGCAAGGTTTTGAAACCAGCCATCTCTGAATAGGGGAATAATACCGGCCAGGGAGGGGGGGGGGAGTACTTTTTGGCACGGGCTGAGCTTAGGCGAGCTTACCTGGTTTCAGATCATTGGCCGCAACACGAAAGAGAGGTAAACATTTTATACAAATTAATTACAATAAAAATATACGTCTCGCTTTTTCTCGTTCCTTCAAAGGGAATTCGCAAGCAAAAATATAAAAAAACAGCTCACATATTCCCGCGAAACAACCATCAATTTTATACAAAAAGTTATTGAGATATTGAAAAGACCACCAATAAAAGTTCGAATGTCATTTTAAAAAATATATATATGCATTAGTCTAAATCATATCATAAACGCAAAACGTGGCCAATATTCTTTTATGGTCAGTTTTTTTTGTAAATGCCGCACGAAAGTTAGGTGAACAAAGAGGAGTCAAGCAAAGAAGACAGAGATGGGTAGATATGCGTCGATAGCCGGTTTTTCAACGCACGGAATGCAGTGCAGCGTAACCCGCTATACCTTCACGGGTCGAAGAGCACAGGCTGTTACTCTGTGGCCAACAATAGTTGAACCTGTCGCGGTCCGTCGCGCTCGCTGCGCGGAACTTTGGACCCAGAATCGGAATAAACGGCAACCCGGAAGACAGTCAGCAATGCTATACATATCAGAAGCTGCGTGCATATCTATACTCTATATCACCTTATGATGTACCGTAGGAAAGGCTACAAGCGCGAGCCCCTTTCCTCTGGGCAGATATCGGCGGCACAAGCTCTCGTGCATTAAGGGCAGCTGCCAT
Source organism: Ixodes ricinus (assembly GCA_037355805.1). Lineage (NCBI taxonomy): Eukaryota > Metazoa > Arthropoda > Arachnida > Ixodida > Ixodidae > Ixodes > Ixodes ricinus. The sequence goes on from JAZHYW010005743.1 coordinate 138,867, forward strand.
CGCTATAAGCTCGCGCTTCTAGCCTTCGCTGCGGTACAACATAAGGTGAAACGGAGTATAGCAGAAGCTTTAGTTTGAGAAAGTAGCATTTTTACAGCGCGTGGTTTGTACGAGCACTCGCGCAAAGAGTGCACTTTACGCAAAGCCTCGCGCACGTTCAAAAATGTCCCAAAGCGCTTCACACTACTCCCGAGATACAGACGGCCGCGAGGTTCAACAGCCACGCGCTTTGCGGGGGAAAAGCAACACTACGCGTTGGTATATGTTTGCATAGACAGCAGCTGAAAGCTACGGGCGCGGAGTTCCAGCCAATGAAGATGTCAATTATCCGCGGTCGCCGGTGGTTTGGAAGCATCTTCGAAATCTAGGAACTACAGTCGGTGAGAGGTTAAGAACTTAGTAGACGCACCGCCTCGAGCACGGGCTTGTTGTCTCTCGCCAGGCTTTGATTGCCAGTGTGATTATATGTTCTCAATGGCAGAAAGCTCGCGCTCGGGACGGAGCATCCATTGAGTTCTTATCCTGCTACCAACTATACTTCGTTTCACCTTATGTTGTACCGCAGCGAAGGCTAGAAGCGCGAGCTCATAGCGTTGGCAGCTGCTCTTAAGTCACGAGAGCTTGTGCCGCCGAGATGTGCCCCACAGCAAGGAGCTCGCACTCGTAGCCTTTCCTGCGGTGCATCATAAGGTGAAACAGAGCTATAGTGATCATACCGTTATCGGTTTGGTGTATCAGTTGTGTGGCTCGTCTATAGATACCACTTGCTGCACGAGCACGAGGCGACAACGCCACTGTACCCATCGGAAATAGTGGACAAACGAGAGCGCGATTTCACACGAATCTGATTTCGACACTTCAGGCGAACAGAAGGCCCGTCTCGGTGTCAATACAAGATGGACCAAGTCACAACGTTCCAATAGCGTAATTTTCTCTTTCCCGCTCGAGCATGCACACAACCCCCAAAGAGAGCTCACGTGTGCACGGTACTCACATGCAATGGCGAAGAGGAGCGCCAGCACGCAGCCGGCAAGCGCCATCGCCCCGAGCACGGAGCGGCGCGCTTTTTCTCGCCCGGGTCCATCAGGCCTTTTTGTTTTCCACCACGGCGGGCTCAAATCAAACAGCCACGGGTCGCTATCGCGTACACACACCGGCACCAAACAGCAGAGCTGCCAAATCTCCGCACGAGCACTCGGTCCCGTTAATCCTGAGTATAGTCGCGCGCACCAAGCCGGGTCCACCACCACTCCCGGAGGAAGAAGAGAAAAACAATATATCAAAACTCCACAACAGTCCAGCGGCGAAGGAGCAGTCCGTGTGAGCGCGCAAGGGATGGAAGTCCGGAGCACGCGGAGCACGCGGAGCAGCGGCAGTGGAGAACACAGCCGGGACGTCTCTACGAGTGTTGGGCGGAACGTTCGGCGCGGCTCAGCATCGGGACACGAACTGAGGCACTTTCTGTTTCGTGGCGGTGATTTCTATCCCGCCGAGCGTTGTAACGGCCTACTTTCGCCCGCTGCGCGGCGGCAAGGGGAGACATACGGTGCGATGAGAGGGCGATTACTCCTTCTTGCCCCGAATGGACGCTTGCGGCGGCGGAGGCGGAGGGCCAATGCAACGGACGGCGGGGGGGACGTTGGGAGAGGGACGCCAAACGACCTAGGAAGGGGGGTACTTGCTGGTCGCTGCTGCCACCGCCTCGCGGTGCGCACGTGCGCCAGTGTTGACAAGCACGCGCCGACGTCGTGAGTGCGTCCCGAGGAGGAGGCGCGGCAGCGCCTTGAACGATCCGTGTGGCCGGCAATCGAAAGCTTGGCGTCGTACGCGCCGTGCGTACCTAGTGCGTGTCGTCCAAGGCGTCCGGCTCGGAGAGCTGTCGGCAATGGGACGTAGGTCCGAGTTTTATGGGACGTGGGTGCGAACACATGGTTATGGACGCTGCTTTTATTGCGCGAGTCATCGTGCGAACGAAGCATTTCGCAGAGCCGCGCTTGCAGGAGCTCCGTGAAATGCTACAGTTACGAAATGCTTCGTAGCTGAGAATTTTATTTATTTGAGAGAGGAAGCATAGATAGGACGTCGGTCCTATGTCATTCGTCTTAACATTGACAGTGTTGGAAAAAAAATAGAAGCAAGGGTTGAACTATGGAAAGAAAATAAGACCTCAATGAGAATATATATTTGTTTAATTATATGGTTCCTCATGGCCCGAAGGCATTACATTGGAGAGCGTGCAAGGGCTTTAAAATGACGTGCACATAAAATAGTAATTAGGCAGGTATACATAACAAAACAAAAGTTCATCATAACATGAAACTAAAACACAAATAGCAACTTTAGATTCAGAGCTCTCGGATGTGCCAACGATAGGTGCGGGAAAGCGATTCCACGCCAGCGACGTCGTGCACATGGTTATAAAAGACGGATTAAAGCTTGATGTATGACAATGGGCGATGCATACCTTATCTCGATGATCGAAACGCGATGAGACATGAAATGGTTGTGTTAAAGAGTATACTGGCGTAGTGTTGAGTTATGATGACAGATGGAATGAAATATAAGGCCGAATTTACCACTGAGTACGCGAGTATTGTGAACAACTTGACGGTTTAAAGGATTTTAAAGTTTCACAGTGTCTTTTTGCTCATTTTCAGTTCCTTATTTTCTTTTCGGTGAGTCCTTGAACATTGACGCTTGCTATAGGAAGAACCGGTCGGTATACTATGTCCTCTAAATTTGGCCGTTGAAAACAAATGTCTACCTTCAGTGAACATTCAATTTTGGCGAGAGCAGCTATGAGTTTCAAGGAATGACTTTTGAGAGCCTAAACATATGTGAAAAATTCAAATGAGAAAATGCAACAAGCATTCCGATTATGCGAAAATTGTTTGGTGTGTTTTAGCATGTATTAATTCTTTAAAAGTGAAATCGTTGAATTCATTTTTATCTTTTTTTTTCATTCATTTCTACGTAATGAAGAATAGAAGAATTCGTTCGTCCTAAAATCCTCCCATAGACTGTCGACTCGACAACGTATTTTGAACTGTGGCAGTACATCTGGCGCTTCGGGCGCTGACACTCTGTACAGACCGTTTATTAATGCCTGCTAAGGCTGACTAAATGATCCCTGCGTATTTCGAAATACACGTCAGAAAGCACGGCACTCTTGCTCTCTGGTGCTCTCTGACCACATGACCAGTCTACGTGGGCCCAAAACTACACCAGGTGTCACGAGTCCCTAACGAGCAGCGATTGCGTTCCAAGTCGGTCCCGGGCAAACGGACAGATCACGGTTGCCAAAGGAACGCGTGCCTGCACAAAGCGCGATGAACCGTGTACAGTCAACGACGAAAATCTCCGGGTCACAGAATACCCTGCAGGACCGCGTTGGGCCAAGGGCATCTATGACACGCCGTCGCAGCTTCGCGATCACCAAGAACATCACGAAACACCGTTTCGGCCAGCGAAAAAAAGTAGTATTATGACATTCCGTGGGAGGGCTCTGCCTCGACGCTAACGACAACACTAATCTACGTTTTTAAAATACACCTCTAAACTCTTAGAAGCCGTCAATTCTGTAGCTAAGCTTTGGCTTCCTAACGTAAGGCACATATGGTGCAACAGTTGTATGAGGGGGGGGCGGGCGAGTTTGTTGTAAAGATGCAGGAGAGTAACCTTCGATACTGCGGAGTTTTAGCAGACCGTCCCAATATCTCCGATAACGATACGATGCTTGCGCGAAGGTTTCGACAGAGTATCGGGTATGGCCATTACGAGCTAGCGAACGGTCTATATTAAAACTCCATAATGATCCGACGCATGATGACGGTTCATGCTTCGAGACTGAAGAGCGAACTACACGTATGGCAACAGTCAGGGGATATTTCGGTTCTGTAAAACCTTCTAGGTTCCACGTGAACGGATCTTGTGTGTTCATTCAAATGCGGCGGTGAATGCGAACGCTCCTCTACAATATAGGAATATGGCAAACTGCAACGTTTTGCACGGGAGATGACAGACGTTTTCTTCAATCTTGGTTCTCGAAAACACCGTACATGATTAATTTTTCAATGAATCACCTTGACGCATAACAATCGTGAATTCGAATAAAAACTCATTTGCGCGTAGTAATGTATTAATTGTAATTGTGCTGCATATTTTTTTCGAGAGGTACGCGGAATGGATTTCGTTTTATTTACATTGCTTATTTGCAAGTTCTTTCCAGTAATCGCAGCTTCCCTCTGATTGGCGGCTTGCACGTGTTGTCCCAATCTTTAAAACAGGCGATAGACTGGTCATAGGCAATTACAGGACAATTTCTTTAACAGCTGCAGCATCGTAAAGTCATGGAGCATATAATAGCAAAGCACATATTTCATCACCTTGGAACGAACAAGTTGCTTTATTGTGATCAACATCGGTTCCGGTCTGGACCTACAACAATAACACAACTGGTTGATGTAACCCATGACACAAGAGGTTGATGTTATTTGTATAGACTTTTCTAAAGCCTTTCATCGCGTGCCTCACAGGAAACTATTATTAAGACTTAAAACATTCGGAATTCTGTCAACGATCACCAGCTGGACACCGTCATATCTAACTAATAGAAGCCAATATGTAGAAATTGACGGCCAGGTCTCAAACCTCCTGCCAGTTGTACTCGGGTGTGCCCCAGGGCTCTGTCGTGGAGCATTGCTGTCCTTAGTGTATGTAAATGACAGTGCATGCCTGGTGAGATCCGAGCGGGGAGGGGAGGCAGAGCCCCCCCCCCCCCCCCGGGCCTGGGCTATGATCCTTACCGAGAAGCTGTTTACGTGCCATGTAACGAGCTTCTAGTTGTGGCATTTAAACAAAATAAAGCCCACGTTGCCTTTGTTGACATAATACATGGGAAATGGAGTCCCAGTGTGCTTTCGTTAGCTTTAATCTCCAGTTCTGGCGAAAAGGTAACGCCCCCCCCCCAACTGGCTCCAGCATGCTCACCTGCCCCTGCCCCCCGGGAAAATGGAAAGTCTACGCCGCTGCATGAGACTCAATCAGACATTCATATATGGCTCTTCGTCGATGACTGTATTATTTATTCAGCTGTTAACTCAAGCGATGGACAAACCTCACTAAATAAATATCTTAAACACATTAGAGAATGGTGTGACAAATGGGATATGAAAGTAAACGAATATTGCCATATCACTAAGAAACGAAGAATTCTGCCATTTAAATAATGTGTGCGAGACGTAGAGTTGGAGCAATGTGAGAGCACTTTTCGTGCGTTGGCGTCACGTTTTTAAAGACCTAACCTGGACCAAACATATCGACACCGTCTGCACATCGGCATATAAAAAGCTTTGTTTTCTAAGACACAAATATAAAATATACCACGAAAGAGATCAAAACGGTTGCTTATGAAGACATACGTTAGGCCCATCGTGGAATATGGTAATGTCATCTGGAACCCTTATGCAAAAAAAAACAAAAAAAAGACATCGATAGGTTAAAAAGAGTCCAGCGACAAGCTGTGCGTTTTATATCCTCTAACTACAGACCAGACAGACAGCATCCCCAACGGAAATGCTCAGAGCTAGTAATATAGAGCCCCTGCACATAAGGCGAGAAGTCGCACGTCTGAAATTGCTTTATTTAATGATCAATGAAAAACTAAATTTAAGCCCGAATAAATACTTTCTACCCTCAAGCTCAAAACGATCAAGTAAACTGAATCATAGAAAACATGCTAAAGTTATAAAAGCCGAATAGATACCTTTAAACAGGATTTCATTGTAAAAACTGTTGAGGCTTGGAATTCATTCTCCCAACGATGTTGTAAATTTGGGAACCGTGTCCTCCTTTAAAGATTCCATTGCGAATCGGTTAACATAATAAAAGCTTAAAGTGATGCCTTTTAAGTGTGCAATTTGCAATAATTCTGTGGTCTAACGTTTTTCAATTGTTTTGTTTGTTTGGAGGGCTAAGGTTGTAGCCTTGTTTTCATTGCTTGTCCGAACAGCAGTATCGGCTAAATTGTTCATTTCCTCTGCTTGCGTTTTTTATGTGTCATCACAACGATGGATACTCTCCCTGGAATAGCCCTCAAGAGAGGGATGACAATATTTTCAAATGAATAAAAAATAAATATAGTATGGATAGACATCGGCAAGTTATTCAGCCCAAGTGTGCGTCTGACGTTTCTGATGCGGATGAGAACATTTAGCCGGTACAGTACCACTGACAGGCTGGGGTTCTAACGTGCATCACGCTGTAGTAATAAGTTCTTGGTTTATTCACATATGTGTATGTATACTATAGCGAGGAGACACTTTCTTCTTTATTTTACATTGTGTCAGTATCATCGTTCAACTTTGCGCCAATTTAGCTCACTGGGACCTCCCATTTGTCACATGGCGATGGAGGAGAAGAACAAGTCGTGGAAAGCAAACAAAAACAACTAACAGAAGATGGGGCGAGGAGGATTGATGTATCTCCGGCAGGCACGCCTGACCTCATCAAAGCAGTCGCTCGTTATAGCCTCATCTTCCGGCATGCAGAGACACCGATGTCGTGCATCTATAGTTTTTTCCTGGTTTGCGTGCTAGCGCAGCGTTAGTCTTCACGGATTATATTTGACGCCAGTTCACAGACTACAAAACTCGTTCTGACTCTCGGCTATTCCAAGACGTCGACAGCCGTCTATCCTCCGATGAGACTGCGAAATAAACGTAGCGCAATTAAAATGCGGAAGAACGGCGTAGCAATCGTTCGATTCCTTCCACGGAGAACACCACCAAAAGAGCTCCCATATTCCTTCTTCCGGCAGACTGTCACGTCTTTCACGTCCGCAGATAGCTCACACTGCATGTCGATACGGTGCGGGTGGCCGCCAGGGACATAGACATTCCGGTATCGATCCAATACTCCGTTCACATTTAAGCTGAGAGCGCCGTGAAAGCGACGCGCTCGCCGGAACAACATATCGCCTCCCCTTCGTCACCTCATCCCGCTCTCTGCGCGTGGGTGCTGCGTGGATGTCGGAGGGACCTTGATCACATGGCGAAAGGTAGACGTATGACTGGACCGGCGAAAGCGTCGCTTCTACCACACTGCAAGCTTAGCGCCGAACGGAGTAGAACCAGTAGAACCGCGGCAGTAAGTTCGGAGCGCTACCGGGGTGCATACCGGCAACACCACCTGGAAGAAAAGGCCTGAGCATGGCGTCATCGTTAGTGGACCCCCAACCCGGCCCAAACAGAAGACGCGCGGAAGCTTGACAGACGCGTGCGTCTTGGCGTCTTGGCATCGCGGCGTGCTAGCATCGTGCCTGTAGTGAGGCGCTGCAAAAGACGCGCTACCGGCGACGCTGACGCGAGCTAGGCCTGCCTGAATCCACGAGTGATGACCTGTACGTATTCTAGATGGTATTGGTACCGGCCCCGTACCAAGTCGTCCCGTTATCGAGTCGTTCGCTTTCTCCGAGTGGCGGATAAGCGGGACAGGCTCGTTTGGAGCGACGACGAACGGGGGATCGCCCGGCGGAAACGTCGAGGCCGTTTTGTAAAGCGAGGACAGCTGCACGTTCGGAGGGAACGAACGGTAAGCGATAGAAAGAAGAGCCCGACTGCCCGTCTATACTCCCCTTTCACCTTACGATTGACTGCAGAGCGTGCTACGAGTTATCTAAGTCCATCCAATGCCGAGGGAGTGCCACGGGACCTTGGAGAGCGGTACGGCGACGCGCGAGGAGCGTAATCACGTGATATGTGCACAGCGCTGGATTGGCAGGATGACTCGTGCTATCCATTGCTTGGTCCATCGTAAGGTGAAGTGGAGTATAAGACAACTTTTTCAAGTTACGAATATATATATTTTTTTGCGAAAAAAATAAAAGACGTGGAGCTTTTGCGAGCGAGAGGAGATATACCGTAATATCTGGAAAGATAATAACCAACCCTCATCAGCACCGAAAGCGCAGTCACTGGGCCTTTGCTGTCTATGATTGGTTCAGCGATGACAGAACACGTACAGAAAAATGACGACCACTATGATGGTGCACTTTTGACGCTATCTGATTGGTCCCACCAGCTCGTAGCGTCGGCTGCGTCTGGACTTGAGCTGAGACGAAGTATACGGCATTTGCTCCTCAACAACACGTAACCAAATCGTACAGGAAGATCTATTGGAGGGATTGCGTTAGCATGACCCTTGGAAACGCAACACACGTCCTCCTTTGAGAAACGCTAACGCTGACCCCTTCACTTTTCTCTTTCTGACTTTCTGTTTTGCTTCCTCTAGGTTTTGCTGCCTCTTTTTTGGCCTCGTTACGGGGTCAATGTTAGCGTTTCCTAAAAGGGGACGTGCTTGGCGTTCCTCCAGGGTCATGCTAACGGATTCCCTAAGAAATCACCAATGGATCTTCCTCTAAATTTTTAACCCCTTTTCTGTACTCTGCATGCCTGTCAGAACACGTCGATGCCCTTGGATACTGTCATCGCTATCACTCGTGGTAAGAAAATGCCCTACCACTCCGTCGAGAAAAAACCGCATCCATATCACTCGTGGAGTGAACCGCATCCGTCGTTTTAACTACACACAGATATCACAGCCCACGCACTACTACGGAAACCCATTGCGAAGAACAACCGGCGACGACAGAGCGGTAACTGAACACGACCAGATTCACCGTGCCGCGGCGCAACACCTCCTAGATAACAAAGCCGCAGTGCTGAATGAAATGGCATCATCAGAGAAGGCCAACGCTGGGCACAGATTGAACACGAGGATCGCGTGAACGTTCTGCTCAAACTTGACTCGAAGCCGAGCGCTGATGAATCACTCGTTTCCAATCTGTGTCCAGCGTTGGCCTTCTCCGATGACGCCATCTCATTCAGCACTATCGCTTTGTTATCTAGGAGGTGTTGCGAGGCGCCTCCTCCTTTCTGGCTTCTCGCCAACTGTGCGCGTGACTTTGGTGAAAACGAAAGGGCTTATTTTGACGAAAATCCGGTGGTGTCCGTCAGTTTGTAAGCACCGAGGAGACAGGGACAGGTTCACGCATGCTTCACTCTTAAAATTGCCTGCGCGTCTACTCACCCGCAAAACACTCAAAGAGCCAATCCCTGCGATCTACAAAATCAACTCAGTGAAGGATGAGGCGGAACATCTGTTTAGACCTCAAAATGAAGTCTGCACTGTGGCATTACGCAATGCAAAGAGTCATGCTTGCATTGCGTGATGCCACAGCGCTGACTTCATTTTGAGGTCTAAACAGATGTTCCGCCTCATCAATCGCTGAGCTGATTTCGTAGATCGCAGGGATTGGCTCTTCGAGTGTTTTGCGGGTATAGCTAGACGCGCAGGTATTTTTAAGAGTGTACCGTCAGCGCTTCGGCCCAATGGGAGCGTCACACGCGTCCCGCTCTCCCTCTCCTCCCTCTCTCCCCGGCGCTAACAAACGAAAGACACCGACGGGTTTTCGTCAAAACGAGCATTCTAATGCTCACGCATTTAAAACTGATTGAATCCCAACTGCATACAACATTATTTTCCCGGGAAGAAGTATGCAATTATGCAACATTATCTAACGCAAATTAAAACCTCACGACCCTATATGGTCTATTCCTATCTTGCGTTGAGTCTTTTGGACAATCTTTGCAATGTACCTTGAGTTTCTGCGAACCTTGATGAAAAACGGTAATCATTTCCAAGGATAAGAGCTGGTTCACACTGCCCCATTTTCTTACGTTAAGTTACGTTACGAAATATTACGTTGAAGTCACCGGGACCTCTGTGCTTTATATTAAGCGAGGCTACCAGTTCAAGGAGAAAGCATGGCACGCGACATTCGAGACACGAATGTTTCGGTGACTAATACATAACGTAACTTAACGTAAGAAATTGGGGCAGTGGGAATAAGCCTTACATACTATAGCGTCGGATAATGTGCGGTTCATGCACGAAGGAGGAAAAGCCCGGACGGAGCTGCGCGACGTCAGCCGGCGAGGTATCTCCTCGCCTCTGACGCGGAGCGAGCGTCGGAGTCGAGGGGTCTTTGTACCGTCTGAGCATTTCCTCCACGCCCCCGAAGCGGAGCTCGACGTCACCACGCCACCTCAGGAAGGCGTGACATCAGCATCGCGTGACGCGCACTTCGCCGGGTGAAGTGTCGGATTTGTCCCTCGTGTAAATACCGCATAAATAGCACGCACCTAGGTTAACATTTTCCCGCCTACATAAACACATTTATTCTTCACTAAAAAACGTAATGTCCCCAATCTTCCCCATTGGCCTATATGAATAGGTGTGCTAACATACAAAAAAATTAACTTTGAAAGAATTGAAGGCGGTTGTTACGCTTTAAGGAACGTGTGCCACATCTAGTTTCCTACAGATTGCTCCGACCACTCATCAGACCTGCGCGCGACAGAACCTAGAATCCCTTTCAGAAGGGCGCGCCATCTAGTAGCGGCTGCACCAATAAAACGATACAGCCATTGTTTGTGCGCGTACTGTGAGCATGTATTGGACACGAACGCTGCGTCAAAGTTCGGCGAGAGCTCGGATCCAATCAAACGCTTCGTGCCCGAGAATTCGCGACCCCTTGCTTGATGAAGATTTAAAAAGAAAAAAGAGAAAAAAAAGAATATTGTTTACAGTTCAAAATGCATTCATCTCTCATGCGGATAAAACGTTACGTGCCGCAAATATAACGCGAAAATAATATTTTTTACAATGTTTTGGGGATTTGAGTTTTCGTAGGTCCTAACTCCTCCATGCACTCAACGGAAAAATGTACGCTTAGGCGTTTATAAAGCTGAAAAGAAAAAGACTAATACATACGCACGAGTATTTTGTTTTCTTTCTTTCCGTTCAAGCCAACGGCGGACGAAACATACACACAAAGGGGAAGGAGGTTCGACCCCAGGTACTCTGAAACCGAATCAAAACTAATCGTCAGACTTCCAGGTGTTTCTGAGCAGGAAGCTACGCAAATCAACTTGTCAAGAGGGAAAAAAAATAAAAACTGGAAAACGAAGATGGTGCGCATGACCCACCGCTAAGAAGGACGTTCCAAAACCGGAGCCCTCGTGACAGACAGCGACGAGAGATCGAGAGAAGTTCCCGAAACGTTCTATTGCCTTTGAACCGCGCACTTCCCGATCAACGAGTGAGCGTGTCCGTCAGCCCCCGGAGAATCTGAAAGTGTGCGTCGGGTGGGAACGCGTTCTGTCCGTTCTGCCGCTACCTCGTTTCACGCTGCCTCCGTGTGGCGAATTCTGAGTATACTCCGTGGAACGTCTGACTGCTCCGAAGGCCCGAACCAGAATCGGCGAGGGGATGAATCGTGCTTTCAATTTCTAGGCTAGGTGGCGCAAGCTACCACCCGTTATAAAGGGAACAGCCACTGGCGTCTATCTATCCATCCAATATAGCCACTGACTGCTTAATACGCTTAATAGCATCTTCGATCAACTCGCACCGGAATCGCCCTGAAACCAGCACAGTGCACAGCGCTCCTCGGTCGTGCAGCGCGAAGTCGGTGCAACATCGAGGACAAACTGCGCCGCGCCGGTGCACCGCGGCGAGCTCCACCTTGCGTCACTTCGCGTTTTGTTCGTTTTTTCTTGCGTAGGTCAGCGCACGGTGCCCGTCTGCTGTCAATGTCTCCTATTCTTTTACTCGCGGATTTGACGGTCCCACACAAATGAACATCGTGGACGTGATTGTCGATGGGGTCACGAAGCGGGTGACAATTCCACATGTATATGTTGGCCACCATTGTTGGTTCAAGAAAGAGAAACACCAGATAATAGCCGTACCTCGCTGTCATCGAAACACCTCGCGACGCTTTCCACGAAGTTCGTACCTTTCAGGCGCTCCTTGCCACCGCAGCAATCGCCGGTAATCGCGGCGATGGTAAGAAGCTCGTCGTCTCGCCGTCAGAAGAGCTGAGGAATTCATCTAGTGCAGCTGCGAGACGTGTTCGTTTTTGCAAGATCGCCATCTCGATAGTCTGCGCGTCTGCTACTCCCGCCATCTTCTCGATTCCCGCTCCTGGCCGCAATGCCTGATGGGACTGCACCCCGGCGCACCGTCGATTTTCTCGGTGCGCGTTGGGGCAACGAAAAGCCGCACCGGGAAAGTGCGCTTCGTTGATCGAGGACGTCCGGTGCGCACCGGTGCACTTGATCGAAGATGAAAGGGCGCACCTCGCTGCCCCGGTGCGCACCGGTGCGGATGATCGAGGATGCTATAAGAAACGCAGGGCGTGGCGAGTAATAAGCATCTCACTACGACTCCGCAGCCAATCAGATTGCTGCATTAGCCGATTCGAGCGTCAAAGGGCCAATCACGAAGCGAGAAGCGTGCATACAATAAGCCCTGCGTTTTCTTAAGTTGTCAGTTACTTTATTATACACAGATCCGAAGAGCGAAGGGTGCGCGCCACTGATCTCTATTGGCTGGATGACGCATAGCCACTCTCCGAGCAGGGGGCAAGTGAAGCGACCGGAAGTTTGATGCTTGTCCCGGAAGTTGGGAGTCTGCTAGGCCTCCTAGTGCGTTGAGTCGATGTTTTGGTCCGTTTTTTCGGTGCTTTTGAGTGGGTTTTAATAATCATGCTCCGAATTTAATCTCGAAAATTAGGCATTTGAACTTGGGACATATGCGCACTTGATCAACTAGAATCTCAAAATGTTTACATTGAGTGGCTTCCCATGATACTTCTCGGGTCTGCATGCGCTCTTACTGCGCAACAAGCAGGCTCTCTTGAGGTAACAAGCGAAAATCCAGCGCACTCGACGCTTTTCAAACCAGCACTCGGAAGGGTTACAAAGCCTGCCAAGCGCTCACTTCCGGGACAAGCCGCTTACTTCCGGTGGCTTCATACCTGTTTGCTGAATGCGCCATCCAGGTGCGCGCTCCTGCTTGCAAAGAGGCGCTTCCGTCACACAGATTGTAATTTTTAGAAGAGTAACTCTTGGAAGGATAGCCGCAAGGCAGGTTCAGGCAATTGTGTTTGGAACGCGAGAAATAAGTGAGCTCAGCCGTATGCACTCAGCGATTCGTCAAATCCCTTTTAAAATTTTTAAGCGATCATTTTTAGTCACTTGATCTGGGTAGGAATGTAAACGTTTAGTAAAGCCTACCTTCATCAAGGTTCAAACTATGTAAGTTCGATCATCGGTCGCATCACTTAAGGCTGTGCCGTCGCGAATAAGGAGTCTTCTAGAGCGATGTTCAGTGGGTCCTACATCATAATGCCGTCCAGGCGCTCTCGGTAAGCAAATAAATAAATAAATAAATAAAGACCCGTATTTATAAAGCGTGAAAAGCAAACTCCATAGGTAGCCGAAGGGCCAAGGCGTGCTCAATCCGCTGGAACGGTCAAGCTTATTGATCGTGAAACCGTACGCGCTGCTTGGTTGCTACCGACATGCGGACCTTCAGTTGGCAATTCTGGGTGTACACGCTATCGCGTACTCAGTGATCCTAGAACTGACACTGATGTTAACCTATTAGTCTGGGAGAGGAAACACCGTGCGGTAATTGCGATTTGTAAGGGTCGTTAGCGAGGCGTCTTAAAAAGACTTAAAATTTCAAACGTTGTGAATGTACTTTTACTAGATTGGGAAAGTTAACCTGGCTTGAATGGGCTACTACAGTTCAAGCGTATTTAAAGTACATCAAGCAGTAGCAAAGACACGAATGCATAGAGGATTAGAGACTGCGCAAATTGAAAGCGGCAGTACACGGAATTGTGTATCTGCTCGCTGGGTGAGCATTCTTTGGGAGAGCGTGTTCGCAGTCGGTACCTAGCTGAGAGACGCTATTGATTTGCTCTTTAACCGGAGACTTAAGAAATTGCTATTCCGACTCGTAATTTCCCGAGCCTGCTGCACGCACTTTCGCTTCTCACCTTACCAGGCTGAGATACCACACTCGGTCACCCATAGTCTAACCGCCCGACAACGAATTTTAAGAAAATGGTTACGAACAAATGTTAAATAACAGCAATGAAAAAGAAACTGGGGCGACAAATGGCTACGAACACAGCGGGGTCACTGAACGCAACATTACAGTACAACTCAAGAGTCGAGACACAGTAAAAACAAAGCAATGTAAACAGCGCGTCACTGTAAGCGCGAACCAGGTATCGCTGGTTTTGTCTGCTTCTCTATTTGAATCACAAGGCCGTCACCAAAACCACTGTTGTTGAAAGGACTCATTTCGGGCATTAACGTAAGCAATGAATATTGGTTCCCGCAAATACCTTTTCGAAGTAAAATGAAAGGAAGTTCCGATGTCGTGTTCGCGCTAACAGCGTCGCTCAGCGTACAAGTAAAAAGTCAGCATGCAAAGTCTGGCGTAAAGATGTTTATGTTTCCTTCTCACTCCGACTCCCGTTTTCTGGTGGATTTGTAGCTGCAATCATGGACCAAATATTTTGTCACCATCATGCCACTTCAACATAACACCCGCGACCGTAAGAACAACTGCATCTACCCTCTAGTTTCACCATTAAAGCTCCGAAAAGGTGCGCATAGGGTCGTCGCGGAGAAACGTTGAATTCATTCGTTATCGGAACAAAATAACACGAAGTCTGAAACTTCTGGATGAGGCAATATCAGAGGCCGGAGATGTTTTCACGCGTTCCAATCTCGGCGTAACACTTTACGAATTACGAGAGTCTTCACGATGCGCTTGGAAGCGCAGAGGCGAAACGCGGACGAAGCGTAAACAGAAGTCCACGCATACAAAAGGACACGGAAAACAAAGTACCCAGTCTCAACCGAGCGTCCGGTTCCCCGCACCACAAAGTAGCCTACACACACAATCGAAGTCGAAGATAAGAGGCGCATTTTTCTTTCACGCGCGCCCTTCGGTTTCAAAACTACTCGATTCCGAAATGCTCGATTCCGTAAATTCGCGGCACCGTGACGACGCCTCGGCGCCGGCGATTACACGGCTCACTAGGCCCGCTACCTTCGAAAAGTAATCCTCAAACAGCGCTACCGGCGGCGCGCTGGCTTAGCGGAAGCTTACGTTGTATGCGCAATGAACCCATTTTCAAACGTAAACACCATCTAGCGGTTGTCACGAAAACTTTCGCAATCTTCTCACTAATGGCGTCCGCGTACAGCTCTCTCACACCCACCCGATACACCGGGTACGGAACCTGCGGCATTGCCGTTCCCAGCCATACGCAAACGCGGTCCACAGAAGACCTCTCGGAATGGTCTATTGTCACAAGACGGCACGTGCATTCGATTTGACGATAGCCTTTGCGAGGAATATACGCCGCTTAACAAAGGGTTCTATTTCGCTTCTGTATACGGCGTTGAATTCGAGCTCATTACAAAAACGAACTCGTGGTGGCGGCGGCGACCGAGCGAACGGCTGAAGCCGCTCCGCGCGTGAGTTCTACTCATTGTTCAAAGTGGTCTGCCGTTCGCTGCCCCTTTGCGAGTATTTCCTTCTCTTAATATAAAGCTTCGTTGTCCGCGGCGTTTAAATCAGACCTCGGAGAAGAAAGAAGTGTCGTTTATTTTTTTATTGCGGCGCTACCGCAAGAGCCTTCGGCGTCGCCTATTACTGGAGTCACGGCCTAACCCACATTATCTTGAATGTATCTTTCGCTTCGTCTCTCGAGCCCGAGGCGGAATTGTACGGCTTGTAACGCGTCAGTTCGAAGGTCGATGCAGGACTAGATTTCGACGAAACATTCGTCATTTCGTGGGAAACCTCCCTTGACAGCGGCGCAGGTAGCGAGCTTGTCGCTTTCCAGTGCTCCTGTCACGGAAAAGCGACAAGTTAGTATAGATGGCCAGCAGATGACCCTTGGAAGTTTCCTTTACACTGTCACTTCCTCGCCATTACACTCGCGTTGAAATAAAACCACCTGCATCAAGAAGTTTTTAAAAAGCGAGTTTCGAGCCTATTCTCATGCTCTGCTGGAAAAAATAGGCAGGCCGACTTTGCCTATAAAAGTCAAATTAAACATACGACCAGTAAGGTAGATATAAAAATAATGCAACCGACCATATTTTTATGATTGGAAGGAGGGAAAGACATAGAGAGAAAATAAGAGTTTTTTTTACATAATTTGACTGCGGGCGCGAGTATGCAAACATAAAACAGCTGGCTAAACGAGGCTACTTTGGTGACGTTCTTTAAAAGCAAGCTCCAAATAGAACTTTCTGACTTTCCCGATAGGCTTTTTCGCACCGCGAAGCAGTGCTGCGGCGACTGCAGTTTGTGATATTTGACCACACAGCTTCGCTGTTCTTCGAAAGTATTGATTGTTTTGAAGGGTGAGGTTGCAACCTTGTGACGAAAATCATCCAATTGTCACTCAGCGTCACAAGAACCTGGTAGAGGGTGTCCGGTCGTGCATATAAACAGCGTGATATCACAAGATGCAGTGTCATCTATGAGAATGCTGAAAACATGCAGTTTGGCACGCCAATTAGGGGCAATCTGCGAGAGTGCAGACGAGCAGAAAATTAGAAAGTGCTTAAAACACTTTTCAGGCTTTCTGCTAACCACCGTTTGGAAAGTGTAGTTCTCCAGCCGTGGACCATTTTCAGCTCTTGTTGTCCCGGATGAAAGCCTCAAGTTTGCTTCGAGCAGCACTGTATCACGGACAGCACCAGACGATAGTCTCGAGGTCCTCTCCTTATGAAGGCACTCTCTGAAAACGGTCGGTCAAAAAGTATTACTTTTTTTTAACCGTTAGGGTAGGACCTTGACACTTTTCTGAGTGCGAGCTTTCTTATTCGTGCTGGCCGTAAACTAAAACACACAGTCGGTCACTGTAAGGAAATTCGTCCCAAAAGGTAAACTTCTCCTGTGCCAGTAAAAAGCTCATAACCATTGTTTTATGTGTGATAGCGCTATACTCCGTCAGGCACGCACCACCATTTCAGAAGAAACGAAAAAAAAAGAAAAAGCTCTGTTCAGGTTCGTTCCAGACAAAGTCAGTCCCTGACTCTCGAAATCTCCCGAGAGGATACTCCGCCAATGTACTCCTGATAGATCGCTTTCCGCGTTTCCCGATTAAAAGTTTCCTCCTGCGTGGAGGACAAACGGTTCCTTGCGCTCCGGTTAACGCGAAATCTGCATTGTCCTTAACCATGCGGGCGGATTTCCCTTTGCTTCTTACCTCGGTGAACCGCAGGGTGCGATGGCTACAAAGACAAGCCTCGTTACGAATGCGTGGAAGTCAACCGCAAGATATGAACTCTCCGGAAGCGTTTTTGTTTAATTTTTTTTCCCAGCTGTTTTTGTTTTGCATTGGCTAATGTAATCAATTGCCGGGACTTCAGGGCACGTTTCGTTTTGATTCCAGTCCCTTGGGTAAACTTGTTTGGTAACTGTTAGCGAGCGGCGTGAAACTAAAGTTTTATAGCGGCATCGTTGGCTAAACTGAACCCAATAGTACATGCTCCTCGTAATGCCAATTATACTATTTCTTCGTTATTTTTATTACCTCATCGTAGCTTTCGATACTTTTGTTGTTTTGTTTTTTGTTTAAAATTTGAGGAAGGCAGAAACGTAATTCTATTAGAAATACGTTTTTCTGCTTTTCTGGGAAATGCCATCAATCAAGAAAAAGCGATCCTCTAAGCGCACCATGCAGTGCCGTCCGACGCGCGGGCGTACCATAAAGAAACTGAAGTCCGGTGCTTTGCGACGCATTGCATTTTGAACGAAACATAGTAAATAGTCAATCACTGGAATCTCTAACATTTCAAGTAAGAAATGCTTCAACAGTATTTTGATTTCGTCAGCGATGAAGTGACTTTACTCACCAACACCGAGCAGGTTGAAACGCCATCCTCATGACAAACAACAGACCATTCTTTGGTGAAAACGCTTTTGTGCCCCTGTGAGGCGCAGTGATAAACTCTCCAAGTGCTCCAAGTTTGCCACGGTACATTTCCTCAATTTCTGTTGCAGAATGGATGCTCAGCTAAGCGACACTGGTTTTTGTTTTGTTTTGTCTTCTTCCTCCATCTTTCCCCCGGAGGAAACGGTGAAGTTAAAAGGTAGACAGCAACGCCCCGAATATTCGCGTACTTGCAAGAAGTGATAGAGTTTTGGCAGACCACCTTCTGCAGATTGCGGGCCTAGCGGGCGTGTTCTGAATCCGTACTTTGAAGTGACGCCACGAAATCCCGCCAGCAAAGCGAAGCTCTAGTGTACGGTCTACTAATTCCCTATAGTAACACTGGCACACTTATACCCCTGTAACACGGGCTCCCTAAACCACGGTTAACTCAGATTTAACTGCTGTCACGTAGCACCACAGTTACCGCACTATACTCTCGGATAGCTATTTCAGAAGTGAAGACCGCGCGTGCACTGTTTTGATGGGTACGTTGATGAGTGCTCATGGTGCTCAAGCGCACGTTTGCCCATAGCTTTGGCTGCATAGCCACCGAATATTGTCCGCAAGTATTGCGCGCTAACTGTGGCTTAATGTGACTACAGTTACGTGTGCCCGTGTAACAAGGGTATCAATTGAAGGTACGCTTAACCACGGTTACCACACTAAACACTTTGACAACTTTATGTGACTACGCAGTCAAAGCTATGGGCGCACGGGCGCTTGCGCATTTGGAACGCCCACCAAAGTTGTGCACGCGCACTCTTCACTTCTTCTGAAATAGCTGCTCGAGAGTATAGTGTGGTATCTATGGTGAGGCGTAACTGCAGTTGAGGGTGACTAAACTGAGGCTAGAGGTGCCCGAGTAACTATGGTATAAAAGTCTCTAACAGGGAATTTTCGTAGACCGTTTTCTTCCCTCCGCAACGCTCTCCGCAACGAACACGCCGCTACTCCGCATGGACGCCGCCAGTCCGTCCTGCAGGGTTCCGGACCTCTTAACGGGTTCCAGAGAGCGTTGCGGGACGGAAGAAACGATCCACGAAAACTCCGTAATAACATTGGGCGTTTCCTAGAGTACGCACGTTATCGTGCCACGTCATTTCCTGACCTTCTTCCTCCCCCCCCCCCCCCCCCTAAACCCCAAACCATTAAATTGCTAATCGTGTCGTTTAACACCTGAGAGTGGGGTGCAGAAAAGGGGCTGTATGAGTATATGTAGGACACTTGTTCCTTCGATTAAAAGTTTTTTCTTTTCCACACCACAGTCTCAGGTGTTACACGACATCATTAGCTACCACCAACTCGCCCGCACACGTACAGTCTTTTCACTGTAAATTGAAATGACTTTGGTTTCTTCCTGCCATGCGGGAAGAAAACAGGCGCATAGGGACATCTTCTGAGCGTGAGGCCGTCAAGGAACTGCGTTGTGTAGAACTAGGGAAATTTCGTAGATCACGCGCTGCAGATATCGGAATCTGCTGGCGCGTCTTCAACACACGGTCAAAATGACGACACGAGCTCGTGTCAGCAACGCAAAACTTTTGCTGATATATAGGGGTATTCACTGGCTGCCATATTTGAGGTCACTGTTTAGAGCGCATGCTCAGAACGAGCTCACATTAATGGGCTGCCAAGACCGGCAATCTTGATGGTGCGGGGTGCACGTTGCAAAATAACTGTGGAAGCTAGCCATCAGCACGTGCTCAGCATTAGCGCACACAGCTATGGCCGCCGGTGAATACACCCTATAGGGAGTATTCAGTGGCGGCCATAGCTGTGTGTGCGACTTCTGAGCGCGAGCTCACGGCGAGCTTCCACAGTTCTCCTGCAACGTGCATTCCGCACCATCAAGATTGTCGGTCGCCTACTAATATGAGCTCGTTTTGAGCATGCGCTGTAAACATCGCCCTTAAATATGGCGTCCAGTGAATACCCCTTATACAAGTAGTCCTTATAATAGTCAGATTTCCTCACGCTAGTCTTGATATGCATCGTGATGGTATGCTGGAAAGTTTACCTATGCCTATTCCAATCATTGTACATTCCATGCCCTTGTGAAACAAAATAAAATAAAATAATTTTAACCACCCTCCCTCTCGCAACAAAACAAAGTTTTGCTAACTTCGAAGGACAGTCGAAATCGTCGAGGTAACGTCTAATCTGCGATTAAATCTAAATTAACACGAGCCGGCTCTACCTTTGCCGCTTTTTTTTTTTCAATGTAAAGGATGGCACGATTCTGCGAACCCACGTACAAGCTCGTGAAAAATGAAAGGCACGCTCCTCCTTTCTTTCTCTTCTGGAAACGTTAAAGGACGCGTTTATACAAACACTTGAAAAGTTAATTAACGAGTGACCAAAATCCCTTTAACCAACTTGTTAACGACGTAAACACTTTCTCGCAATTCAAGTTTGCGTGGGTAACGTGCGCATTTGGCCAAGGTCGTATGATAAGCAGGCACTAAAGAAGACAAAAAAAAAACCACAAAAGTTTGCGTGTGTATGTATTTTCCGCAACTAGTCACGGTAGCCAGGAAAGCATTCCAAACTTAGCCGCGAGTGAACGCGGCCGCACCCCGAGAATGCAATTGTCGAGTTATTTGGTCTCTCTTTCGTATATATATATATTGGTTTTTCCCGACGAACAAGCGATTCGAGATAATAGCCAGCGACACAACAATCTAAAATATTCGCGGCAGGGACAAAGCCAGAGACACGTACGTGTCGCCGCCTATTTGCATGTCCGATAAAAATCCGCGCGGCACGGAGAAACGCCCAAGTTATTAATTTCCGTGGACCTTGGAAATCATTCCTTTAAGCCGCAGTCACATCCCTAAAACATCATCACAAAAAAACCAGTCTTCAGACATTGGATTAGGTTTTTTGTTTTTGTTTTTTCTTGCGTGACTTTCCTGTTACATTGGTCATACGAGTCGTATTGCGGCGTACGAGATTCCTGCAAAAAGCAAAAGTTTCCTCGAACCTTGGGAGGACGTTCTTATAGGTCGGTATAGTAAACCTCTCGTCGGCGATTGGTCAAAAGTGTACAGGAGACAATGGAAACGGCTGTACAGTCGCTGACAGCTTACGAAACGACGCCGTGGCGAATCGCGGCAGCCTTAATTGTTATCGCTTCGCAACCAATGAATTTTGCAGCATATACGCCGATACGAACGCCGAGAAACGATTCGTGAAGTATCGTACGCACGAACACAATAAGAGACGTCCTGCATTTCTACGCTGCACAAGAGTGACTGTAGACTGTAAACATAAACTCGAACTTTAAAAAAAAATGCAGCAAAAGCGGCACTGCATGACTACACCAATATTCACTTCATCAAGTGGCGCACCGAGATAAAGCCCCTTCGATCTAGAGCGAGATGGACTAGCAAATAATAGAGACCGAGAAAGCACAACTGGCACAACCATGAGCCGGGAGTGCTATATCTATCTGCTCTGGGAAACTCCATTTGATGTCGTATGCCCAGTGTCCCGGTGGAAATATTATTTTGGCAAAGTAACTGCACATCCCGGTGGTGTGTTTGGAAACCATTGCGGAGGGAGTCAGCGGACCAATTTCTGCACTCTGGCCGGCGCGATTTGATTCACAGCACATAGAGAGAACAACGTGGCTGAGCTTAGGTAAACACGCTTTAGTGATTCACGCACTAGAGATTGTAATTGACTTTCAGATTTAGTTAGGTTTTTCGGGTAAGCAAGTCTGGGAGCCGGCTAACGGCTATACTTCTGTTTCAGCTTGGGTCCAGACGCAGCCGATGCTACAAGCGCGAGCTCCGGGCTTCCAGCGTCCCTGCCAAGCACGCGCGCTCGTGCAGTACAGGCACTGTCCAGGGCCACACGCTCGTGCTTGTAGCATCGGCTGCGTCTGGACCCAAGCTGAAACGAAGTATAGCGCGTGAATGCGTGAATCACTGAAGCGTTTTTACCTAAGCCTGCCCCCCCCCCTCTCTGCACTCTCTCCCCGTAAACCAGGAGCTCGCTAAAGTTAGAGGGCCAGCCCTCTAACTTCAACGAACTCCTTTATAGATTGTGGAGACGTGCTTGTGCTTTGTGGAGAAATAGGTGTACAGGCACTGGAGTATACTGTCCGTCCATTGAGCCATTTTTTGGTCGTTTGCCAGCATATCATTCTGCTAAAGCTTTTTTTGCGAACCTCCAAATATTAAAGAAAATCTGCTGAGCCTTCAGGCACTATTCACAATAGACCCTTTCATAAAGTTAGTCTGGTGGCTGAAATATCAGTCCAAATTGTTGTATGCTCAAGGCGTATGAAATCTGGTACCTTTTCATCAACGGTAAACGTACGAAAGTTACGGTGTTTTTCGATGAAAAGTTATTAATCAATTTGCTTGAGTTTCGACGGTGTCAAGAAAACTACCATCCTGCACGAGGCTCTCATAGTTGAGTAAATCTGTTGATAAAATTAAAACTTTATTGTCATGAGCTCTCTGGGGCATTCCGAAGTCGTACATTCCAAGTACTTACATGACAGCCTCAAATGTGTAGCGCATAGAAGCCTATAAGTCTCGTCACGGCGACATCGAACTAACAATACAGCGAACTAACCTCTCAACGCTCAGGCTCCGCACCGGTTTCTGTCTTCAAATTCTTCCTTCACCAGCCATCAAAAAGCAGCCATTCGCATGTACAGATGATACAACTAGGTGATGATAGCTGTCGAAGTGGCTAGACTGAATTTCGGAAGGGGTCTATGAAAAATTATAGAAATATAATGACGTCACCTAAATGTGAAACAATAACTTCGAGCTGGTCCAGACGACGATGCAAAGCGCGAGCTCCGGCTTTCCGCGTCCGCCAGCACGCGCGCTCGTGCAATGCAAGCACTGTTTAGGGCCACACGTCGCGCTCTAGCATCGGCTGCGTCTGGACCCAAGCTGAAACGAAGTATAGAACACGCGTTTACGGTAGCGGAATGGATCGTGTATCTGCCGAGCGAATTGAACTTTTCCTCCAACATCACGGGCATTCATCAAAGCCGCTGTGACACTCCTTGTTCATGCTCAAGGATGTGAATATTTTGTCTCCATTATATTCACCATACCACGGACTCCGACAAACAACCAGATCCGAGACGCTTTTATTTTAAAGCGCTATAACTACCAACAAAACAGAACTCACCCGAGGTCGAACGGGGCCCGCTCCGCCTCATGATTAAGACTCCAATTAACCGCGAATTATAGCGAGAAATTAATCTGTAGAGAACGAACAGGAAAAAGTTCTAATTAAGTCTTCGGCCTCCGACGTCGCTCTGTCGTGACGAACAGCGCCACGCCGGAGACAAAATAAAAGTGCTACCTAGAGCCATTTAATCGAGTGGTCAGTTTTTTGTTTTTTAAGTTGTTTTTTTTTTTTTGCGGAACAACGGCTTATCACCATAGCAGACTGCTCGCTGATTCGAAACTCCGACAACAATAAAAAGCAGAGAGTATAACAAAGAAACAGACATGCCAGTATCTGCGAGCGGAATCGGAAAACGCGGAGAGCGGAAGCGTCGAGCCGAGTTGAACAAGGCACGCCTCGTCGGCTTCGAGAACAAAAAAAAACGTAATAAAAAGAAGTATTAAGAAAATGCTACCGGCATCCGCTAATCCCTTCCAATGCGATTAGCGCAGTAATTTCTATAATAAAGTACGAGATTGCACGGGACGCTGACATGTGGTCGCCACGTCCACGACGCAGCTGAATTTGAACGGAGCTCCATGCGACTGTCGTGTAACGTTCGTGCGCGCAAGAATGAGGAGAACGACGGAGCGAAAGAAAGCAACAATAAGAAGACATTCAAATGCACGGTTCGGCCGGCGTTGACGTCGCAACGACAAAGAGAACCGGAACGAACGGGAAACAAGGACACGAAAAGGTAAGTTGGTGTGGCATGCCGCAGAAATCAGAAACAAGCGCGGTTAATCCGCGCCCGTTTGGCAACGCCGCTGCATGACCTACCCCGAGATCATGACGCTGCCAACTATCTCGTTGTTGCGCCTCCAGGTGATCGGGGACTGCCGCCACGACGCCGATCCATTATTGGGAGTAACGAAAGGCATGTTGATGTACGCTTGGGAAAAAGACCTCGGGGAAGAAACGAGTGCCGAGAGAGTGCTTCTCTCGATATTCCAACCTGGCCGTGTGAATTTGCGTCAGGTGCGCGATGTAGCTTGTTGGATTGTGAGTTGGCTACTCGCTCTAATCGCGTTGCGGCGGCTAAGTGGTCCGTGGGGGAGTGGTCGGGCCGCGATGGACGGACAGGCGATGGCACGAGGCGAAGAACCAACCTTCGTCCGTCCATACTTTGTTCGGCCCCAAGCTGACAGTGCGGTGAGAGCTACGCACTCACCGGACAAATCAACCGCCTCTTTTTTATCACCTGACCCCACTCCCTGCGTGTAAGTCATGGCGAGTACGTGATCACGTGCCCAAAGTACGGACTGTTTCAAAGAGCACGTAGCTTCCCCAGCTCTGTCAGCTGAGGGGTGAGGGGCGCACAGACATGCGCCGTGGTGGCGTTGGCCGCCCGCCACCTTGACAACCTTGTCCTTTTTGTTCTGGTTATTGGTGCAAGCTTTTTTTATTGTGTTTGTGTTTATAGCCGCGGTGTTGTAACATCCGGTTGCGTGCTTTTATTACGACGTCCCAGAGCACTTCATGCCACCCGCCGTCAGCTCTTGCGTGCCGGGAGCGAGGAAGAATGCCTGTCATCTTGCACTATATAGCTGCCTTGGCGTCGCGCAATATTTGTTTTGCTGTAACGCCTGTCTATCAGCATAACGTATTGTCTGCTTGTCAGTACAGCGTTTCGCTTGTTTGTCAGTACAACGTATCGTTTGTTGGTCAGTATAACTTATCATTTGTTGGTCAGTACAATGTATCGCTTGTATGTCAGTACAACTTACGGCATGTTGTCAGTACAACTTATCGCTTCTTTGTTAGTATAACTTATACCTTTATTTAGTTCATCGTATCTCTTGTTTGTCAGTACAACATATCGCTTGTTTGTCAGTACACCTTATCGCCTATCATTCTGCACTGACTTGACAGCGGTGCAAAATGAATCTGATGAAAGCTCGCAGTAGGCACTCTGTCGACAACGCATACAAACAATACGGAGCTTTTGTGAACCATATACCTCGCTTAAATTATACACTTCGAGTGGAGTAGCTGAAAGACCCCAACGCACGAACCTTGAACATGGTGGCAGCGAGCTGAAGCGCATGAAGAACCACAAGGCGCTGGCCTGGCTGCAGGCGAAGAAGACGTTCAAGGTTGAGTTCAATAACGCTTCCACGCCCTTTCTACGCGTCTCTGGACACCACGGCCTGTCACCCTAATGGTGCTGATGGCGACCACTCAGAGCATTTGGACCGAAGATCGCACGCTGGGTGTTTCGTGTGAACGAAGACAGTAAAGATGTACGAGACGGTATAGATGGTGGCAGCCAGCTGGTGCGGGTATAACGCCATTTAACTTCCTGAGAGTGAGGCACATAAAAAGGACACCACACACATAGACTCTCTAACACAGCTATGGGTTTTTTCGTCGTCGTCTTTGTCTTTCCCTCCAGTCTTTCAACGACTTTTTCCGCGCGACATTTCAAACTGATGTTGTGCACAAATCTGTTCCGAATCGATTGTCGGTTGATCCAAAATAAAATAAAGGCAATCATTAAATAATGTCCCGATGGTACACATTGTCCTATAACACTCCGGTGTAGAGTTTGGTAGAATCCACCGATCCAGTCACGTGGCACATTGTTCGAACACCACACATCTTATACCGCGAGGCAAAATTCACACGTCAAGGAACCTTTTTTCAATATCAGAAAAAACAACCGATGCGTTGCTTATACAGTTTTTTGAATTATTAATTTGTAATGTTTCGAGAATAAGTCTTTTCTTGTCATTTCTTTCAAATTCTAACACGGTACTTTTCTTCCATTCTGGTACACATCCGCTACATTGATCTATATGCTTTGCGACCTCTGAGTTTGGAGCATTGTTTTTTACATTATTTTTATGTTCATTTAGCCTTATGTTTAAACATCTTCCAGTCTGCCCAATATAGTTGAGACCGCAAGTCATAGGAATCGAATAAACTACTCCTGATTTGCATGGGACTGTCATCTCTTTGTGGGTTATTTGGCAAGTTCCGTTTTTCTCTTTTATAAAAGGTGTTAACCTTGACAACCTAATGTCATTCCTGTACACAGTTGAAACTCCAAACTTTTGGGCCATCGCTTTGATGTTATGCGATACGCCATGATAGAACGGCAACACCACTCTTCTCGAACTTCCGTCGGCAACCTTTTTAGCTTCTTTCTTTCCTTTAGATAGTGACCTCATCACCTCATTTATGATGTCATCATTAAATCCGGCATCTAACAACCGATGAAGTGTTGTTGTTGTTGCCTTTTCAATCTGGTGTATGCACGTTTTCGCAATTGCGTTTTTTAGCAACGATGTTACAATGCCGCGCTTTATGGCTTTCGGATGACAACTTTTGAATGGAAGTAGGGGCTTTTGGCTTTTTTTCTTCCCGTACCTCCAGCACATTGTATCTTCTGCAATAACCAGATCTAAAAATTGCAGCTCGTTTTTTGTCGCTCGTTCCGATGTAAAGGTCAATTCAGGACAGGAGTCGACTAGGTGTCTTTTTGTGACCTCCCATTCTTTTTCGTCTTTTGTGCAAATAAGAATATCGTCAACATAACGCGTTATATATACGTTGTCTTTTCCTTTTTGTTCCATGATCGCTGCTCCCACACAGTCTAAAACGTTTAAATAAACTTCAGACAAAATGGGAGCGATCTTGGAACCAATACATATTCCGTCCTTTTGCGTCATGAGGGTTTCTTCTTGTTTGAGCACATTGCATGTCAGGTATTTTTGGAGCAGAAATAGAAAATCCTCAATCGCAATCCCTGCTCTGGATTGAAACCCAACCAAATCTAATTCAAGCATATTCCTGAACCTGTTAAAAAGTATCGTTTTG
The DNA here is from genome assembly GCA_037355805.1 of Ixodes ricinus. Classification (NCBI taxonomy): domain Eukaryota; kingdom Metazoa; phylum Arthropoda; class Arachnida; order Ixodida; family Ixodidae; genus Ixodes; species Ixodes ricinus. The sequence goes on from JAZHYW010005743.1 coordinate 165,778, forward strand.
TTAATCGAATAATATAGATCTTTTATGTCCAGCGACCCAATGTATCGTTTTGTGCCATGAAACTTTCCGATCTGCTCTAGTACTTCTTCGGAGTTTTTGATAGATAAAGATGTTTCAATACGTACATGGGCTAGACAATTCTGCAAGAAAGAGGAAATTACATTTTGCCAGGAACCAATCTCGTTAAGCACTACCCTTAACGGGTAGTTCACTTTGTGGTCTTTTACGAGAAACTTCTTCGTGCACGTATCTTGCCTAACGCTACTGATCTGTCTAGCTAACTTATTTAGGTCACATGCCTGTAGCCGGTTTACTATTTCTTTTTTCACTCGTTTTAGATCTGTTGAGCAGGGTTTGAACTAGTGCCTTCATCGCTCTCATTTACCCTACAACTGAACTCGTCCTTAGATAGTACAGCAAACTTACCTGATTTGTCCGTTTGCAAAAGAACGCCTCCAACACTCTCAATTTCAACTGTTGACATGGTTGAGTCGTTTCAAATTTCTGATGCGTTATACTGGAACGATTGATTCTATAACTTGCATCTAATACGTTTCAAGGTTGTAGGTCTACAAAAGACACCTAGTCGACTCCTGTCCTGAATTGACCTTTACATCGGAACGAGCGACAAAAAACGAGCTGCAATTTTTAGATCTGGTTATTGCAGAAGATACAATGTGCTGGAGGTACGGGAAGAAAAAAAGCCAAAAGCCCCTACTTCCATTCAAAAGTTGTCATCCGAAAGCCATAAAGCGCGGCATTGTAACATCGTTGCTAAAAAACGCAATTGCGAAAACGTGCATACACCAGATTGAAAAGGCAACAACAACAACACTTCATCGGTTGTTAGATGCCGGATTTAATGATGACATCATAAATGAGGTGATGAGGTCACTATCTAAAGGAAAGAAAGAAGCTAAAAAGGTTGCCGACGGAAGTTCGAGAAGAGTGGTGTTGCCGTTCTATCATGGCGTATCGCATAACATCAAAGCGATGGCCCAAAAGTTTGGAGTTTCAACTGTGTACAGGAATGACATTAGGTTGTCAAGGTTAACACCTTTTATAAAAGAGAAAAACGGAACTTGCCAAATAACCCACAAAGAGATGACAGTCCCATGCAAATCAGGAGTAGTTTATTCGATTCCTATGACTTGCGGTCTCAACTATATTGGGCAGACTGGAAGATGTTTAAACATAAGGCTAAATGAACATAAAAATAATGTAAAAAACAATGCTCCAAACTCAGAGGTCGCAAAGCATATAGATCAATGTAGCGGATGTGTACCAGAATGGAAGAAAAGTACCGTGTTAGAATTTGAAAGAAATGACAAGAAAAGACTTATTCTCGAAACATTACAAATTAATAATTCAAAAAACTGTATAAGCAACGCATCGGTTGTTTTTTCTGATATTGAAAAAAGGTTCCTTGACGTGTGAATTTTGCCTCGCGGTATAAGATGTGTGGTGTTCGAACAATGTGCCACGTGACTGGATCGGTGGATTCTACCAAACTCTACACCGGAGTGTTATAGGACAATGTGTACCATCGGGACATTATTTAATGATTGCCTTTATTTTATTTTGGATCAACCGACAATCGATTCGGAACAGATTTGTGCACAACATCAGTTTGAAATGTCGCGCGGAAAAAGTCGTTGAAAGACTGGAGGGAAAGACAAAGACGACGACGATAAAACCCATAGCTGTGTTAGAGAGTCTATGTGTGTGGTGTCCTTTTTATGTGCCTCACTCTCAGGAAGTCAAATGGCGGAGTAAAGATGTGTTGTTTTGTGCGCTGTAAAACAGTGTCCCCTCAGGTTCAGCGCAAGTTCGGCGGTATGATAACACGGGCTATGAGGTCACTGTTTTTGAAGTGCTTGCGGTACGCACTGAACGACGAAGGCCACGGACGATACGAGGACGATGCAGGTCGTCATCATGGCTCCCGTGTCCATGTCATAATACTTGGCAGATGTGAGGGTTGCGGCCTTTGAAGCAATCTGGGAATCGAAGAGAAGCGCTTGCTGTAAGAAAGCGACTTGGTCCGAGCCCGTCTTGGCGGTCACTTCGTGCAACGCGTGATGGGACATTTTGCCGGTCTTGCATACGGCCGCAGCAGAAAATGCCAACAGCGGGAAAACGCAAGATATGAAGACCATGACAGTGAAGATTCGCATGACCTTAATACGTTCTGCTGAGCTATCTAGTTGCAGGAGCTCAGTTATCACGGCACAAATTCCCACGATGACGAGACTGTGCCAAACGAAGGTAAGTGGGGAGAACACTCTGTCCATCTCGATGACCACGAAGGAAACATCAGCGTGCTGCACCCGTAAATGTTGAAGCAATCGAGCGCAGGGATTGTTGTTTTTCAGTTCCCGAAGCCTTCTGTCAACAGACACGAACTTGTGGGAGATGACCCAACAAGTGAACGCGTAAAATCCAATCCATAGATTAGCCATCGAAATTATTATCCTGGCCAACAGGACATGCACTGTAGCAGCGGCGTACAGAATATCAGTGAGTCTATCCGGCACTGGGACGTCGAACCAGTTAACGCGCAAGTAGAAGTGGAGTCCCCCGGGCGAGAATAGCTCACGAAATCAAGGAAGACTCTCGAAGCAAGGTGAGAGACATACCCGTGGTCATCATCAGAGTTCCTTTCCGTATAAATGCGATTTCGCTCGGATGGCTCGGGATGGTACGAAGGACTCCATAGATCGTGTTTATCTCTGCTCGGTATTTTCTCAAGATCGTCAAAGTGAAAAAAGTCAGGGACTGTCCGACAAAGAACATCGCCCCGGCACCGACTAGTCCTTTGTAGACGATGAGCCAAAGTCCAGTGACAGCACTGTGGATAGTGATGACCACGTTTACAGCGTAGACAAAGTTATTCAAAATTTTCTCCTTGAGCGAAAAAGATGTTATTCGGTGGTCATTAGAGGAAGTGCGTATACCTATGAATCGGAAGATAAGCAAAAAAGGCTTGTATTGCACGAACGAGTCATCGGCGTCTTCGAAGTTTGGGACAATCTGATCATCCATGGAACAGCCTGTTCCTCGCAGGGTCTATGTTCTTATAAGTGAAATGAACGAAACAATTGCCCTTCCTAGAACCACGCGAGCGTCATCGCGAGCGAAGGGAAGCGGCACCACCCGGTGCGCTGGCGCGCCCACCATCTCTTGACCAAGCGGTGAACTACTCTGGTTGAATGTATTCACACGATTTGATGACGTTCACAGAGTCGTCTGCCTAGCTCAACGGCTACGCCGCGAATGCAAGCTCGGAAGTTCCTTTAACAGCTATCGGTGAAAATGCTCGACCTCGACCCTGCAGGAGTTGCATATAGTGCCACATCTGCGACTTCGCAAGAGACGCGCATCATCTCGGATGCATTTTGAACGAACCGCCCAGTTCTTGCACGCACTGTGACCCAGCGGCGCGACAGCGCGCGGCGCCGAGAGCAAACAGGTGCAACCCCGCCACCCTTTTGTCGCAGTCCACTTCTCCCCGCAAACAAAGCGATGACCCAACACGACCAACGTCGACTTCTCCTCCATTCAACGTCCTAATGAATCTAATTGCCAAAGCACGCGCTAACGACCGACCCAGGTCATCACGTCCATTTCACTATTTGCTCTCCGATGTCCGACCGCCCGGCCTGAGCAAGGTTAGAGGAAGACCAGGCCGCTACGCCTATGGCGAACATTGTCTGCCACAGAACCACCCTTATACCAGGCGTCTTTTCACTCCACGGACATTTGCGGGGCCAGCTTCCGCAGTTCTAACAGAAGGTCTTTCGTCAACAACCAGCTAGACCATGTTGCGTCATGCTCAAGTTGTCGATTGTGTGCCGGCGTCCTTAGAGGCTCAGACCCGCTTCGGTGTTTCAGAGGTCTGTCCACACGAAGAGATGGACGGGCGAGATTTGGGTGACCTCCAATTAACGAGATCGCTGTGGTCCGTCTGACGAAGACAGCGTCGGTCTCCAGAGGAAACAAGGAGCAGTGCGGGGAACGTGGAGACACCGCGCACGGAACACGTTTCGGAACAAAAGGTACCGCGGCGCGAAAAGTGGGCGCCGCGATCGCGCCGTCCCGAATCGGAGATGGTGTTTGCAGATATAGAGCTATAGCTCTGCTCCGCTTTGTTGCGGCCGTGTAGAATGCACGGCGGAACAGCGCGTTTTACCGCGCCCAAAGTTGCCATGTGGAACAAGGCGTAAAGGATGCGCGGCATGTGGTTTAGAAGATGCGCACTTGTCGTTGCGCTCCGCTCGCGGGGTGTTTGTCGCTGCGGGGTGTAGGTCACGGAGATCGCAGTCTGTTCGGTGCCTGATAAGGAGTGGGGAAGACGAACAACCTTTCGATAACGATTCGATTGACCTCTCGAGACGCTGAGCGTAATAAATCTCAGCGGGAAGTGGGCGAAGTTAAGTCGCCCTGGAAATCGGAGCTTAAGGTTTCGCCGGTGAAGTTACAAAGGGGTTACGAAAGCGCTGCTAGACACTGTCGCCAATTCTTGCGTTGTAGCTGTTTTGTTTTATTTCCATGCTCGTGGCTTCCACTAATCCTGAGTAACTTTCTTGTCGGAATGTTAGAACACTGCGCAAATGAACCTACGAACAAATATACCATACTAGGCAGGAATGCCGATAAAAACACGCGTTTAAAGAATTGCAAATCAACTCTGAAAACAAAAAAAAAACAGGTTGTTGCACGATTTTGAATTGAGCTTGACCTTAGTCGCTGCGAACGGCAAAGATCTATCATGTTTTGCCTAATTAGCTCGAGACAACATCGACGTATATAAACGGGGGGTAAAAACTTTGGTTGACGGCAATTCAATGTGGTAATCAGTGCTGTGAGAAGCCACATACTCGCTCTCATAGCCTTCCCTGAACGTTGCATTAGTCATGAGGAATTCCAAACATTGGCCTGTTGCGTGAGCACGACACAAAGGCTACACCTACAATACTAAACAGTGACTAAAAAAAAAATCACGTGCTTACGCAAGTGAAGTTTGCATCGATTTATCCAGTTTATTATCAGTGAAACCCGGCTCCTTCTCTGACTGGGAATATTTCGGCGTCCTAAACGTAGAATTATTTTTCTGAAATTTATGTAAGCAGAAGCATCCATGCTTTGGTATCTTGTCTTGGTACAAATTTGATATATGAGAGCGGATACGAATTGAGTCTGACAGGCTATCAGAAAAGTTGCCCTGAAAAGAGATGGCAACGCCTTACTTTTACTTTTTTTAACTTGTAAGTAAAGAAGAAACAACGTAATGACATTCGTAGTGTCTAAATAAAACATATGATATATGTAAGTCATCCATCGCACTCGCTTTCAAAACATGTACTGAATTTGACACTTCAATACTCATTTTTTTAATTAAACATGAAGAAGAACACAGAAAGGGGGACGGACAACGAAGACTTCGTTGTCCGTCCCCCTTTCTGTGTTCTTCCTCATGTTTAATTACTGTTACTAACACACTCGTTCTGTACTTAATTCAATACTCATTTCCTAAAAAACAAATATCAAATGCATCTTTTTTTTTAAGTTTGTAGATAAGAATCATGGAGGCCTACTGATACGCTGTACGGCGGCCGACATGATACTATCATTGGCTAGTACGCGTCTGTCCTTTGTCCCTACATGTGCTCACCTGAACTTTATGCTCGCACACACAACCCGTGTTATTTGGGACTACTATATGCAAAAGACGTACTTTTACTGTTTTAGTTTCTGCGCCATTTTCGAGACCGGCACTCAGAAGATTGTGTACACGCAACATTCTACATCCACAGTGTTAAGGTGGGTGCTAGCAAGTATCTCATGTCTTCTCTGCTCTTTCTTTCATCCTTCTTTCATCTTCCTATTCCCTTCCACAACTTAAAGTAGCCAACCATTAAAAGCCGCCTTAATTAACCTCTCTCTTTTTTTTTTTACTCTTGTTTTTGCGAAATTTTTTTAGAGGCTGGCAAACCAAAACAAACTAATCTTAAGCGTCTAGAAAGAAAAAAAGAAAAGATTATTATCATGGAGTTTCTGTTTCACTTGACTTTCCAAATCTTCTGCTCGCATAAACCATTAAATTATATAGAAAACATAGAGTGACAGCGCAGGTTTTATTTGTTGTTCATTTTGGGGCGTATGTTGATCGCATGATTTCTAGGGCAAATAGATGGCTATAAAAATTAAACACATTGGCGCTTTCAATATCTTTAGTATCCACTCCAATACGGACAAGAAATAGGCAGTAATTTATCTATTCAGAATTCTGATCTCATCATTACTTAATGTGGTCTCTCTCTGTCTCCATCTCTCCTCCTCTCTCTCTCTCTCTCTTTTTTCTTCCTCGGCACAAGCAGCCTTATTGGAATGGCAAAGGTACTTGGTATCAGACTTGGGAAGTAATCCGTTGCTTTTTCAAGTAATTTTGTAATTGCCATGTTACTTTATGTCGGAAATAATTTGTAGTATAATTTTGTTACAAAATATTAGTAACGGATCACTTTAATTACTCGTTACTTTTAAAAGATATGAGCATAATATAGTAACTGGAGCAATACAAACAGAACATTCACCAGCATAAAGAGAACAAGTTCAACAAAATAGAAAACATCAGGAAGGGGAGAATAGCCGAAAAGAAAACACGATTTCTTGTAGGACCGATTACTAGAACCACCAGAAAAACGGGCAAGGCGTGTACAAATGTACGAAAGACAAAGATCAAGTTAGACAACGCAGATGGAACGAAGCTTTTCTTTTATTGTGAATAACAGGCGAAACACCCGAGTCAAAAGGGAGCTTTCGTAGACCGCTTCTTCCGCTCCGAATCTCGCAGCGGAGTAGACACTGCTACTTAGCGTGCGCACCGCTAACTTTGTCTGCACAATTCCAGAGATCATTTCCGGAGGCCGTAAACTAGCAGGATGGCGGGTGTGGTCGCAGCTTTCGGTGCCTTGTCAGCTTACAGGTGAACTGAGTGCACCTACACACCTCTCTCTCTCTCTCTCTCTCTCTTAAATACAATGTTTTATTACAGCGGAGCTGTTAAGGGCTAGTTTCCCCAGTATCGTGTCGGTCAGCAAACAAATGATGACACTAAACTCTGGACAGCTACCACCATCTATGAGCGACGGCGGCAACCAGACAACAGGATTGCCGGTTGTCTGGTTGCCGACGTCGCTCATAGATGGCGGCAACGTCTCCAGCCTTTCCACTCTGGCTTGCCGACTTGCGGCCGGCCATTACTTCATTCCCACCATAGTAAAGCTTCGCTGGTCTTCCTTCTTCACCAAAATAAAAAATTGAAAGTTTTTTTTACAAGGACTAACCTAATACAGGCGTATGAGAAATGAAAAGTAGTGTTGCAGAACATTTTTGAAAAATATCGAAATTGTTCTTGTGGTTTTCTATACTCCGTTTCACCTTAAGTTGTACCGCAGAGAAGGCTAGAAGCGCGAGCTCATAGCGTTGGCAGCTGCCCTTGGTGCACGAGAGCTTGTGCCGCCGAGGTCTGCCCCAGAGCAAGGAGCTCGCGCTTGTAGCCTTTCCTGCGGTACATCATAAGGTGAAATAGAGTACAGATAAGTGCACGGGAAAAGTAACGGGAAAGTAATTTGTAACGTAACGAGTAAAGTAATCCGTTAGATTTCAGTGAAAGTAATTTGTAACGGTAATCCATTACAATTGAGGCTCGGTTATTTGTAATTGTAATCATTTTTCAAGTAACGAGCACAAGTCTGGCGCTAGCCCACTCGGCCATCCGTCTCGAAGTGAAACTCCACCTACAGAGTATAAAGCTGCACAGGGCTCCAGCGGTATACTGAAGTCATGAAGATAGTTAAACGTTTATTGAACGATGGAATGCTGGGTGGCGACCATTTAGTATAGCCCAGCGGTGACGGTGGTAGTGAGATATGACTGATAAAGTCTTATAAATGTGACTGCGGCCCGTAAGGCTGGTTCACACAGCACCGACTCCTTACGTTACGTTACGTAAGCTTACGTACAAGTCACCGGGATATCTGTGCTTCATATCAAGCGTGGCTACCGATTCGAGAAGGTATACCCTGGCACGACGACATTCGAGACACGAATGTTTCGGTGACTTAGACGTAACGTAAGAAAACGGTGCTGTGTGAAAAGTTGAACCGAGCTCAACGTTACGTTACGACGAGGCTTGTGTCCTTGGTTGCCACGGTAACTTACCTTCCTAGCTCGTCGTCACCGAAACGTTCGTGTTTAGAATGTCACGTGCCAGGCTATCTCCTTGAATTGGTATCCACGCTTAATACGAAGCACAGATTTCCCGGTGACTTGGACGTAAGCTTTCGTAACGTAACGTAACGTAAGAAAACGGGTCCGTGTGAAGCAGCCTCTCCACATAGGAGACCACGCACGCTTCTCGGTACTTTAAGAGTCATGACGGACGCTGGAGGCGCTGGCATCGCCTCCTGACTGGCTGGCTACATGGATGCAAGCTCGGGGGCTTTGGAAAAGCTTTCTTTGAGCAAGTGCTCGCGCAAAGAACGCATCGTGCACGGCAACGCACTCTTACCTGTATACCTTCGGCAGCACACAGCTTGTGAGATGGAGATACGGAATGGTCCATGCTCGGTATCAAAAGTTGTTTGTAGTGATATCCAACGCACGTGCGCAAGTCGTTTAATTTTAAGTTTACCTTGCTTCGGCTCCTACACACTTTCTGGAAATCACTTCAAAAGTCACTGTTGAAACCTAATAACCTTTCTGTCTAGGACAGCTGTCTGACAGCTTTCCGAAAAACAAGGAAATCACAAACTTGAGAAACGAGATTAATAATCGCAGGACATACCGACAATTTTAGGGGGGTCTGTCTGGATTAAGTGTACAGAGAAAAGTAACGTGAAAGTAATTTGTAACATAACGAGTAAAGTAATCCGTTACTTTTCAGCGAAAGTAATTTGTAACGGTAATCCATTACATTTGAGGCTGGGTAATTTGTAATTGTAATCCACTGCGTTTTTCAAGTAACGAGCACAAGTCTGCTTGGTGTAGTTATTTACCGAGTACAGAAGCGCGTTTGAGTGTTGCCGAGTGCGTGGCATGCAACCGCCTATGACCCCTTGCGACAAATAGCATAGTGGCGCCATCTATCGGGCAGCACCGCATGAAACACTTTACATCCGCGTATATGTCTTTTTTTTACGCTCTTTTTTTTGCCATTATGACCTTGAAATAATTTTGAGTGTTATAAAATTAAGGGAGCACTTCTCATAAATCACAGTGTGTGTGTAGATTTGATCCAGCAAATACCACAACTCCTTCAGTCTGGTTACACGCTAGTAGGAAAGTGTTCCGAGGCTAAGCCCGATAGATATCGCCAGCGTGACAGTGGCTTCTCTCGTCGTTAAGCGATCACACCCGGTTGCAAAGAAGCACTCTCAGCCACACCGAAACGCAAATGTGTGAAGTAGCCTTAAAGCCACACTCACACTATACCGCTAATCAATCGTACAAAAGACAGTCGGCAGACACTGTCTGAAGCGTGTTTCTTTTTTTGTATGACGGTCACATTTGTCATATAAAAAAAAAGAACTGTCTCCGGACATGTTTGAATCGTGGCTGCAGATAATTCCGTCATCGGATCTACAACGAACACCGTGTCTTTGTATACGATGTAAGAGGCAGTGTGACCGAGACTTTAGTTTTCCGCTCGCCGACGACCGTGATTCCATGAGCCAGCGACCGTATTCCAGAAGAAACCAGGAAATTGAGTCGAGTGTAAAGCGGCGCGATGCGCATTCATTTTCTCGTTTCGGCGAATCGTACACCCAAGAACGAAGCATTTTTGCTTTCTATACGAGAAGGATGAAGCGAACCCGAGCGAGAGAATATAGTGCCGCCCGACTCCCAGTGGAGGGAAAACCAGCAGCAATATCGTCGAAGATATATACTACAGTCCCCGCGCAAACAATGCATGCATGCACCGACTCGCCACCGCCGCGGGATCGCATGCAGGCAGTGCGGCAATCAGGAAATGCCGCGCCGCTTTTAGACACCAGATATATATGCCAGGCTGCTATAGGGTCGTCTATTCAAAGAGAAGGCATTGTGCTCAGTTCTCGGCCGAAAGAAACCGCCATTGAGAACAAATTACAGAACACTCTCACCAACCTGCCGTGGTTACGGCAAAGAAACAAAAATGCAAAGGGCGGTCTTCGGCGCTTCTTTTCTCGGATTCGCGGCGGTTGAGAGAGTTCACGATGTAATCCACGGTCGCACTGCTAATGCATCATACAAAAGCACTGGCACAAAACAGAATAGGTGGCGCAAGCTGCCACCCGATTCGAAAGGGGCTGTCGTACGTCTCCATCCATAGAGTTATTATAATGTACGCTAGAGGTACAGCTGGCGCTAGTGTGCTGTTGCAAATTGAGACAGATTGGAACCAGTCGAAAATTGGCTTCCGGTAATGCATTTCTACGGGGAAAAGCTAGTGCGTTTTTCTCCCTCTGGGTTTGATTATAAGAGCAAATAATACGAATTATTATAGCGTAGTAAATAGTTTGTGAGAATTTCTAGGTCACTTAAATGAGAACATTGGTCAGCTAGTGTTTTTGTGTAAAATTCATGTAACTAAACAGCGTTAAAAAGGGCTTCAGTTATGCATTTATGTGCGCTGTCGGGCACTATGAGCGTGAACAAGGCATCGCGCTTTTCTGCACGGGGTATTTACGTGCCAAGAGAACGAAGGACATGTGGAAAACCAAGAGAGACGACAAAAAATCCGTATAGTAACACTGGATCAGTAACACGTTCATGCAGACGATCAAAATAAAGTCAAGGACGAGGTAATATACTCCGATTTGCAATAAATAAGTATCGCTTATTCTCTCTGCTCGTGCATATGTGCGAAGATGCTTGTTATGCGTTCAGAACATCACCCGCACGCTCGAAATCTTCGAAAATCTGGAGAAGCCAGAAAACAGGTGCACGCTAAAAGCTGCCCGGCATTGGAAATAAAAAAGAAACACCTTTCGTGGCCCACGTCTTTTATTCTTTACGTTTTGCATGTTTTTAACCGCTCGTAAAGATGCACGACGGGGCCATTTTATATATGTGACTGGACTGGCATATTAGCAATATAAGCGTCACCGGAATGATGGTGAACCTTGAATACACTCTACATTCCTTTCGATTGTTATTTTGCTTAGATTCGTCGATCGTGCCTACACACCTTCTGTGAAATACAGGTTATGGTCCTGAAATATAGCAAAGTTTAACATCGTTCACTGACGAAGTAAAATACTATAACTAAATCAATTAGATTATTACAATGTTAATCAAGGTAGATACTGTTTGGCATGGCCCAAATAACAAAAGTGATCCATGTTATTTTCAGGCGAAGAGACAAAATGCGCGCTTGCTTTCCCACATATGAATGCGCAAGAGAACCGCAAAAGTAGACTGGAAAGTATCCCGAAAGTCGCATAGACACTACACTCTAAGAAATGCCTGCGCGTCTACTTACCCGCAAAACACTCGAAGAGCCAATCTCTGCAATCAACCAAATCAGCTCAGCGAATGATGAGGCGGAACATCTGTTTAGACCTCAAAAATGAAGTCTGCGCTGCGGCCTTACGCAATGCAGGCATGACGCTTTGCATTGCGTAATGCCACAGCGCAGACTTCATTTTTAGGTCTAAACGGATGTTTCGCCTCATCATTCGCTGTGCTGATTTCGAAGATAGCAGAGATGGTTTCTTTGAGTGTCGTGCGAATAAGTAGACGCGCAGGAATTTCTTAGAGTGGTACGTGCCAGTCCAACCTGTAGCGTTTATATAAAATAACTCCATGTTTCCATCCTTTCAACCGTACACTCTAGGAATAGCCTGCGAGTTCGCTATTCCTGCAGGACACGAAGAGAACCAATAGCGGCATAGAATAGAAAGTGTCCCACGAATGACAAAACTCCGAATATGATTACAAATTATCTCTAAATAAAATTAAAAAAAAAACTTTCAGTCTTTCCATTTTGGTGAAGAAGGAAGACCAGCGGAGCTGTAAAATGGAAAGTAATGGCCGGCCGCAAGTCGGCAAGCCAGAGTGGAAAGGCCGCCATCTATGAGCAACGGCGGCAACCAAATACGTGGCTTGCCGCCGTCACTCATAGATGGAGGTAGGTGTCAAGAGTTCGGTGTCTTCATTTCTGTGCGGGGAACACGATCCTGGGGAAACTAACACTTAACAACTCCGCTGCAAAAAAAAAAAAAGAAGTGTTCTTTGCGAGTTGTGAGCGAGTGAAACGTCATGCTCATTGTCTCTGCGCCCATCGCATTTTTGTTTTATCTAACTGTATTCCGAGTTTTGTCATCCGATGGAAAGTTCGAACGTTTGGCGCGAATTGCTGTCTCCGTGTTCTCCAGAAAAGTGAACTCACAAACTTTGCTATAAGTATATAATTTAGTTACATTTGTTACTATAGTCACTGACATCTTGCTCGTGATTGGTTCTTCGGCTTTCTCATCGGCTAATGCCGAAATCTTATTGGCTACGAAGCGGTAATGAGATGATAATGAGATTCCCCAGTCTTATGTCTCTTTTTTTTCTTCTTTACCTAAAGACGTAATTGCGCGTGCACATTAAAACGTCTCTGGCAGATTTATGCGTTTTGGCGGTATTGGCTTTGAGATGGCGGCAGTGCTTCCCATTTGTTAACCTGTCGTACGACGCGCGCTTTGCCCGAAATAAATTGACAAAAGCGAGTTTGCCGCGACGTCACGTACGTTGGCGTAAGCACGTGGCGATTCTATATACTAAAACGGGTTCTGTATATGTAACCTCCTCTCCCGCTATAAGATGGCCCGCGATACTATCCCTTACCCTATGTAAGCTGGAACGCGTTTCAAATAATGAAATGGACGATCAAATATCGCTGGTCGTCGGCACACGGACGTCAGGTATATAAACTATCGCGCAGGGAACACGTTTGATATCTTCCGGGAAAGTAAACAGACCGGGGGATGTTTTTGTCAATTGCTTTTCGTACTCTAGCAGGCACGTAGCCCAGGGGGTGGCCCATGGGGCCTGCCCCCCCCCCCCCTCATACAACATTTCCTCATAAGTTGCCCCCTCCCCGCCCCGCAACAAAATCCTGGCTACGTGCCTGTACTCTAGGACTATGCTTGTTTTCGATATGTAGGTTTAAGTAGCTTAGGCAATAGTAACGGCGTTCGACCAGCCATGACCGCAAAGACCATTTATTTGGGGCGGTTGATGGCGGCTTTTGGTCATACACAATATGAGCACGATGTTCTTTTTATTAATATTATTATCATAATTATTCTTATTATTATTACATTTTCAACACTAAACACATGTCAATAAATATTATTATTATTATTATTATTATGTAGTAGTAGTAGTAGTTGTAATAGTATCGATTGGCAATCAGCTCCTATGGCAGTTGCCTCTTTGTGAGCGTTTCTCTTTGTAAATAGTTATGCGCCAGCACCTTTGTAAGGAAGGTAATTTTTTTATCAGTGTTCTTCAAGATTGCGTCGAGACTCGGAACATTTTCTAATCTTCACGCAGTTTTCTTTATTTTTTAAATAATATAAAGTAAATGTAGTTATGACGGCATAGAGGAATTATCAAGATGGAATTACTACAAAGGTGCAACAAGAATGACAATAATAATCCCTAGAGAAGGGGAGCAAGTGCGACAAAGGACAAACACAAATCTCCAAACACAGCTATAGTGACTGGTGTGCGACCGAAAAAATGCGCCTGGTCCAGCTATAGAACCAGGGACCTCTCCATTTCCAGTGGAGCACTCTACTAACTGAGCTAACCAGGAGTTATACGTCAGTATACTGACGTCTAACTCTAAAACCCGTTTGCTCTATAGAGCAAACGGGTTTTATCAGCTGCTACTTGTCCAACACAAACAAGGGTGATTTTCCTGCATTTTAATGTCATGATTAGGTATAATGCAATTAATGCAATGGTGCAAGCGAGCTGCAAAAGAATGACAATAATAATCCCTGGAGAAGGGGACCAAAGGGGACAAAGGACAAACACATATCTCCAAAAAAACAGCTATAGGTGACCGGTGCGCGACCAGCTCGCTTGCACCTTTGCAATAATTGCATCTTAATCATAACCTTAAAATCAGGCCGTTCACCCTTGTTGAACTTGGCGGTAGACTGGTGGCAGCTGATAAAACCCGTTTGCTCTACTGACGTCTAACCCCTGGTTAGCTCGGTTGGTAGAGCGCTCCACTGGAAATGAAGACTTCCCGGGTTCGATACCCGGGCCAGGGGGATCTTTTCGGTCGCGCACCTGTCACCTATAGCTATGTTTGGAGATTTGTGTTTGTCCTTTGTCCCCTTTGTTCCCCTCCCCTTCCCCAGGGATTATTATTGCCAAAGAGAAATGATTGTTGTGGAAGCTGTGAAAGTTTGGGAAAGCTCTTCGGCAGCAACAAGTGCGAATTACTTTTGTTAGATTCCGACATCACCCAGTTTGTTCGTTTGGCCAACGCGCATATTGCATGTGAAATTGACGATTAGTTACCCGGCAAATGTGCCGCTCCTTGATGAGTCTGTCATATGTTTCCACACATTTAAATTTTAAGCCTATGATTGAGAAACAACGTTCATTTCATAGAATAAAAAAAAAAACGCTGCACATAGAACAAAACTATTAAAAACAAGTATTTTTTAACGAAGAAAGGTGTCACCTTATTTGAAGCGTAATCATTGTAAGTTTCCATATGTTTTTGTTATAACGGCAATAAGTCGCCACGTTCTTTTTAGGCACGTTATTGACGCGGGTAGTGTCTTTGTAATCCAGCCTTGCAGTTCTTTTATTTTTATTTTTGTAGCGACAGTTTGTATACATGCATTTGTCACTGTTCTTAAATCCTCCCTAACATCGCAACTACCTACATTGGTAGAACAAGAAGGATAATAAGCTTACGATTGATGAACAAGCTCTGAAGTGTTGATAGCAAACACAATTTCTATAAGCAATCACTTTTTGTCCTGGTAACGGGATAGCCGGCCAGCCCTTTTGTTGCGACCAAATATGTACTTAAATTAACTAAATTTAATTGCTTTGAGAGCCACCTAGAAGTGACGTTTAATGGGCGAATCGTATCACGTGTTCGATCAAAGAAATAGGCAAAGTGTTTTTATGCATTTATTCGTTCGTAAGAAGTAGAATTAACTCGAAGCTCATTTAACAATAATAAGCCTCCTTGTGTACGAGCGACTACACACTAGACTGATATTATATCGTATCGCGTAATCCACAGGACATAAAATTTCCCGACTCCGGGGCATGCAGGACACTGAAAAGTAGCGTTCCCTGCCGCATCGGCTCAAGGCCGTGTCATTTGCTGCTCTCGTTTCACCCGCAGGCTATTCAACGCAAGTGAGGCGTTGTTCCCGAAGCTTCGACGAGAAAACTGGGCCTGTGCAATATAAAAGAACAACCGAGCGACATTAAAAACGCGCCAATAAACCGTTACAATTCCATAATGCCCGTCCGGCCATAAAGCAGCGTGCGCTGATCCGCATCAATTTACCAACGCGAATGGTCTCGCTGATCGCGGAACTCCTAAGCTTACAAGATGCCGAGACCCGTGATTTAGGCCATACGTGGTAAGTATCGTTATGTTAGGACCTCATTCGTGCACTGGGGCGCGAAGCTTTTGAGACGAGCAGCTATTGCGATGGCCCGCTGCAGATGCGCTAGAAACGGTTCTGTGAAAAAGGCGGTTCGATTATTTTCCAGATGCCGGCTGCGCAAACTAATCGAGCGGGAACTGCAAGGACAACCGGCGAATATAAAAGACGGCCTTAATTAATTATTTAATAGACAACTAACCAAGAAACCGTAAAACCGCTTGTGCGGCGATGTGCACGCTTGGGCCGATCGGCGGCTGAGAGTGCGTTAACGCAACCGCATCTCCGAGCACGTGCACGAGCGAAAGCTCGTGCTGCAGAGCCCAGGAATCTTGCGTTCAATCAGTACCACCTATAAGCTTAGACAAGGCCTGCCAATGACGTCATCGTTGGTGGACCCCCGATCCGGCCCATGCGGGATACACGCTTAAGCTCCAGACGACCACTGGGGCTGACTAACTTTCCTCGCCGTCCAAACAATTACTAATTTAGGACCGCTACGTTATATCATCCTCGACCTCTCCTTGACCTTATGCGTCCGCGCTTGTCGTTCGTGAAGCAACGATACATGAGACTAAATATAAACACCGCTTTATTTTTTGGGCAAATTAAGTGATTGTATATTGACGATTCCTGTTCAAAAATAAATTTAAAAAATGCAAAAAGCTCAGTAGTCTGTTATAAATATCAATTGGATATTTCCAGTTCTTTCCGCATACTATACCGAGAGACCAGCTATAAAAGAAAGCATCGGGTGCCATAAGCGTTTTTAAAGGTTACATCCGGGGCCCGGGCGAGTTTCCGAGTTCCGGACAATTACGCCGGCTACTGTTCTGCGTCTTTCCTTTCCGCGTAGCCATAATGCGTCTCGATTTTCTCCCCGCATGCCGGAAACAATTGCGGCTTTCTCCCTTCGTCGAGAGCAAGAAAGGGAGATGAACATTTCCGGGACTTTGAATAATGGCGCGTCAACACGGGTACCAACATCTTATTCCACGCGTCAGTCAACGCAGCACCTGTTTCAGTAAGCCCCCTAAAAATAAATAAATAAATAAATAATACAATCTATGTAGGAGGCCTCGTGCTGATCCAGTTGCAAAACGAAGATTGTGAAGAAGACAAAAAAAATATCAAATTATGCAATTTTTGATACGAATCGGAGCGTTTCATATGCGTGTTAGCCGGATTTCACTTTTCATTTCCTTTTTCTTTTTTTTTTTTTTTTTGTGGACGAGCACGCCACACTCGTGAGCAGTGATAAGCTTTTTGCCCCAAAAGGGATTTGAACCTCAAAGGCTGCGGCACCTTCCACGTGAGCAACCCGTGGAGCGTCGAGAAAGAAAGTCGGTGCCTGCGATAAAGGGATCCTTCGATAGGCTGATGGCGTCGGCGTCCATGTCCTCGTGCAGGAAAACCTCGGACTAAAGCAAGCTCGACTAGGATGCCCCTAGGGCGTTTATCCTTTTTAAAGGGATTTAATTGATACGAACCTGGTTTTCGTTGAGTTAATCCGTCGAGGATTATGCCGAACGCAAGTCGGAATATTCGCGGATAAGAGACAACGAGGATCTTCCCAGAAGCCTCTTTCAGGGCTTCAGATTTGGAGCAATATCTTAGTGCAGTCTATTTAAAAACAAAATGAAGTCTCATAAAAATACCTAAAGAAAGAGCACCGGTCTCATCGTAATACACGTTTTATCCATCCGATTTCTTAATTGTTGCATGATATATTTTTGAACCACCGCAAATGTAATTACGATAAAACTTAAAAAAGACAATTGTCCGCCTCATTTTATATGAAACGGACCGTGAACATTGATTTCGTCGGCCGCCAAAACTCTGAGAAGGCTCTACGTAGCGCATCGGCGACACATCGGTTTTAATATTGACATTGCGGAGTACTGAGCCTTCGTCTAGACGACGTCTCGGAGTCACGCAATAACCTATAGCTAAGAAAGCTTCAGTCCTTTCAACTTCAGCCACCACTCTCAAGATATTGTCCAACGTTATAACCAATGCTTTACATCGATTATGCGCTAGTGTCCCGTCTTCATTACCCACGGTCTGGAACACTTTCACCCGGTCAGTGCGCCTCGTTCAAATTATGTTTTTCGAGGTGTGTTGACAATTTAGGTTGCGAAGGAAGATTCAGTGGGCCTTGTGCGGCGTATGGACGCCGTTAGCCGAAGTCGGTTCACTAGAATCACTGGTTGTTTTTTTAGAAAACAGCACTTTCACCATGTTCTGTCACCCGTATTCACGGGCAGCTATAACAACTCGCGAGGTATACGTCACGCGCTTTCGCATTTCGCCCCACGCATTTTGCGCAAACAAAGTTTTCGTTTTGAACAAACGATGGGTTGTATATACTTGGACCACATTTCTGAATACTCATTCAACTAGGTCCAACGTAAAGGTTAAGAATACCATCAATTGAAATATGCGCTTAATATTCGTTACCTAATTTGAACACTAAACGCTTTCCGGATATTATGCGGCGAAAAACTGAAGGAGAGAAGGAAACGAGATCGCGCGGGTGGACGTCAGAACGTCGATTTTTGGTTGGAAGGATTAGTGGGTAAACAAAAACCGTAACAAACAAAAAAGAAAAAAATTCCAGCTTTCTTGCGGAGCATTACTAATTTTTTTTTTTTAAGTAGAGAATTGAATTAAGATATACGTAGGTGCATGTTAGATTAGATATATGCTATCGTATCAAGACGTACACGTTTGAAACGCCAGAAAAGCATCGCTTCTCCTCCGACAACCCAGTCTTGTAAGAACAACTTCGCGCGGCGTAGAAACAATGCGCAAAACTTCCTTATTTTGATATTGGGGTGAAAAAGAGTATAGCTGCGTTTGTCTCTAGCGAAGTTGTCAAACGCGTTAGAATCGCGAACACCGAACACACGAAGCCTGCGTTCCGCGTTCTAACGCGTTCGACAAGTCCAGTGGAAACAAAAGCTGCCTTTGTCTCCACTGCACTCGTAGAACGGGTGAACGCCGGCTTCAGGTGTGTGGCGTTCGCGATCTAACGCGTTTGACGTGTGCGATAGAAACAAACGCACCTAGCTTAGGGTCTACCCACTGATCATATCCAACCAGAGCTAGGCGTTATGACGTCCCCTCGCGTCTCCTCCTCTCCCTCACTTTCTACCCGCATAAACACGGACAGCTTAAACAGGGCAGGGCGTGGCGCAGTTAATGAGAGTGGGACATTGGCGGATAAGAACGTGAAAGGAAGAAGCACGAAGCTTGAACCGCTTGAACATGATAAGCACAAGGCCCTGCTTTTCTTAAACTGTAGATATGGAAACCTCGTCGTCTGACGTGCGGTTTTGACGGTGTGAAAGAAACGACGCGTCATCGAGGCAGCTTTGAACGCTACGTTTGAGTTAATGCATAACTTTTTTATTCTACAAAGCCTGTCAATTCCACGAGGGAGCCATTGAGCCGCGCGGCCGCCGAAAAAAGACGAGGAGCAGCGCCGAACGGTTACCCATGGCCAGACATGTACTACGTAACGCGTTACAAGTAACGAGTTACTTCTACCTAGTTACTATTTTCG
This sequence comes from Ixodes ricinus, assembly GCA_037355805.1. NCBI lineage: Eukaryota > Metazoa > Arthropoda > Arachnida > Ixodida > Ixodidae > Ixodes > Ixodes ricinus. The sequence continues at coordinate 185,038 of JAZHYW010005743.1, forward strand.
GTAATGAGTAACGTATTTGGTTACTTTTTTAAAGAAGGAACGAGTAGCGTATTTAGTTCCATTTAAGGTCAAGTAACGGGTAACGGTATCTCGTTACTTTTGAGAAGTAACGGGTACAACACCGCTTAAACGGCCTAGTTTGTATTCTAACCTGAGTATGCGTCTATGACAAGAACGGTAGGTGGGCAACCCAAAAAACAACTAAACAGTGTGACAGTACAGCAACGTTTATCTCTGAACACGTCAGTCGAACAGTTCGACTGACGTGTCCAGCGATAAACGTTGCTGTACTGAACTCTACAGCTGGGAATGTCCTTCACCCAGCGAACACAATAAGGTTCGTTCGTTGAACCTTCTAGAACCGGGTACGGACCGAATGTAAAACCGGAGGGTGTCAACGCGGGAAGGCACATAATCCATTACCCGCTGTCCTCAGTGAAGGCGCAGTTCCCGAATATTCACCAGCTCTTCCTGGAGCACAACACTGCCGTTCCTTCGAGCGCGTCGGTAGAACGACTCTTCAGCGTCGCTGGAGATGTATTTTCAAGGAACCGGGAAAACATAACTGATCAAAACTTCGAGAGCCAGTGCAATGACTACTGAAAAGAAAACAATAAACCATGAAACAAAAAAACAGTTGCGTATTTGGTCGTCAAAGTAACGTGAAAAGTAACTCGATACTTTTGAGGTAACTCACGCGTTTCTTTTGAGAAACGGTAACGAGTAACGTATTTAGTTACTTTTTCAGCGAGTAACGAGTAACGGTATTTAGTTACTTTTTTGGGGTAACGTGTATATGTCTGCCCATGGGCCATATGGTAGCGAAGAGCCACTTCTGGGGTAACCTTTCAGCCAGCACTAACAATACGCGCGGTGGCCTCTCCGCGAAACAACAAAAAAACCGCAACGGAGAAAGAAAAAAAAAAGAAAAAGGATGCTACCGGCGCGTGGAGAAACGGGAGAGGAGCGAAACAGAGGAGGGTCGACTCAAAATCTTTTAATTTGCTGAAAAAAAGAAAGAAAAGGAGCGAGCGCGATTGTGTTTTTGGATTTTACCGCTGGGGCATAGTTTGGCTCTGCCCTAGAGAGCGCCTGCGCGCGCCCTCTTCTCTGATCTCTTTTCCCCTTTACAGCGGCTACGTTCTTTCGCGATTTGACAGGCCTTTCTAGAATAAAGGAGGCTACATGGCTACAGTCAGTAGACCTTTTTAAAGTAGCGCCAAGCTCCAGGTATCATTGCCATTTTGGTTCATGGAATGAGCAGTTTCTCCTTGAACTGTACATTCTTGGTGAGCTGATCCAGATTCGCGTTAACAGGTTGAGACGCTTCTTGTATATATATATATACACGGATTTTGTTATCGACACACCGGCGTAACAAACACGCATTCTTCGCATCGCCACCACACGCTGCGTCAGTGCTTGGTGGCACTGAAATAATAATTTCTCTCTCTTGAAATACGCGAGACGAACAAGGTCCTTATAAGAGATCTGTTGAGATTAGCGTGATTGATAAGTTGACTACATTCACAGGGCCAAAGATGCATATATTGGCGTGGAATGCTTGCAGTGCGATGACGCTCCATAGCGATCTTGTCGCGACTGGTTCAGAAATAGTACGCCTTCGAAGCTTCAAAGAATCATGGGACCTAAATGGTGATTGCCATGGCAACAAGAACAGGACTTTGCGAGGCTTTGGTCGCCTGTGTGTTCGGCTAGCAGGCGAGGAAGGCAATGGCTTTGCTTTCCCAGGATCCAGTGCCGTTAGATTGAATGAAGCGACAAATGTTTCACCTTGTTTTTTTATTGTTTTTTTTATGCATTTTGTTTTGTCAAGTCTCGTTTTGATGCGGTGTAATCGTGCAGCGCCAACCTCAGTCGCTCAATCAAACCCGCAGTCTCTGGTCCAACGACAAAATGCGTACTTTTTTTTAAATATATATAATCAACACCGTGGTTTTGTAACGCTCTGAAAGCAGGTGTTTCACAGCCTTGCGTTTTAAGGACCTTCAGTGTTAAAACGTGCCGCAGCGCAGTGTGATGTCTCAAAACTGCAAACTGTATTATAAAGACGCACGCGGAAATGCAAAAAACACGCCGCTTTGTCAACGATCCCCAATGTCATAAGGTGCATTTCTGACAGCAAAGCATATAAGTCACGACAATTTCAAAACATTTGGTGGTATGAGTGTCTGATAGGAATGATGGAAGAACGGAGAGGTTGGCCTGGACCAGACTTGTACGTAGTTCAACTCCAGTAGAGCTGAGTCGTCTGAATGTGCTTCGTGCGGAGTCACACATAACATCGAACATGTATTGTGTGAATGCAAGGACTACAGCCGTGAAAGGGAGCTTATGAAGACAGACCTCAGGCTACAAAATGAACAGCACGTAAGCATTCGTACTCTGCTTGGTCCATGGATTTCTGCTGCTGAGGGGTATAAAGCTACGAAAGCTCTGCTGAAATTTCTAACAGCTACTCGCTTACAGAAGAAACTGTAGGGAAGTAGATGAACAGCAATGGCCAAGGACAATTTCCTGTGAAACATTTTCGTTAAATATTTCTTAGTTTTTTAGTACTTTGGTTTTGTGTGTTTTCTCCCTCTATCTTTTCCTGTTTACCTTTCTCTCTTCTATATTTATGATTTTCGCTTCCGTTCATTTCACAATGTAGCAAACCAGCACTAGGCGCTGGTTGACATAATTGTTTAATAAACGCCTACCTCTCTTCTACTCTACTCAAGTTACTGTAGTTTAACTACTTTTCTGAGTAGTTTAGTAACTTTCAATTACATTTTTATTTCGGTAATTAGTAGTCTACTTTAATTACTTTTTTGAGTAACTTCTACTCAAGTTACAAGTTACTTTTGGATTTCAGTGGTTGTTTTGCCTAAACTTCGTTTCAGCTTAGGTCCAGACGCAGCCGATGCTACAAGCGCGAGCATGCTGCCCTGAACAGTGCTTTGACTGCACGAGCGCGCGTGCTTGGCAGGGACGCTGAAAGCCCGGAGCTCGAGCTTGTAGCATCGGCGGCGTCTGGACCCAAGCTGAAACGAAGTATAGTAACAAACATTCCTGCACAAAGGAAATAAGATGTTCGAAGATCAGCTGATATTTGCAAAGAGGAGGAAGCATGTGGCATGGGAAAGGGGGGGGGAGAAAATAGTTTGGAGAGTCCGGAAACCCTCCAAAATTTTCACAACCCCCCCCCCCCCCCCCACACACACACACACACTGCAACAACACTGCTCCAAGGCGTGGGGAGCGAACAGACACGACGCCAGAGAGGCCGAGGGATTTGCGCCGCAGACTGGCGTTTCTCTATGTCCCGAAGCCCAAGGAGAGTTGACCCTTTTGAAAAAAGGGCTGGTCTCCGCCCCTCCCCAGCGTAGAAACCTCGCCCACAACAGGAGGTGCACACACTGCATCCTCACTCAAAGGAGGCAACAAAATGCAGCACCTACTCTGAAACTCATCTTGTGCTCCCGTAATTGGTGCTGTACTCGAAGAATCGCGTGCTAAAGGGCAACGCGAAGATTACCTTTTGCGTTGCCTTTCCTCCCAAAACTCAGGATATGCAGATCTTCAAAGATTCATAGATCGTTCGAGAAACCTGTAGTAATTCCCCCGAAGTTCTTATATAAAAAATAATAAACAAGCAGTGTTGCGAAGTACTCTATGTACATGGTACTTAAAGTACTACTGTTTAGAAAAATCGTACTTTACTTGAAGTAAATTCTCTGAACGTGTACTTGTATTTTTCGAGGAAAGTAAAACTCCCGACTTTAATGTATACACTCCCCGAATTTCAAAACAAAAAATGGCAGTATCATCGTGTGAAAACGCGCTCATTCGAGACGTCCGATCTGGTCATTTCCCTGAGTGAAGTAATGGCGGCTGTAAGATCGATGGAAATAAGTGCTTTTAAGTTGGTTGTGTCAACTAGCTCGTCAGCGAGAGTAAAACAACTACTCTGCGGCGACTTGACCATATACAATATTTGCTGTCATTTCGTGAAAAACTGATGCACCTCCGATTACCCATGGAGCACTGCATACAAGTTTAAAAAAACACTATATAGGGAATGAAAGGGCATCATGAAAGATTGTGTTTAAAGTGCTTGTACTTTACCTTGAAATATATTGTATTTATATACGTTACTTCGAGTAATTGCACCCAGTGTACTTACTATACTAGAAGCACATAACCTCTAATTGACTTTGTATCTTCACTTCAAGTACTTTTTAGATGTACTTTACACAACACTGTAAACAAGCAAACACTGTCTAAAAAATCAAGCTCAGTCTGTGCTGAACCTCAAAGTACAAGTGACACATTCGCAGTACATCGTTGACCAAACAAACAAGAAAGTACAAAACAATTAAGCACGCAGAAGCAAAACCAGCTATTAAAGCATTTCTGTGAAAAAAAACAAGCCGATTCATATTTGGCTAGCACAATTTCGCTAACAGATCAAAAACCACTGTACTTACTTTTTATCATAAAAAAGACTAACAAAAATAACTTCAAAAGTAGCTTCAAAAGTAGTTCGCTACTTTTTTACGGTAATTAGTAATTTTCTCAATTACTTTATTTTTGAGTAATTTCTACTCTACTCAAATTACTTTTGACGTCAATACTCAGTAACTTAACTTAATTACTTTTTTTGAGTAACTTGTACATGTCTGGCCTGGACCAGTTGTCCTTGAGGGCTACTCGGAACTGGGGGTAGGGGAACGGGGATTGAAACGTGAGGAGGAAAGACATTACAAAAATGGAGAGGGAAGGGTGTCGGTGCCAATGGGTGTAGTATGCAGTATCATGATGCAGGAGTTCGAATTTCACTTTTGCTCACTCTGGGAGGGATGGTGTTCAAAGCTCTGAAGTGAAGGTATGAATCAACATAGTTCGTACGGTTTCTCTACGTAGACTTCAGCCCTGAAACATTGAGCCTCAGCGTAAAATAGTTTCAGCATAAAATCATACGAAGAAGAAGAAGACATGTGACGTATTGACATAGTGTATACGAAGACATATTCCGGTACCGAGTTTTATCAGCAATCAAAAGAGACTGCTTCTAGGGTGTCTCGGTACCTTGCAAAAACTAGCATAAACAATTGATGGTGTTCAACGTCCTTATACTTCACACTCCTTCCAATTTTACACGGACAATTTGCTCACCTCCAGTAAATTTGGCCGGAATATTTAATGCCCCGAACGTGATATACAGTAAACAGAGATAAACTGAACATCATATCGGCGGTCTAACCTAAAACTTTCACAGCCATCGCATTTTCGGCTCACTCAGACCTTCAAGTCGGGCCTTTTATGAAAATCGTCACCTTCCCGCGATTTACTGCGCAGGTCGCAATAACCTACAGTAGTCCACATGATGTACGAATAAGTGGATACGCGTGCATCTTCTCGAGCAAACACCCGATTCTCGAAACTCCCGCTCTTAAGAGCGACCTCGAGCCACGCGTGATCGTATGACGTTGAGCGCTTTACAAGTTCTGAACTCCCCATGAACCGCGAGTTCGAAAAGACTGTCCCTATCCCCGTCTAACAAACGCCAGAAAACTGACCGAGTGCAAAATATATACCACGTCTCGCCCCGCACTCTTAGACGTCGGACAGACTGTCAAGCATGCGCTTCTTTATTGGCACTTACCTTTCGTGCTCATCACGGGCGCTCGTTGATTATATAGTTTATTTGCTCGCACGAGTCGCGCAACGTGACCGGCATCAGAGAAGCGACCGTGGCGCGTCCGCGATGACCCTCCGCGGCGAAGTGGGCTCCCTCGCCCTGACCGCAGCGACGCAACGGGTGCCGAAGGTCCCGGGCAGAAAGAAATCCGACTCTAATGAATAGTGGCAGCAAATAACGGTAGATGGAACGAATAAGTGAGCGGCTGCGAAGTCCATGTATGCTTCGTTCATCCCTACGCTGGCAGAGCGGTGAGGGCTATACGTTCTTGACGGACCAATCATACGCCTCCCTTTACTCACCTGATCCCGCTCTCTGAGCGTGGGTATGGTAGAGAGCTTGATCACGTGATCAAACATAGACGCAATACTGGTCCAACGAGCAGGTAGCTTCCACCCCACAGTCAGTTTAGAGGTGAACAGGGTATAACTCGCTGTGCGCCGCGGGGAATCTCTGTCTCTCTCTGCCGGTTGATCGGAAGGTGAGCATCGATGATGAGTGGCTTTGATCGGCCAACAAGGTCCCTTGATTGCGTCATCGAATCAACGAGGTATTGTGAGGAAGGTGCGCGACGGCCTGTTGCCTGCCTGCCGTGCATTCCGGTAAGGTCGTTGGTATTGTAAGAGGTTTTCGTTATGTGCGTTTCACCCGTTTATTTGAGCGGTGCCACACGCTGGAGTATTGAGATGGGATGTTCCAGCATTAAACGATGGCAACTGCGGTGAGCGTTCTACCGCGACAGCTTTGGTCTTAGTGGGAACTGATTCGCTACTTCCGATTCTCAAGCAACATCATCCTAAGTATATCAGAAGAAAAATAACTATCGTACGCTTTTTCTTATTAATGGACGTTTTGCAAAATAGGTGAGCGGCGTTTGGCAACTTCCGGTTCCTGAGGAAATTTTGTTTCGCTGTTGACTAACGACGTCAATGATCTGCAAGCCTGCGCAAGCATGGTTCTGAGACCTCCAGATTGTAGTTTGCAGAACCATGCTTAGACAGGCTTGCAGAATAATCGTCGTGGTTTGTCAGCCGCTAAAAAAAATTCCTAAAAACCGGAAGTTGCCAAACGCCGCTCACCTATTACCCAAGCACCAAAGAGCACGCCGCGAGTGTAGTTACACGCGCTGCACGAGCTGGTGTCTGCAGCAGTAACTTTAGCAGTAACTGCTCTAAAGCAACAAACCTGAAACGAATGGAATCTTGAATGCGCGTTCGTGAACGCCCTGTTTTGGTTATTTACTTTAAAACATTTATACAGGGAAGGCGAGCGCGTGTGGGGCGTAGACTTACATTGCCAGGATTCTCCTTGATGCTTGGGTAATTTAGCAATAGGTCTATTATGCCGACGTCTTTGTTACTCTTTCATTATTCTATTATGTTTCTTCCTGGATTCTGTAGGCTCTTACATGTCTATTCCCTTAAAAGCTACCCGTGCCGCTACTTACAGGGCCCACGAAGAGCCTATTCTCTCAATATAGTATATGAATGAAACGCCGTCGGTGGCAGTAATGTGGAATCTAGTTTAGCATTAAATGAAGCCCCACTAAAACAGCTTGTCAGAATTTGCTGTCTTCAATGCTGTCAAATGCTGCTCGGGTAGATGGCAAGCTAAAAACAAAAATATATTTGTGGCGAGAAGGCAGTGGGGATATACACCATTCCAATATTTAAAAAATTGGCTTGTATGTATGTTTATACAGCCTAGAACTTGGTCTGTCTCAACGGGCGACGAAAGTCCTCAGCCCAGCGTGCGATCTCCTCACCCCAGCACGCGCATGTTCGTCGCTTTTGAAAGCGAGCTAATCACGCGCCATACGCACGAACACTGAAAATGGAACCGGCCAGGAGCCCTTTTTTAATAGGTATGTAGCTAGGTAACACATTCTATCTAAAACTACGCTCTGATTGGTTCGCCAATTAATAATGCAATACGAGAGTCAGTTACGCACTCCGTCCCCTAGATTGATTGATAGATTGACGCAAACACATCCAGTGCACGTAGCAGAACTCGGCGTGGAAACAAAAAAAAAAATCGACTCCTATTAAAACCGATTGTCCCCGATTTCGGCATCTACTCAGCTAGGCTGTGTGGACCGGCTAGGCAGCTGCGTCTTCGACGTTACCAGCGAGTCGGGCCAACTCCCAGGGCAGCTCGAAGTTCGAAGTACAAGCGAGCTGCAGCAGACACAGGCCGCTTCCATATACCGGTTGGATGACCCCGAGAAAGTTCCCGCGCATCCCGTCTCCAATCTGCATCAGAGTTTCACTCGTTCGTCTCTCTCTTGCTCTTCTCGTTGTGACACCGTGTAGCTTGAGTCGTGCCCCGGTCGGGCCTCCGTTCTTCCTAGCTCACTTCGTGTTTGTTTGGTGCACGCGTGGCGTGTGTGTGTTTGCGTGTGTGTGTTTGGGGGAGGGATAGGAGGAGAAGAAACGAGTACAAGTGGTTCACCGCTGAGCAGTATACGTCACGTGAGACGTGCACTACCGGTGGGGCTCCCCGCGACCTGTCGATATCTTACGCTCTCGCTCAGTGGGCCACCGGCGTTCGCGCGAGTGCGGGTTTTGTGCCGCAGCGAGAAACTCCGGTTAAACTGGGGTGGCTCCTGTTATAGTTCTCTCCAAAATACGGCTTGCTGGCGATGCGGTTTTTGAGTGCCAAAACATCAGATTGTCGTTTTCACTCAAATTTGACTGTCACATTTAGCCAAAAAAAAAAAAAAACATGATATTTTTCTTCTTTTTTTTGGGGGGGGGGGTTAACATGAAACTTAGACTGATGGGGCGAGTGTTAAGTGTTCTGTTCTTAATAACAAAACAGAGCCACACAGAGAACGCAATTTATTTTTTCTGTAGATCCTAGGAATGGGATGTAAGTGACGTTCATTTAACTAGTCGCCCATAAATACCTATAACTCATATACTACTCCTGACGTACAGGCGACGATATATCATCATGTCCGCCTCTCCTGGCACGAAACCTGGAAAACAAGAAGGAACAAAGGCGTAATGATATAAAAGCCTTCAAGAACGCTTCGGAAGACACGGGTAAGCCTATAGTTGTCGTAGCCAAGAGACGACCCGCTAACCCATCGCCGCCGAACAAATCAACCTGCCTCAATAAACATTCCCGGACAGCCAATCTCCCCGCCGGGCGACGCTCCACAACCCACGGCACACAGATCAAACCTCGCCGCGTGACACGAGGCGCGGGGTCGTCACGCCGAGCGATCTCTCGCAGAAAACGCCAAGCACCTTCGCGGAAGACGTGCCCCACACACCGGCAGATAGATGATTCACGCTTTTCGGTACACACACACATACGCACGCACCTCTGTAGAGATTGATCACCACTTTCCTCCGGAGGAAAAACAAAAGCTTCCCTCACTCTCTCTCTTGGAGTAAGAAAGCATGGCAGAAAAGCGCGGTGTGGAAAAAGCAAGCGGAAGATCTACGCGTCGAGTCATCCTGCTTGAGAGTACGGAAGACATGCAGGGCCGCTTCCCCGGACGACTGTCCAGACAGAGTCGGGGCTCGTCATGATCTCGGTGCACTGTCCGAGTCTAGGAGAGCACGGCCATCCGTGAAAGAATATGTAAAGTTCGCGTTCCGGTTCGCATTTGCGACGTTTTCCGGCAGCTTTTGCTTGCATTTCGCGGGTAAAGGACAGCATTCTTTCTGTCGTCGACGACCACGAGGTGGGTGACGGAGACGGTGGTGTCGGCGGATCGGTTCCAGGGCGACGCCGCGGGTGAGTGTTTCTTGGACATGGACCGATCAAAGTCAGGAAACCCCTCTTACGTGAAATCTAGATTGATCGAATGACATTATTTGTTTTCTGGTTCACCTTACGCGCGATATACTTTCTATTCATATTTGGCGGGGCCATTGTCAAGCTCGAAAGATGCACACGTGCTTACTTGGCCGAGTACGTCCGAACCTTAAGCATTTACGAGCTTTTGAGTCAGCCAGAAAACGAAATATTTATAACGATACTTCTAGGAAAAATTACAAAATCTGTAACTAAAATTTAGTGGTTGATATAGGCATTCAACATTGTACCGGGTGAGCCTTGCACAAATGGGGGCTCAAGAAAGGTCTCGCTCAGGACGATTCTTTGCCGGGATACATAAACACTTACTGTTCTCGTATGCATCATGCTATTAGCGTATAAATAACAAATACAGGCTTCATTACGTAGTACAAGACTTTTACGTAGGTCACAACGGCTGCCGACAAGCGTGAACGGTACAGTGCGGAATTTAAAATGTCCCAGTCAGCGTCACGAGGGAAGCGACACGAACGTGGACGCAGAACTTATCCTCATATGCGGCAAAACGAAGCGCAAAACAGACGATGCGCGCGTTTGTTGAGAAATTACCACGCGGATATGCCGCACTACAAAAGTCAGTATAAGCAGAGGAAAAAAAAAGAAAGAAAACACAGCTGTTCTTGGAGGAATTGCAATGAAAACACATCTCGTGGCGCAATTCCGCAATCCGTAGAAAAACGAACACTTGGCAAGGTTCCCGTAAATCGAATGCCAGCATTAAACGCTAATTAAGTTAGAGCTTCCAATCTTCCAGCACACGGTGCGACAGTAAACAGGTCTCAATAGCAACAACGCAACGAAATTAATTTAAAAAAATATATATATATATATAAGGGTGTTTTTTTTTTAAGCTTAACAGAATTTTTTAAAAACAAACCATGAAAGCTAGGTTAATGCGGTCTGCGCAGGTAAGTTATACGGCAAGGGGGACATAGTATAGGGACTAATCGTAACGATCAGTCGGCTAATTAGTTAAAATTCGTTAATTAACTTTTAATTATTGAAAATAGACATATAGTTCCAATTAGAAAATTGCTCAGCGTCATCGAAAACCACTAAATCAGTAATTTTCAGAAAGACTTTGAACGCGCGAGAAGCGTAGTAGTGCACTAAAGTTACCGCTCGTGGAGCAGGTACAAGGCTTTTCATTAACGAATTTTAACTAATTAGCCGACTGATCATTACGATTAGCCTCTTATATTATGTCCCCCTGGCCGCATAACTCTCCTGCGCTGACCGCATTATTCTAGCTTTCATGGTTTTTGAAAAAAAAATTCTGTTAAGCTTAAAAAAAAACACCCTGTATATATATATATATATATATATATATATATATATATATATATATATATATATATATATATATATATATCGTCAGCACAAGCACGAACGCCACTGACGGGTCAGATCACGGACGGCAAGTCAAGTAAATCTGAGCTCCGCTGCCTTTCTTCTCCATTGCCCAGCAGTTTCCAATCGCACGCGAGGACGACTGAACGCCGCAACATTTGCTAACACAAAGTTTCCATTCCGTGTCGCCAAGAAGCGAGCGCACGTTTCTTGTCTCGTTACGTCATGAATCTCGACATCGCTCGCGGAAGGAAGGAAGCCGGTCTTCTAAAAGAAGCGAATCGAAACGCCGAGAGATGTGCCTTTTAAATGACTTGACGGCGGATGCTTTCCAGGGAAAAGAAAAATAAAACAAAAATAAAGTCCGCGCTTTCCGGAATATAGAGCGTACTCCCAAAAGCCCGGAAGCGGCGCAGCCTGCAGACAGCTATTTCCTGGTGAGTTATTACAGAGATTGGTATCAAAGCGTCATAAAAGAATTCTCCATCTAGATCTCTTTTCCATTTCGGAGCAGCGCGGGCGCGGACGACTCTGGTGGTGCGGAAGAATGAGCGAGTTTCGGGGAGCGTAAAAATAAAAATAAAAGACACATTCGAAGGTGGCTTTGTCTCACTCGGAAGACCAAAAACGGAAGATGAGGGCGATAAAAGGCGGTGGGACAGTTCCCCGGCGGAACCATAAACTCGAGCGGGAGAGCTTGCAAGTGCGGAGCGACTTCGATTGTGGCGTAATTATCTGCGAACACGCCTCGTGCATGTTCGAAGCCCGCTTGCTCAACACATGCGTACGCTTTGAACACTCCTGCAGACAGTTTTCGCATGACCAATATGACAGAAAAGTCACACAAGGAAAAGACACGCCTCGGTCAGTGTCGTTGGCAGACTATTTTTTGTATCATGTGGTAGCAGTACAATCGCGGCTTTAAGTTTTCGTGAACGACGTGTTTCGTATATAAACGATTGCACTGTTTGTTTACAACCGGCTTCTGTGTGCACAGCAGTGGGTACCCGCAGTGACCGATATGTGGCCCGGTCAAGTTATAAACTGTACCCGATTAGAGTCCGCGCTCCTCTAATAAATAAATTAGTTTTAAAAACAAAAGTTATTTTCAAGACTCTCGTATAGCGGAACGCAAGACATCACAATGCGGAAGATTGCCATCATACACCACCTAAACCTTGCGTCCAAAGAGGAACTGTGTATAGCTTTAAAATTGCACCTGATTAGTGATACGTTTTCTCTGAAGTTTTATCACTTTTGTGCTAAAGGGCTCATAGTAACTTAAAGCCGGGGTCACACTGCATCATACATCGTTCAAAAGACAGTCTGCAAACACGAGTCGCAGCAATATCCGGGGTTCGAATGCCGCCTGCCAAGTTGTCTCCTTGAACTCATGGCCCTTACGGCATTCTAAGCACGGATCTCGCGGTGACTCGCATTCGAATCTGTATGCAGACTGTCTTCCGTATGATGTGTAAGCAGTGTGACCTCGACTTTAGACTCACAGCAAGACCACCGTGATTTCTTCGTTTTCTACCTCTAAAAACATTTAAAAAAAAAACAGATTGCAAGTTTCTTTTTGCTCTCTTCAACGCCTCCCCGGGCCTCTTTGTGTTTTACTGATACGAGCAGTATTGCATTGTTCAGAAACCGAAGCGTGCTGGCACTTGCTAGGTATGCGAGTCTCTGTAACAAGGTGGACAACCTTATGCAAACATTTTTTTCTTCTTGCCTAGCACTAAAACCATTCACGCGACGTCGTTGTTCCCAAAGCGCAAGCCCAAGACCACTAACCGCGAGAACTTGCATCCGCTGACACTCCGACTTCCGCGAATCTTTGTACGTCGGACAGAGCCCAGTGCGACAAAAACCACCTTGAATTATTACCGTGCCCGAACAACACGCATTCCCGGTAATCAACCAGCCAACCAATATGCAGCAGCGAGAGGTCTATTGTCGACCCGTTCCACCCGTACGCGTAAACCACGCACCGGTCGTGGCGAACACGAACGTTTGCGAAAACGAAAACTCGAAATTAAAATAGGACGAACGACGAAAGAACTTCGAAATTCTCGTTACTTGTCATACAAACGTCGATCACGCAAAACGTGAAAAGCCCCGCGGACAACGTGTTATTACGCTCTCGCTGCCCGTCGGTGTGTGTAGGCATACGCGACTGGGCGAGGTCGCGCGTAACACAATATATTCTAGCCTGACGGTGGATACGCTCTGGCGTTTCCTTGTTGTCGTTCGAGTTCGTGTGTTACCTCATCTTTGTTTGCCGAGACAGTTGTTCGAGATCGAGAACACGAAACACCGTATTGTTGTCGAATGGTAAGAATGCATGAGCTTTACTTGCTCGCGAACCTCTCAGCGCACTTAGGCTTACCGCGTCTATTTTCTTGCTGATCAACCGAGGGCCAATCTTTAAAGATTTTTCTAGGGAACCCAGCGAATATGTGGTCAAAGAAATTTGAGTGCTTCCAGAATGTTATCTGCAACGGGATATTAAGCATGTAAACGCTATTTTGTAGAACGACTAAATCATTTACGTTCAGAGTGAATTTGCGTGCTCTTATTCATGTTTCCCCAACAAAAACTAATAAAGTCGGAGGTACCGGGATATTGGCTTCATGAAACATAAGTTGTTGAGAGCTTATTACGTACATTATCATGAGCATAAAATTGTATGACGTGTTTGTCGGTTCGCGATCGGTTCCCACTTGTTCTTTGTAGGATGGCGCTGAGATCTCACTAACAATTCAGTAGTAAATAAATGACGGTGAGAGCAGGCCAAGCACTGTTATGACTTCAGCTATTTTCGATTTGATAAGAGAAGTTACAAAAATATTATAACGACGATAATATTAATGACCTTCATTTTGATGTGCCGGCAAGCAGCACTAAGTCCATATATGTCAATAAAAATATTTACAACGTGAGCTGCAGTTACTGCACTGTCATAAACTAAAGTTTAAGGATACATTTTCTCATCTGTCATGCAAGAAATTTTTTTTAACTGTCAACGTTCCATGAGTTTGAATTGTTTAATGTTTAATTTAAACTTAGAAAATAGAGGAAGTGACTTTATTTTCCGGGACCACCGAATAATTTGTCTCGATAAAAATGTTCCAGCATCCCTCTTTTACTCGGCAGAAGACAAATAAAGTCCGCACTTGAGAGAGGGGTGCTCTCGACCGAGAACAATCTTGCCTACACAAGTACGATGGGACGCCAATGCTTGACAGCCAAGCAATGTTGTTGTGCCTATCGCGCCTCAGGTACACATATCGTAAACGTGGCATCCGTGACAACTCACTTCCGAAGTAGAACGAAAGAAGCCGTTCGCCATTCTTTGGAGACACGCGGAAGCAGGGCGGAGGTCACAAGTTAGGCTGCGGAGCTTTTTCTCTCGAGGATGAGCGTCACGCGGACATCGGCGGAGATGACGCCACGTATTCGGCAGAGACTCCGCGTGTGAGCGACAAGTGACTAAAACGGGGTCGCTGGAAGGCAGACATCGCTCAGCTTTTAGGGAATCAAAACCACTGAAGCTAGGAAGTGAGAGAGACAAGAGAGAAACAGTAACCACCAACAAAAATATTAACATTGCATTTATTATATTAGGCTGGGTTTCGTGAGAAAAGCGACACGTAACGTTTGTCTAACACACAAATCACGTGACTCCGTGACATCACGTGATTTTGTGATGTGACGACACAGTCACGTGACATCCTGTCGTCACGTGACTTCGACGCCACGTGATCTCATGAACTAACGTGACGTAACAATGACGTTACGTGACGGTGTGGTGTTACGTGACAGGTCAAATTTTAAGCTGTCTGTCTTCCGAAGTTTCATTTTACTTCGCGACGATTATATTAGGATTGCCAGGCTAACATTCGCCCTTACAAAATCAACAAAAATAAATGGGTAAAGTCAACTCTTTCTTACAGAACTGGTTCCCATATCGCGGTCATAAGGGCTGGAAAGCCGAAAACACAGTCCCCCCAAAAGGTAACTTTAGTAAACATTCAAATCGAGTCTAGTGCTGGAGGCTAGACCAGATATGAAGACAACTACAAGCTCATTGGGAACATTTCCCAAACCCAGATTTTGAGTCGAACGTTCAAATGTTCCGATACAAACTAGATCAGCACGACCCCTTATCTGACTAATCCAGCTATATGTAGAGTCCAACGACCCAAATACAACACCGTGATAAATTTTCCCCTTATATTTTTTCCTCCATCGAGGCAACAAGCACACCAAACATCGAACATAAAAGATAATCAATATTATTGTCGCCCCGTAAGATGCCGCTCTCGCGCATGTAATTTCACCGGGCTACCTAATTTCACTCTAGTCTGGCCGTACCTTCACTGTGCCAGTAACATGCGCCAGGCGCAGACACTACAAACAACAAACAAAATCATACGAAACGAAACTAGATCTGCTCCTCATCAAATACACCCGAGCCGCTGAGAAACCCTCTCAACACCTAAAACAAAATGAACTAGCAATCCTCGTCCACACACGCACAGCCCGCAGCGACATCACGATAGAGTGCTAATTTCTAAATGTAATTCTTTCTGCCGTTTCCCGGTCGAAGCACCTCTCGGCTTCCGGAAAAACAAAAGAAAAAAAAACAAAGAAAAAACGACGCGGGCACAACGGGTACATTTCCAGCTTCCATCGCGAGTACGTCTATAAGTCGTGCAGAAAGAGATCCCCCAGGCGTTCTCGAACGATGCCTCTATGCGGTCCAAATTGGTCGGACTTGCCTGTCGTCCCGACCATATCAAACGAACCTACAGCAAGGCGTGATCCTATTACGTCCACATACGCGACATATATAAATAATAAAATAAATAAATGATGAGGTTGTCACGGGTGCTTTTCCTGTTCAACGTTACAAATAACAATCACATCGCATACTCCGTGGAGGTCCTTGTCGATGTCGAAAACCTTTGCAGACAGCCACACTTCGAGATCCAGTCTCTCAAGCGCTCTTCAGTTGTATCACGTTGGTGCACTCATCATGCTCAAATATCGAGAGTGCAGGATTCTGGGGAAAAAATGCAAGGAAAGAAAAACGTGTTATTTTTATAAATGCAGAAAAGGAAAACGATAAACAAACCATTTAGTTGATGCTGTTATTCGTAAATGTACCACCCAACCTTGGATCTGATCTGCTTTAGTGTGTTCATCTCGAAGACGCTTTGAAGATTTCGTTCCACGTGGTTCCGTTTCCGTTTTTCTCCCTGTGCATAAGAATTACACGTTTTTTTTTTCTTTAGAAATTTGCCATTACGAAATTTGGGAGCAATAAATGCACCACGACACCTTTGTTGAAAGTATTACAGCACTCGGTTTCTTGTCTTATTTCCACGACTTTTTCTTTTCAATTGAATAGCGCTTGAGAACACCCCGTACTGCAGACACTAGCAACAGGATGTCAACGCCTTTGGGGCCGTATACGTGCGAACGTGGATACAACAAACTGAATACGCAACGCTCCTCTGCGTTGAGAAATCTGGTTAACTGGTCAGTGAAATTAGGGTTGCCTTTTAGATGCGCTTGCTTAACTTACCTTCGAACAAAAATGGCGAAAATACAAATAAAAACAGGCAACGCTTTGATTACGAGCGTTGCGTGCGTGAGGCTAAGATACTTTGTGAACACACTGGAGTTAACCAGGTTCGAGCAAGATAAGATCGCGGTCGACGAACGTGGTGTTTTGCATGGGCCAAAGCCGTACCCCAGGCTTTCGAACTTTCGGGGTGCTGGCGGAGTCGGTGTGTGCCATGCGCCAACCGTTGGCTGTATGACCTCGTCGTAGTTTTGTTTATTTATTTATTTATTTATTTATTTATCTGTACCGTGCAAGCGAGTAGTGTGCAAAAATTCCACGCCGCGCGAATGGAAATATTGTCCTGGAAACGCGCGCTCAGGCACTTTGCGGTGGTTACGGGAATCTGGGAGATCACCACACTTTCTAAAACTTGTTAACGTCTCGTGAATGCGCGACTATAGTTTGCGCAAGCATTTAAGGGTCAGGCTTAAACAAATCGCTACACAACCAAAAGTTTCAAAACAAGATTTGTTTTTCTTCTTTTAGCTGGGTATTTTTTTCCTTTTCACCGCATTCTCAGACTTTGCCAACATTGTTACATGAGCTTTCAATCAAAACAATGAGGTCATACTAGTCAGAACGGAGACAAGCAACATAATACAAAAATACCAAACAAATGTGGACACAACCTAACGAAGGAAGCAAATGGAACAGCTTGACAAGGAGTATTATAAATAGCACCCAGGCACTTGAATGTTAAAAGGAAGCCCATACACAAACTTACTTCCTAAAGACACGTGTTAAACGCGAATCATTTTACAATATGTCATACTAGAGCTTGACGGCGTGACACAGCAGAGGCGGACAATCAAGAAAAGAACGGAGGATTCAGTCCTTCGATTGCCTTCATTAAAGTGTAGCGCTTTCTTCGACGTCGGCAATTCAAGAATGCCCGGCTCCCAGTTGCGCAAGACCTTCTCAACATTGTAAGTATTTCGAGCAAAAAATAATTAAGAAATTAATACTGTGCTTTTTTTTTGATGATATGAAAGCGCTACTTTATAGTATACGTGCAACGTTGATATTAATTCAAAAGTGCGCGTTACCTAACTGCAGCGAAAGAAAGCTGAATAACTTGACCGGAACAAAATTAACTGCATAACTTAAAGGGACACTGACATGCCCTATTTTTTTTATCGTTTGCCAGGCGATTTATTATGGTGTCAGAAGACTACCCGATGAATGTTTTGCTACAGCGTCAAATAGACCGTACATGTTTATAAAAAAAAAAAAACGCAACTGCTCGAAACCGAAACCGAAACTGGATTGGGGAGGAAGAAGAAATATAAGGGAGGAGAGAGTTGGCGGAAGTAACGTGGCTGTGCAACTATCTTTTTCTTCTTTTCTTCAGTCAACGTATTTACGACATTTTAGAAGCCACAAAAACTGGGTATCATATTCCTTTTCTATTAGATGCGGAGCATCTCTTGCTCGGGTCTATGTCCCGCGGCCTTGTAGTCCGCACTCACACTACGCACGCGCCACTCTCCTCCTTCCCTCTCTCCAACAGCTGCGCGTTACTCTCTCCGCTCTCTCTCTACCAGCTGCGTGCACTGCGCGTGCGTTCGCTTCTACTCACACCGCGCGCGCACGCGCAACTCTCCTCCTCTAGTCTCCTCTCCTTCAAGTGTGAAAAAAAATAAACGGCGAGCGGCGAGCGTTCCAAGTTTCTCTGCCGCGAGCCGCGACGAAGGCTCGCGTAGGGGGTCACGCTAGGGCAGTCGGTGGCGCCATCTCTCGGCCTCAGCACGCAACTGACTCTTTCCTCGGTACCAACCCGATGCTCCGCATCACCCCATGGTTCCCCTCGGGAACCATGAGGTCATCTTCCACGTGATCTTCCCCGGAGGACAGCGGCAGTCATACATCGCCTCCGGCTCGGTGTCGCTTATACACAGTCCTTCCTTCACCGCATCGGGCAAGCCAGAACATCGGAGTGTCCAACGTGTGAATGTAATGAAACAATTGCTCATCTATTGTGCGACTGCCAAATCTATGACGCGGAAAGAGAAGACCTCGAGAGCACGTTGTTGCAACTAGACAGCCGACCGTTCTCTGTCATGAAAGTGCTCGGCACCTGGGACAGCCCTCAGAATGCAGCGAGGGCCACAAAAGCTTTTCTGCGTTTCCTAAAGGAAACGCGGCTGAACTTCTGCCTCTAAAGGACACACGTACTTTATTTGTAATGTGTTATATACTTTGTGCTCTCGTGTCACTATTTCTTTTTTTTACGTGTTTATTGTTTATGTCCTCCTATCCTTTCCTTCCTTTCCTTCCTCTTTTAATTCCCCACTACCCCCTCCCCAAAACAGAGTAGCCAACCAGGACTTTAACCTAGGTTAACCTCTCTGTTCTTCCTTTTCTGACTCTCTCTCTCTCTCTCTCTTTCTCTCGGGAAGATGGTGTAATTTTTTTTTAATGTTGAGTGTGTGCTTTTGATGACTAACGACTTTGCTTATCTTTGGTGGTTGCGTCTAAACCATAGAAAACGGCACGTGACCACTAAAAGAAAGTGAGCGCGACTTAAATTGACCAGTTCTCTATCGGCGGTTTTCGGGCGGAAAGAAAACGAATTTCGAGCCGCAAATTGTTTTCTAAGTAGTTGGGCTTTCATATGTCATGTACAAATAAAAACCTTCGCGAGCATAAATACCCTGTCAGTATCTCTTTAAGCTACTGAGCCAAACGTCGGCCACCACTCAAAAGATAGTACCCTATTGACTCGAGTAATAGATTCCCTATTTATGAACAAAATACTTGGTACTATCTTCCCGTATGGCACATCTATACAGTCATTTATAGCGTTCTGCTCCAAAATAAGACGTAGCGAATATCCAAGTCGAGAACACGGTTTCTTGTAAAAATGCGACCTGCTCAGATAACATTTCCGCGTGAGGACGTCATCTCTGTCCCACAAATCGCTGGTATATTTCTGTCGATTGAGATGATCGGCTATCCGCGTGCTTACAGGAAGAGTGGACCCGCAAGCTTCGTTCATTAACGGTGTAACTATTACTCAAATAAATGCAAAACGTGTAAAAAAAATCCCATGAGGATTTTTTTCTATGCAACACTTTTATATTAGTTTCCGATTTCGCCACTTTGCAACGATAATAGCATAATTTGTTCAGTATACAAATGTAGGTACAATTTGCACAGTTACTTAAGTAACGTTATTTGTATTGACTACTTTTTTACACTACATTTGAGAAACCAACGCAGCTCATAAAGGGGCTACGCACAAATTCACCAACAGCCCCGACATTTGAACGAGTTATCTAATTACAAATGCAAAAACGAATAATACGGACATTAAATTATAATAGAAGGGGCAGAGGAGTGAACCTAAATTTTCAGCGGATTCCGCGCAACAGCAATGTTCCAGGTAATAAAAAAAAATTAAAAAAAAACGAACCGCTTAGCCATAAGCACGGCAACCACAACGGAGCTTGGAGATTTATCCTACTCTCTACTGCCAACACAAAGGACACTGAAAGATCACGCATGTAGTTTATTTCGTAAAAGAGGGTTCAGTGACTACACTAAACATTCCATGTTGTATCACAGTGATTTTTGTTTGACCATTTAAGTGTTTATCGATCCTTAAAAATTCCCCAAGCCACATTTAAAAGTGGTTATACTCCCATTTTTTTATTGTAAATATTGTATTCATCGTATAAATTTACCTAAATGCGAATATTATACATCAAATCAAGGCATTTATCACAAATCCACAGAATATCATCGTTTTAAAAACCCATGCCCTTTAAACGTTAGGCTGGTTGAACTTTATGATAGGCCTATGATAAATCCCCCTTCCTTTTTCCCCTAAAGAAAATTGTTGAATCAACATAAATTTTGAGTTAAAACTAAAATTTCCGAAGAGTACCGAGTATGAATTTTCCCTCTCCCCCCCCCCCCCAAAAAAAAAAAAAGGAATGCAACTAAAATAAATTTTAACGTGCGCTAATTTTGTTTGGAATGTAAATACACGTACACAAGTCACTTGCATATGAAGATTCGTACCTGTCTACGGTTCAACTGTTTTGAATACCTGCGTCTCCGATTGCTTTCGCTTCTGGTTAGTTTTGGGGAACTTGGGTGGCTAACTGTTCAGGAGTGGAACATTTGCAATGACAAGACTGGTATATCTCTGGCGTGAAACTTCACGTGCCACGGAGTAGCCGGCGCTGATGGGGCAGCGGTCAGTGTCTCCTCTTAACTATTTGTTCTCTATATAATTTAGTACAAAGAAAATGTTTCAAATTACCCCGAGATGCTTAAAATATATATATTGCACGCAGCGTCACTATTACGAAGAAACCACAAAGTGTCATTCACGTCTAGAAAATAAACGGGCAATGGTTACGTAGTTCTCTTTTAAAGCCTGTGTTGTTGTGTTTTTAAGCAACACTACACTTGCTGAATGAAACAATTTGGTGTGATAGGTAATTTGTGGAGAACTCGAGAGACCGCTTTAATTAAAAACAAAATTAGTAATCACGTAACGATAAAAAAAAGCAAAAAGAATAACAGTCAAGGTGGGTACAATGCACAGCGAGCAGAAAACAAAAATAACCTGCAGGTTGGGCTGCGCTCGGAATTTCACAAAAGATGTCACATCACGTCTGCCTTTTCTTTTTTTTTCGCCTTCCACTTAAACTTGTTTTAAGGTTCAAACTTCATAGTAATAGTAACCAGAGGTTTTTCTTTTTTCTTAGTTACTAGTTGCAGCAACATCACTCAGTTTGACAGCTTCATTATAGGTTTCCTCGTTATAGATGTTTGTACTTCCTTTTTCCGAAGAACACGACAAAAAGTGCAGTTTTACAGTACCTTCGACTAATAACTAGAATTAAAATTTGGACTAGTGACCGGAAGGTAACCCAACGTTGTTTGGTAAGCGTAACTGACTTTGTATCTCTGAAGAACTCTGCGCAAACAAGCCTTGACATATTAATAACCTGAAAAACAGATAAACTTAATTCACACAAACTCACTCGCCCCCCCCCCCAAAAAAAAATGCTGGCGTTATGTTGCTGTAATTTTATATTTTTGTTTTAATTATAAGTTGTCCGTCCCTGTGTTTATACTTTCAGTTACGTCTAATTGCAACCAACGTACTTACCTTTTATTAAGAACTAGGTGATGCATATCCCTTCCGTGTCTTTGTAAGTGACTTCAGACAACGCATGAAAGGGGGAAGCAGAGGCCGGAGGTTACTCGAGAAAGGAAACTTTTTTTCTGGAAAGTATCAGACTGAAGGAGAAAGTTGCACCCCCTTATTAACGATGCTCGAATAGCAACAGCCTAGTGCTATCGTTAAAACCGCGTAAAAACCCCTCTATGGAAATATCTGCAGACACTTAAATAAATCTTCATCATTACCGCACTTCCAGCTCATAATTACACGGGAAAAGTGGTGCAACGTGTTGCAAATTACTTTGGGACCGCCACCGGCAATTGATGAAATCCCAGTCCTGGTCTTCCTGTCGCAACGTCCCCCCCCCCCTCCTCCCTTACACACTATCCTCACTTCAAAGGCAACTCTATACGCTATTTGGTTTTTATTTTATTTGTGTCGCACCTTAGAATTTTTGTACACTTTCTCGTACTGATTTGCGCTTATATATACATATATCTTTTTGTGTAGCACCAAGTACAATCAGGAAGTTTCTGATCGAATCTGAAAGGCGTTCCTATCGAAACTGCGAAGGTGCTAATGGTCGTAAATTACTCTGCAACGGTTCACATTTCACTGTTTTTATTATTGTTATTTATCCGAAAGTTTAATGATAGTCGAACCTAGTATGCAGTTGAGGCTCATAAAAATATAGCCATCGATAACCGTTACAAAGGTAGGGCGGAAACGACAGCGATACATCTGAGGCCGTCAACGTACCTTCGACGCTCTGCATGTGTGTGTTTGTCAGAATAGGAAGGGCGAGGAAGGGGGAGCCGATATTTCCCATGACAGCCTCTAGGAGTGTTCTCTTTTAGGACATTAATGCGGAACTGTTATGCAATAAAATACTGACGGAGATATAATTGCCGACGTGTCAAACGAAAGCGGCGTTTTCATTTTTTGTAAAGGAGAGAAAAAATGATACTGCGGTTGCGATAATCTGTTCCACTCAGGTTCTACGCAGCAGAGGCGGCTGACGGAAGTGGAAGCAAAACATTTTGCAACCCTTGTCGCTAGATCTAGCCTAAATAACATCTGTGTTATACGTGATGCGAATCCTGTAAAAAAACAACTTTGTCGCAAGAATTTTGAACTGTATGTTGGAAGTTGTAGCACTGATGATAGTGTACTGTCTTGAGAAAGTTTCAGTGCTTTGTCTTGAAATTAACGAACCTGCAGAGTTGTCCTAACTGTCTCGTATCATAAATTCTGCTATACCCAACCTCATGTCATTCACAGGAAACATACACACAAAATAAGCTTATAAACTTCATCTGGCCTCGTCTAGTTCGCGCGTTTTAGTCCCCACTGGTTTTGCTTTATATTGAATGCAAAGCACTCGATGTTCCTTCACCAACCGGAGATTTTTCTACGTTCCTTACCTTAAAAAAAAAACTTTCACAAAAACAGCAAGGCGTTGCCCTGTTCCCATAACAGTAGTATACCTCATTCAAAACCACGCGAGACATTTCGCCGAACCAAATCCTGCTAAATATAAATAGTTGCCCCTCTTGACATTCCGACCTCCCAACGTGGCCCAAACTCAGCGCTGCTATAAACCATTTCCAGCTCCCTGTGTTTGAAGAAGCAACGAACACGGAACTTTGCGCGCGGACAAACTGTCCACAGTCCGCTTGTTTGAAGATCCCTCGATTTCGGAATCTTTCTAAACAAAACAAACACGTACGCGCACACAGGTATACACACAGACGCCCACGCGAACGTATTGTACGCGTACGCATGCCAGCCTATGCACGCATACACGCGCAAACTTGCTAAGAAAAGCCGGCGTGCGCATGACGAGGCTGTGTTACGGTTCGACAAGATTTAAAAGGGCCGATGGTAGAACGACGAACCGCCAGTGGGGCCAGAGCGTCCCCAGTTTGTCCTCAAATAAAGGCGCTGAGCAATTGCTTCCGCTCAGCAGGAGCCTCGCGAGTGAGTGTTTGAGTGTGTGAGCGGATTTTTGAGTCGTGCGAGTAGTGTGCCTTGTGGGCGGGGTTGCCGCTGCGATTCGCAGCGGGAACGCGATGGATTAGACGCCCAGAGTGCTTGTCGACGCGTAGAACGGACGTTTCGAGAGACGTTCGACTGAGCGAAAAGGCGGCGAGCTGCCGACTCAGCGACGTTTCGATTGAAGACGTCGGCGGAAAAGTGACGTTAAAAGCGAGGGTGTGTTTATACCGGCCATCAGTCATATCGGCCCAACGTCCTTCGATGTCGTGCGCGGTTATACTTTGGATCGAATAGCCCAAAAACAAAATAACGAGACTGAAATCAGATTACAGGCATTGATCTCAATGGACAAGACTCGCGTTTTCCGCAAATCAAACAAAATCAAATAGCCTTTTTTTTACGTAGTACAATTTCAAGTTTGTCTAAACAAAAAACAAGGTTAATAAACAGGCGAGCTGGTTAACGTTACATATGACTCTAACCGGAAACGACGGACAACAACTCGGTGGAGGTCGCTTGAGAGGGTGGCATATATCACACATGATGTGTGAATAAAATACATTCATGAGGCGTTTGAAACGCGTGTGCTTTGTCACCTTGTCATCCGTCGTCTCCGGTAAGAATCATGGGGCTCGTGTAAACTTTCGTGTTTTTTTTTCTCATTGTACGTTGCGTTACATAATTTCGTGTTTATTCCGAAGTAGAAGGCAGCATTATGTTTTCTTGAATGTCATAAAGAGGAACGTTTAACTTCTGGAATCAAAATATATTTTCCTATTGGGCAGGAGATCGATACATAGAGGGCGCTCTGACCCGTTTGTTGTCCCCATACTCGGTGTTTACTCAACACAAGGCCTGTGCACATGCCAAGAGGCCTTATGGGCATGTCCCTGTCATCTTCTACAATAGAGCGCGGGGCACAGTTTAATGTAAAAAAATACTAACAATCGACGAAGCGACGTTAAGTGCCGGATCTATCCTCAGAGAATGCGAGCTTGACCCACTTCGGCTTTTGTGCTGAGCTGGGACCGTGCATGCTGCATTGTTCATGCAGGCCGAAGTGGAAACAAAAGAGCCCCTCCTCCATAACCGAACGCTGACGCCGCGTTCGGTTATGTCAGCCGAGCGCTGAGTCATTGTATTTGTTTTCCCCATCCGTGTAGTTCTAAAGTTAACCGCTTGGGGTGTCCCGGTCACTCCTCCTCCCCAATTGGCTCTTTCTCGCGTGAGTTGAAACACTGCCGGTTCTGCACTACACTCTAAAAGACATCTGGTCGTCAAAGAACACTTAGGTTTTCTTTGACTACTCCATATATCTTGCACCCTAAAAGATTATTTTAAGCACCCCTAAAAGGGTTCTTGGTGAAAAACCTGCATTGGGTTATTTTAAACAGATATATTTGTACATAAAAGCACCAAAAACGACAGGGACAATGAAAAGTGGGAAAAAACACAAGGTGCACTCGCAACTGGCGCTTTATATATTCGTGGCAAATGCGAATGATAATCTAATCATCCGCGTTTCCCCACCGCTAGCTTTGCACCTGCTTGACGAGCGGTGACTTTGGTGTAACCCCGCGTTTTCCACATGCTTCAAATCGCTCTAAAATCGACTGATTTAGTGGTTTTCGATGATCCTCAGCAAGTTTCTAATTGAAATTATGTTTGTTTTCACTAAATAAATAGTTTAATAAAATGTTTAGGTAACTATCCGATTTTAGTTTAGTTAATTATCCGACTTATCGCAAAGGTGAGCAGCCTGTATAATGTCCCCCTTGAATATAACTCATCTGCACAAACCGTATGAGTGTATCTTTTACGGACATTTTTTTAATAAATCAGTTCAAATTAAAATCAAACACCCTGAATATTTAACATAATGTCAACATGTTGCCTGTATACATGCCTAGACAAGCAGGTAGTCTGGTTACCCGATACTGAAACCTGTATAAGTGATTACTCGTCATATCTGAGTATGCAACACGAGCTTGAGTTCTACGTGATGTCCGGCTTTTGTGATTTCACACGCCCGGTCACCAAGCACTTTCTTATGAGGGTGCAAGGTTTTCCAATGACCATGTCAGACCGTTGTATTACTTTTAATTTTTTATAAAAGATTCTTGAGCTAAAATTAGGCTTTGTGTGGACATGATTGTGCAGCCTTCACAAAAGATCATGTGTAGCAAATTATTAGGACACCCATTTAGTGTTTATCAAATATATTTCAATATATTTCTTCAAATATACGCACATTATAAATACATAAAAATAAGGCAGGGGTCGAATTCGGCTGATTACGAACATGCCATTTTTTCACTTATTCAATAGTTTATTCTTGCTAATTTCAAACTCATAGCCTGCAAATGTTCTGGCAGTAGTCCTAAACACTTCAATAAACGTTATTTAACAAGAAAAAAGAGAAACAAAGTATCACAACCAATAGCAGAAAATTATAACTATATTAGCATAAGCATCAATAATCTGCAGTTAGTTTAAATACCGCGAGGGACTAATGAGCTCACCTCAGCAGTCCGATTGATCAAGCAAAACAACATTTGGGTAGATAGGCGACGTTAGCACCTTTTAGCTTTATTTATTTATAGTTTTTCTTTTCACAGCCAAGCTGTTTTTTGGCGACCCCGATGCAAAAGAACCAGGGAGGACAATCGAGTAACACTAGAAAAGAGGCAGCGGATGTAATTAATTCGCAAAATACACCTGCATATCTGATTCCGGGATCCGCACCTCTAATCTCCCAGAAGCAGACGACACTGGGAAGTGAAAACGTATCTCTCGGTGGTTTGTATTCAGCACTCCACTCGCTCACAACAACAGGGATGCCTTAAATACCGAAATAATATTCCTAAGAAGTCGCTCGCCACACACGCACGCATACTCTCCGGCTGAGGAGTCTTCTTAGGATGCGCGCCGTTCATTCAGGATCGCGAAGGTTCAACTGACCCCGACGCCTCTCCCATTCGATGCATCATCGCTGGGGCGGACCTTTTACTCTACATAACAAAAGAAACCCCGTGCTGCTTATCTCACTGTCTTCCGCGTACGCGCTCCGGTTTATAGGTTATTTTCGAGCTAAGAGTCATTAAGTTGACACCCGCTTATGCTAGCTCCCCTCGCTGCCGGCACGCGATGTAGTATAGCGCTTCCATAAAGCGCAGCTGGTCCAGCCGGTGCGTATATAATAAAAGCGCGACTTAAAGCCCGCAGCACGTTCTGTGCGTTTGATATGTAACATCCTCGCTTTTGTTTCTTTCTCACACTTTCCTTCTTCGGGGAGGATTATAAACGAAGTGCGGATACGTGAGGCACGGGGTGATTAGCGAAGATTAATAAGGATCGCGGTTAATTCGAGGGACGCCCACGGTGATCCGGAAGAGGAGCGCTTTGATTATTTTATTTTTTCTTCTCGAGGGATCCATTCCGCCCTTCCTTGTTTGTGTACATGCAAACACGTCAGGCGTTACCCGAGTAAGTAAAGGGGAAGAAGCGCAAAGTACACACATAAGCCCAATTAGCAATGTTTATGAAGCGAACTGTCTGCCCAATAGGGCCGTGTTGAGACTGAGGGTACGTTAAGGAGGAAGGATTATGGTTGGTGTACGCGCCCTCTTCAAAGGAAAGTTTAATGGTGTGAGGATTGTAAGATGAATCCAGCGCCTTCGCACTCTTGATGTACCACTACTCGTTTTATAATTGGGTCTGCTGACAATGATGAGGACGGTGTTGAACGTGTTCGTATATGCTCGTGTTCGGACCAGGCGGTAAAGTTCGCACAGCTATGGGCACTCAGAAGTTTCTACGAGTTCCTTCATGAACTACGACATATTCGCATTCTAGCAAACACCGGCGTGCCTACCTACCCGGAGAGCTCGTGGAGGGTTAGTCACTACGATGTACGGAAGGTGTTCATAAGTGACAAAACTAAAAAAAAAAAACGTTTTTATTACCTAAATTTACGCTTTATGTAAATTACGAAACTGTCATCACAATTGGCGACGCTGTGACAACGAGGGAAACTCGAATATGTCAGTCAATACTCATTATATTAAATAAGCTCTCGAAATCAAAAAATTACCGAAACGTATATTTTTCTCATTCAGTAATGAGAGCACTAGACTTGTAAAAGACGAACTACAGAAAAAAAGACGGGTGTAAACCTTCGTATTTGTGCTTTCCTGCATAGGAAGAGGGGCATAAAAAGAAGGGCATATACAAGAGGAGCATGAGAACTGCACATCCTGGGTTCAAACCCCACCCCGCCCCTTTCGATCTGGATAAGCATCGTACCGTCGTGCAATCGTGTATCACCACTGCGTGATACAGGTTAAAGACCCCAGGTTAGCGATTGTAACTGCACTGGCTAAATTTCTCATCTACAGCGGAGACACAAGACGCCATTGAGGCTGAATTGGTGAGGAGATTGAACTATACCCCTCATGCACCTGACGTCACTTCAGCTTAAACTCGGAATTGAAACCAACATTGTCGTCTGCTATCAGTGCCTTGCGCCATGTTAGAGACTTTCGGCATCTTATTGTGGATGGAGTAGTGATGTAGAGGCATAGAGCCGTCTTTGTGTAACTACATTTCTTAATATTTTTTGTCCTAGTCAATCGCAAAGTGGTTGTTAACCTGACACGAAGCCACGAACGCTTAGTTGGGGTAGGAAGCTTTTTTGTGGAGATCATAGAGTTAATATAATATTCTAGAGCGGAAGGTCTATTCATTTAGCCGCTTCGGAACGGCGGGGCATAGAAGCGGACATCGGCGGTCCCAGTTGGCCGTCCCGATGAGCCCATATCGCTCACGATGCCTTACTATGCACAAAAAGCTGCAAAACGTGACCTGCAAGGTCTGTAACTTTTTTTTTTTCACCTCTTACTTTGCAGAAAAACACCTGAATAGCACATTGATGAAATTAAATAAAGTTGACAAGCGCTCGAGTAACTCCAACTTGTCGCGACAAAACAAACACGTCTAACCCTTCGTCTGCTTTCTTTTTCTGCTCTTTTGTCGCTTTCTTTCTCGTTCTTTCTCTCGGGGCCGAAGATGTTAGCGCCCAGGACTCGCCGCGTTCTGCTCTTGTCTTTACCCGCCTGGTCGAAGTTTTGTCGCCGTATCTGCAGTAGCCATTCATAACGCCGGCGAACCGATCGCTCGAGTGTCGCCTTGTCCTGGTTCCTAATGATTTCCGCAATTCTAGAAAAAACAATACTGCTCGCCATAGTTCCTTTGTCGCCGGCCTTTACGGCTGGAACAATTATTTACGGCGCAAATGACCATTCTAACCTCGAGTGAGTGGACAAACTACAGTGCGAACAAGGCCCGAAAGCACACAGAACATCGCATAACAGCGACGAATGCCTCCAACATGGCTACCGGCGAGTACCGGTGAGATTTACGAGCCGGTAGTAGCGTTGCAACATGGTCTCGTGCAAGAACCCTATAGGGTCTATTCACTGGCGGCCATATCTGTGTGCGCTACTGCTGAGCACGTGCTGATGGCTAGCTTCCACAGTTATTTTGCAACGTGTACCCCGCACCATCAAGATTGCCGGTCTTGGCAGCCTATTAATGTGAGCTCGTTCTGAGCATGCGCTCTAAACAGTGACCTCAAATATGGCGGCCAGTGAATACCCCCTATAAGGGGCGCAGTTCCATTATCATCATCATCACTACAAAAAATTGCTGTGTGGCAAATATCGCCGACGCTAGCACTTGCCTAGCGTATCGCCGCATCGTTTCCGCGCTCACTACATATTTGTTTGTAGCGATATGACGCGCACTTGCTGCGTACCGCAGTGCTCAAAGCATGCTTTAGAGCCGGGGAATAAGTTTGTTTTCGATTTTCTGTAGGCAGAAAGCTTCGATCGTCGGCTCTGGGGCAACGATGCACTCGATGACATGATCGCAGTTGAGCGCGTCCTCTCCTTCAATGAGGCACCGCTTGCTTTCACCGATGTAGTCCATAATTGTCGCGAGAGACAGCAATTGAAAAGTGAAGTGTGTGTTTAGTGAATCATTAAAAAAAACAGAAAAAAACACGGACCCCGCGGCCGACACGACGCGGCTGGCCCAGCACGTCCGCGTGTGACCACACATTGTGCTTGTTTTACCTTCCAAGTGAACTTCGGTGACATCGAACGGAAGAGAGAACTAGATTGCTTCTATCTAGATGCGTATAGGAGAACACATTGTTGTTACATACCTTTCATGAGCCTTGCGTCGTCTTCCAAGGCAGCGAAAGCACTAATGACTATGGTCGGAGGGTTTGTTTGCCACACAGCGTTAGTTCCAGAGGTGGCCGCTAAAGAGCACCAGCCCTCGATTTCCTCCCCAATAAACGTACAAACAACATTATTATAATTATAAGAACTGCACTCACATAAAACTACTTAACGAATAATAAATAAGCTTGAAACGTCGTTACACGCTAAAATATGAAATATATGCAGTAAACGTAGTAGTACCACGGTTACAGGTCCGCACTTGTACCGATCGCGCTGACTCGCGCAGCTTGAGATGTGCAACCGAGGCACACTTTAAGCTGTGTTCACATTAATCTATGAAATTGGGTAATTGGTTAACATATTAAACATAAATAAAGCGAAAAACCAAGAAGGGCATATACCCCAAGACGGGACTAGCGCTATTCGTTGAAGTTCTTTTCTGTCCTTCGCGCTATTGTTGTTTGCGCTCACGTTTCTACCTCCAATACCAGTTTACGGCGCAAAACAGAAGATGCAAAATATAGGCAACTTTTTGTACACATATGTCACCCTTGCATGCAAGCACCAAGCCATTAAAAGTCATGCTGGGCGTTCGAGTAGAAATAATATTTGTCCTTCGAAAACATGCCTCATTCCCCACCCCCCTTTCCCCGCCCCCATCTTTCGCCGACCCCTCGATACGTCGCAATTCATTACGCTTTCCTTTGAAAAAAAAAAAAAGACAGTACGGTTAAAAAATTTTGAGAAGCGTTTTGGGAAGCAAACGTCGTCGATTGTGTGCGAAGACCTGCCAGTTTGCCCACACGGCGATGTGGCGCGTTCCAACATCGAAATTCCCGTCGAAGACGTCCAGCGAGCTCCGAAAGGACCCCACGCTGTGACGCTCCTGATGAACGAGGCTCCTTGCAGCGACGCCCCTGCGGGCGATAAATCTCGCGCAGCTAAAGCCTCGTAAACGGGCTTCCGTTGCCAACTTCGTAAGACGAGTCGTCGCTGTTGCAGCAGATGCTGCTGTGCCGTCCGAGCACTTGCGCATTTCGAGGGAAGGGGGGGGGGGCGCGCTTGGCATGGATTGTGCGTCCCGCAGATCACTTGAACGCGTATGGGCGTCATGACATCGTTTCGTACTGGCACATTCACAGGTGCCGCCCTGTGGCCTATCAGTACCGGCACCGTTGATATAGATAAGGACGTACAGCAACCTATCAATTTTATTGAAGCACGTAAAGCAGAACAGAAAGTAGGATAAAGGCTCAGCGATCATGGCTTAAAATTTGATGTTTTTGATGCGAAAGGTCGTTCTATAGATACGTTTTTATTCTGCAAGAAAAAAAAAAACAAGCTTGCGTCATATTTTCCTGGTGCAGATTAAGCTTCACAGTTCACACTAAGCTCGAAACCCAACTTTGGTTTCCTAATGTGGCTCACGGAGTAATTTTTGTTATTTCATAATACTTGTTTGCGTTCTTTGATTGTTTACAATGTGATTATATCTCGCATATAGCCTATACACACCCTCAAAAGGTCTAATGGAGGTGCGCATTTCCCGGCTGCGATATATTTGGTCTAATTGGCCCAGCTCTTTAGAACGCTCCGACCTCACGAAGGCCCTAATAGGCACCTGAAATTATCACCCACACACACACAGTCACACACAACAGAGGCTCTACCCTCTTAGACAGAAAAGGTGGGAAGAGTCGTGTTCTTTCGTTCTAAATCTGGCACTGAGCATAGCACCAGGCCGCGGCAGATGGTTTCTCAAGCGTTCTTTGAAGCGTCTCCATCTCTCCAATCTCCACCTGAACAAACAGCGCCATGTGGGCTTCGTTGTAGGGTACCTGCGTTCCGGTTTCCGCTTTTGGCCAGATCT
The DNA here is from genome assembly GCA_037355805.1 of Ixodes ricinus. Taxonomy (NCBI): domain Eukaryota; kingdom Metazoa; phylum Arthropoda; class Arachnida; order Ixodida; family Ixodidae; genus Ixodes; species Ixodes ricinus. The sequence goes on from JAZHYW010005743.1 coordinate 216,820, forward strand.
TCGCCTCCCACATCGCCCACTCCGGAACAAATCCGGCCCCTTCGAGCGAGGCTGGTCCCTGACCCGCAACCTCCATCCGACGAAAAGGAAAAAGAAGGCACCATTACCGGCCAGCAAAGACAAAAGCGTCGCCGCGCCGACCATCGGAAATAGAAGCGCGAGTCGTCGGTGAGCTTCCTATGCACGTTCCTCGTCTATCTCTACATCGCCGGAAACCGTCCTTCTGTACAAAAGCGGCGGCTCCAAGGATGAATGTCCCAACACGAACGACAAGGGTTACAGGAACAACACCAGCAAGGGATAGCGAGAACAACGCTGCACTCTACGGTACACACACAGAGAAAAAAAAAAAAGGTTGACAAAGGCCCGTTACACCTTTTGTCATCCCTGCGTCGTATACCCAAGCTTTCAAGCTACTCTTCGACAAAGGATCCTTTGGAAACAGATTAGAAGCTCAGCAGACGAGGACACTCGTATTCACCGCAAACGAGCAGCGCCTCGGGAGATTGAGTAACGTTGCTGCGCGAACAACCTGGCGTAAACATTCGTACGTCAGCTTGAAACATACGCAGACATCGAGGTTTTCGAGGTTGTAAGTTACGAAAGCATGCACACGGCGTTTTCACGACAATTTCGCAGCGTAGAGGGAAAACTCTAAAGCCGTAGTCACACCGCCAAGGAAGAAACACGCTTCAGAAAAAATCTGCAGAGTGTCCCACGATGTATTCGCGGGCTGACCGAGGCTCAAATTGTTCGGAGCAAGCAAAGACGCTCGTGGACACAATGCCCCCTTCTGCGCTCTTAATCGAGAGCGAGCAAATACTGCGTGAATGGCGACCAACGACGACCTCGATGTCGATGCAATCCCGGAGACCTTCGCCGCGGCAGAGTGTACAACGGAGAAAAGAACTGTGCCGAAAGGACGACGATACCGGCGTACAGCGCAAGAGCGGGCGCTGTTTTGTCCCGCGCTCTGTCCGCCGCATAGAAAACGACTCCGGTGTCGTCGGTGGCGGCCATCAAAAGACGCGCATCCCGCCGCGTCACGCATCGACAGAGTGCTTGCGCATCGAGCTCGTTCCAAGGGGCAAGTCGCCGGACGTGGCGTTTCAAAAGACGCGAGAGTGTAAGAATTGCGGGGCGGGCCACTGCCCGGCAGTGGTTCCGCTGCCTGTGAGGCACCTCCGCGGCTTGACCACAACGCGGTCCCTCATTTCAAAGGGTCGCAGTACGTTTCAGTAGGAGCCCTATCGAGTACGCCGTGAATTCCCAAAGGCTACACTCTAAGGAATGCCTGCACATCTACTTACCCGCAAAATACTCAAAGAGCCAATCTCTGCGATCTATGAAATCAGCTCAGCGAATGATGAGGTGGAACATCTGTTTAGACCTAAAAATGAAGTCTGCGCTGTAGCATTACGCAATGCAAAGCGACATGCTTTGCTGCATTGCGGTTCGCGCGGTTTGTCGAGCTTAGTCCGTGTATTTTTAAACCGCGCGAGAGTGGGATCAAGGGCGCAGGTAAGAAAGTATCACTATGCCAATTATCTTGTTTCGTTGTCACACACAAAAATATTCTCATCCTCCTTCTGAGAAACAGGGGGTAGGCGTAACGCTATCGGAGGCACGGGGATGCGAGCGTAAATAAAAAACAATGTTCTGTTTACACGGGCACTTCCAAATGAAAAGTATTCCCTGAAGCCACGCGCTCTCGCGGTCGTCTCTCCCGCAACTCATTCTTTGGCCCCGATCGGCAGCTTGACAAATAATGTATCGCTGCTCAATGTTTCGGTGGCGGGATCAGCACAGCTGTGCCTTTTTTTTACCTCTAGCCACGCCATCCAGCAGCCAGTGTTGTAGGCGTAACCGAAAAAAGAAAGTAACGAAATACGTTGATCGTTACTTGCATTAACAAGGAACGCATTGCCGTCCTACGTTACCTCAAAATAGAAGGACCACGTTTCCGTTACCATTACCGATAAAAGTAAAGCACATTACTTTTGCGATTTTTTTTTAAATTATGAATTAACAAGTTTTACTTTTTTGACGTTACAGGCATGCATAAGGACCACAATTTCAAGATACATTATGTCCATGCAGAAATTGAACATAAATACCTTGTCTTTTTGTTTCTACGATTTCGCTTAAACATTCACGAAAAAAAAAACCTAAAGAAAACCGCAAAATTCTCGAAAAATTCACCACTTTTTCAGTTTTTTGAAGCATATGTAACGAGAAACGTAACTACATTACTCGCTACTCGAAATAAGTAACGTCCGTACGTCACCCGTTACTGTTTTTGAAAATGTAAAAAATACGTTACACGCGTTACCAAAAAAAATAAAAAACTACTTGTTACGGGTACCGCCGTTACTTGTAACGCGTTGCCTCCAACGCTGACAGCAGCCAACCCTGGTCCCTCCTGTCCACTTCACCGGGATGCCTTGTCGTCGTCCCGACCACGGCATCAGCCGCAGAGCTCAGCGCAGTTAGGTGAAGTATTCTTCCGGGAGCAGATACGAAGGGCCCTGATCAAGGAGGTTATAATGGGCAGGAGGTGGCGTCCCTACGTCCAATGCACGGAGCGTGGTGTAACGGAAGTAGGCGCAGCCACAAACTCTTCTCAACCAATGGGGAGCTCGTAAATGGGTGCCGCCATTGATTTTTGGGGCAAAGAACCCTCGTTGCCATGGCATTTCCGTGGCAACCCGCTTTGTTTGCCCCAAAAATCAATGGCGGCGTCCACTGAATCGGTGTCGAATAGGCGAGATTTGAAGCCTAACACTTGCTTGACCAGTAGGAAGTCGGCGTGTGGCGGGCGCTCTGAACACCACGTCAAGAGCGTCGTCTAGAACGAGTCGTCACAGCGTGGCTTTGGAAAGCGATCGCGTGTCAGTCGTCGTACGCAGGAACGCTGAGAATGGCCCGCGGGTTGAGAAAGCTGTACAAACCCTGCTTCCAGAAGGTATTGGTTTCACTCCGCCATGATGAGAATGCGGGCTGGCATCGAAACTTCTTTAGTGCGCAGATCGCATCGAAAGCCAGCCGCGACAGCGAGCAGACGAAGCAGACCGCAGGCACGGAGCAGACGTAACCTAAGCCTAACGCAGTCGACCGAGCGGCCAGCAGACGCTGGGAGCTTGGTTGGATTTAGTTTCGATGAGAGCGCGTCGGTGCGCAAGGCAGTCTGGGATTGGGCTCTTTTTCCGGCGTCGCTGGGCATGACGTCATGCCGGGTCCTGCTCTATTTAAACGTCCTTGGCACTGATGTGCACGGTACGAAACTGGGGAGAGGAGGCGCGTCAGAACACCGAGCTCTAGTTGGAATAATGGTTTCGAAAGTGCGCGCCATCTATTAGCTAGATGGCGCGCAGTAGACACGTGAACACGAGGGCTGCATCAGCGTGCGGCGACGACTCGGATCCAATCACACGCTTTTTCCTCATAGATGGTCGGATGGATGAATGATATTGGCTATGTCCTTTGTAACAGGCGGTAGCTTGCGCCACCTAGTCTGAGAAAAGGATTTCCTCCCCGCTTAAATATCCAATTTCTTTCCCTCTACATCTCTGCAACTATCACCGAGTCGGGGGAATGAACCACCAGGCTGACCAAGAAATGGAAATCGCCAATGTTGCCTGATGGGAGTTCGAAAGGGGTCTATTAGTGAGTAGACGCCAAGACTAGCTGCCTTCGTCCCTACCCACCGTGTCCCTCCAGTCAGGGCGAACAAGAGCGTCGTCTGCTCCTCGCGCGGTGCCTCCCATTCGAACGCCGGTCACTGGCGTTCGTGGTTCGAGCGTGTACGAACAGTGAGTAGAGCAAAGGGCAGCCAGCCTTTGCGTCCATCCGCTAATCCATCCAATTAGAGCTCGGCGCTCCGACGTTCCCGCGCGCTCTCGTCTCTCTCTCACCCCCGAGTTTCTCTCCTAAAGCCTTTTTTGCAACGTAAGAAGTGCCGAAGAGGCTACGCCACCTCGATGCCCAAATGCGCTGAGGCGTATTCGGCGTTAGGCGTAATCTTGTTTATGTGGGCTATAAAAAAACGGCTCTGGAAGATGAATCTTTCTTCCCATATTATACAGTATTAACGAAAATGGTGCGCTATCGTACTAATTGACGCAGTGTCGCCGTTCCTATCTGGGAAATCGAGGATGGGACCTCCCCCGGAGCTTTTACGTTGTGATGAACTATAACAGGCTACCCGGATATGAAAGGTGAAGAATGGAGGAGAAAAAGATAAGGCACGCTATTTGTTTTAACATAAACGCCTTCCAATTTTGTCTTCTTTAAACTACGTTGACCGCCCTTCGACGTTCTAAGAACCGACAATTTCAGCGCCTTTTTGCCCCCAAAACCTTTCTCTGATAACAAAAAAAAATGAAAGCCGTTTACAACTCCCCGTAACGCCGGATTAGAGCGCAGCTCTTGAGGAGGAGGAGGGAAGGGTACTGAGGTATAGGATGGAAGGGTGCTGAGGGATAGGTGACTCCCTGAGGTCACGTGACCTCAGGGGAGTCACGCGACCTCGGGGGGTCACGTGACATCAGGGTGGTCGTGACAGGGGTCACGTGACCTGAGGGGTCACGTGACCTGAGGAGGTCACGTGACCTCAGGGGGTCACGTGACCTCGGGGTCACGTGACTTCATGGGGGTCACCTGACGTCAGGGGGGTCACGCGACCTGAGGGGGTCACGTGACCTCAGGCGGAGTCACGTGACATCAGGGGGTCACGTGACCTCAGGCGGTGACCCTCGTGAGGGTAACCCCAGTAACCCTTGTGAGAGTAACCCTCGTGACCCTCGTGGGGTTAACTCTCATAACCCTCGTGACCCTCGTGAGGGCAACTCTGGTGACCCTCGTGAGGTAACCCTTTTGAGGATAACTAACCCTCGTAACCCTCGTGAGGGTTACGAGGGTTACCAGGGTTACTCTCACGAGGGTTACGAGGGTAGACCTCGTGATCCTCGTGAGGGTAACCCTCGCGAGAGTAACCCTCGTAACCTTCGTGGAGAGTAACCCTCGTAACCCTCACGAGGGTTACGAGGTTTACTCGCGGTTACGCCGACGGCGACGCCGCTCAAGCCGGAAACGGGCGCCTAAGAGCTGCGCTCTAAAAAAATGTTATTAGACTTCTTGAGAATAATCACTCGAAGTCAGATTTACGGTAAGCGCGAAGAAGTTCAGACACAGTACACAATTATAATCTTTAAGCTGCAGTGTGACTGCGGCGTAAAGCTTTAAGCCGCGGGTCGCACTTTAACACGCGAAGAGCCGCATGCGGCTCACGAGCCGCAGCTTCACCATCCTTGGAATAGACCTATTGCTAAATTATGCAAGCATCAAGGAGAATGCAAGGAACGGTGTCCCACTTGCCGCACGCACGTGCCGGCATCTGCAGCAGTAACTGTTCTAAAGGAAAACCCAAGAACAAATGGCATCTTGCACGCGCGTTCGTCAACGCTTTATTTTGGTTATTCACTTCGAATCTTTTATAGGGGAGGGGGTGTGCGTGCGGCGCGTGCAGCGGTGCGAGCTAAGAGTGTTTCGGTCACGCACACGAAAAATTCACGGAACCCTAGCCATAAACAGCTTCGCCGTAACAAGGGATATTTCCGCAAATATACGGGGCCTTCCCTATTACTGTTTTAGAAATTAGCGCGAACCGGTTAAAGTATTCCCGCTCGCTTATCTTCGGCGGTTAAGACTGATATCCCTTTTCTTTCTTTTTTAAAGCCTACGATAAGGTTAAATTCGATGCCTAAACGTATTTTGAGGAAGTAAAAAAAATCGATGTAGCCGTTTTATTTTTAACGCGGCTTTCACCCTGACCTTAAATGCGAGTCAGTAACCGCCAGAACGGAGGTCCCCAGAGCTTTTCCAGCCCATAAACTAGTTCCTCCATTCCGGTGGCAAATCCCGCCGTCACGATGTGTCGATGATAGAGTGTTGGAGGCTTCCAAGGAGCCCACTTCTATCGAAGCCGTTCTTACGCGGATTCCAGACTCGTCTCCCGAAAAAGACAATATCGAAGCTTACAAGGAATAAAACAAACACACAAAAAGCGATCCTTCGGCACTTTTGAAACTTTGGAAGTCCTCCTAGGTTACTTTCTTGCTGCAGGGACCCCACGCAGTCACCGGTAAAAGCCTCGCGGCTGGCACTAGAAGGACGCCCGTATCGCGTTTGGGAACTATAGGAGCGACCTTATATTTCACAGTACCCGGGCGGCTGAACGGGGTCCGCACCACTTTGAATGCGAAATCTGCGTCTACGCGCGCTATCGCCGGCTCTCTCTTTGCGCGCGGTAGTTATTTGCGGTGGCCGATATCGGACGCCGAGAAAATAAAGATTAACATTCTTACTCCGAACCTTAATTTATTTGAGCTCGTGCCCTTTGCGAACGCGGCTTTTCCTTCGTCTTCTAGAGAGACGGAAATGTTTGGTGTAAGAGGTCGCTTTTAGATGGTATCATTACTTACATCGTTTACAAAGACGCCGCGGCAGACATCTCTCGCCGCAGAAGCAGAGTTTCCAAGATTTCTCGTTTTCTTACATCTGATTGCTATTTTAGGCGGATTTCTGTGAGAAGCTACAGCTAATACAGCTTCAGAGTGCTGTGGAAGTCAGCGCCATGGGAAGTATCTTAAAATATACCATTATTATATCCGGGTTCTGTGAAACGTAATGAATAAAATAAAATAGAAAAACAGCACGAAACAGGTCATGGCAACAAAAACAAGTGCCGATCTCGATCCTTGTTATGTGTGAACTTTGTTTCCTGTCGTCGTACGCTGGAATATTTTTTACGTTTTTCTTGACATGTATTTGTGGCCGTGAAAAGCTCCGTGGTGGGCCGTGGCAGAAATTCACTTGAAACGTTCTTATTGTTTATTTCTCGGATATGATCAGAGAGCTACAAAAGCGACGCCACAGGGTGAAACAGCTTTGAACTTGCAATAATAATTGTGCCCAATTCGAATAAAAATTACTGTTTCGATATCTTCTTATCTTCTTAGCAGCTTCGTGACACTTTGTCAACAGACTTTCAGAAGTGAGATACCATGCGTACTCGAGAATCAACAGTTGCGTTGAGCAAATGCTGTCACCACGCCGTGGCTTTACGAAGTGCAAGAATAAAGCCCGGTTCACACAGTTGCGTTTGACTGCGTTTGACTGCGTTGCGGCAGCGAGACACCAGGACATCCCTGTTGCATATATCGCGGGCCAAGAAGATTCCTTGAATTGGATTTCACGCTTCATACGAAGCACAAATGTGCCGGTGACTGGCTTTCGGTTCTCGCCGCAACGCAGTCAAACGCACTCAAACGCAAGTGTCTGAACCGGCCTTTACACAATATGGGGATTTTACGCATTGAAACGCAAGCACGAGCCCTCAGGCACTAATAAAGATTTTAACGAGGAGCGTGATTGGGGCATGCATCGCGTTCACGCGACAGCCAAGCGCGCATGGTTACTGACTGAGATTAAAAAAGAAAAGTGCGCGGGATATTTAATAAGTAAACTGAATCACGAGGTGCGCAAATAGTAGGCAACTCCAAAGTACGTTGGGGGCTCCAACTTCGTTTAGGCACTCGTACACGCAACTTGACCGATTGGAACAATTACACTCAGCATAACACGTCACAATCCAAGGTATTATACACGCCTCAAATTACCACCTTTCCCGCAGAACGTTGCCTAAACATGTCTGTCGGGTCGAGAGATTTTTCGCGCCTCACTAAAAACGTCAGTCTCAAGGCTAAGCCATAGCACCCGGGGATTTTTAGACACAGAATCTCAAACGAGAAGCCCTGGGGCGCACGTGTCCCGATTGAAAACGTCGCGAGAACCTATATTAACCTGCGCGTTGATCTCGAGGCCTGAACGGACAAGCGGTTTAGCCACGTCGGTTCTTCAAAGAAAAGCAATGAATACGCACAATGGGCGACTTGTGTACGCACTAAATCGTTTTAGAAGACTGAAACCGGTGCACGGACGCGCCGCACGAACCTGAGTAATAAAGCGCCATTGTTTATTTCTAACTTTTGATAGGAGCATTACGTATAAAATTCCTGTCACGTGTCGCTCTTTCGACAGCTGATTGGTCCACCTGTCCGAAAACGTCGATGACGTGGCGTATCCGCGGCCTGTGATTGGTTCCAGCTGGCTTTCGGCCTCGGCTTCGGTCCATCCGTAGCTGCGACGGAACGTAGTGCGATGCCCCGTTGACCGTTCAAGGTCGGCTAGGGAAAACAGCTCCAGTTCTCGACGTTGCGCATGCAGGTACACTCTGGGCGCGCTCCCTCGTTGCTAGAAGCAAAGCACCCATTGTTTTGCTGGAAGCTCGGCCGGCTTAGGGAGGGGGCGGTCGACATCACTGGGAACACCCGCGGCTGCAACCGCATTGCTCTACCACGGCGTCTATACGGAGAGCGAAGAATTTCAAGCAGTCAGGGTCGTTCACTGTTTCACGCACTTCAAAGCTCAGATATTTTCTTCTTTTTTTTTCATTTTTTTCACTGGTCACGGTTGATTGTGTTGTCGTGATTGCCTCACCGCGTGTCCGGTCTGACACATTTCTCCGCGACTTTCGCCTAATCACCGCTACGATTCCGCGTCGCATGGTACGGGCCGATTGTTGTTTGTTTGTCGCGCGACACACCGGGTGTAAAAATAGACTCTCGTGAGGCGCCGACGGGCGCCCGAGAATCGTTAGCCTTCACGCCCTGCCCGCCATGAAAGGAGAAGTCGATGAAGTGTAGTGCAGTGACTTGGGTTTTGAGTTCCCAGCATGCGCTGAGGTGGACAGTGGCCCAGTTGCTAGACTTCTACTGGCTTCAGTTTTCTATTTCACTCATCAAAATCAGTGGCATAGCCCCGGGGGGGGGGGGGGGGTAGCTTATGCAGCTGAGATCGGTTCAGGAAATCTTCGTATGAAGCGCCTGGGTGCACGCGGAGCAACTCGTAATTAAAATAGACGAGCTCGACGAGCTGCTCTTGTTGATCACTCCACAGACGCCGGCAGCCATGTTTGTTATCGCTTGAAACCAAACCGAAGAGGCAATCTCGAGATAACTTTGAAAACAATAATGACTCTATCTATATTGTGTGTTTCTCAAACATACAAAAAAATATTGTCGATATAAATACTATTACGGCACGGAGAACAATTTTACAACCAACATTTCACACGTGAATCATCTCTCCAACCAATGAGAGCCGACAAAAGGTGCTTAGGTTGGTAGGCACCGGGCGGGGCCTAGAGCAGGGCTACCCACACTAAATTGCGTCTAGCGTCGTAAATATTGCTAAAAAGACTTTTCCGGCGGAGAAGCAAAGTGTTACTCCCATTAAAGAGCTTTTTTTTTCTTTCATTTCAGTGTCCCTTTAAGAAGGTCTAACCGTCGCGACTCCTAGTGGCTAAATTGAGAATTACACCGATGGGGACAACAACAACATAGATCATTTGTTCGTGTCGTGACGCAGCGCTCGGCCAACGTTATTAGATTACCTCAGTTGTGGAACTCCCGCGGAGGGGGGTACCCCCCTGACTCACTTCAATCCGCCTGGACGTCGTTCGAAGCGCCATCTATATTTTAATTTCATAACTGTGCGTTCCAAAGAACACAGCTGAAGCGCCAAATGGCGATCACAACGCCGCCATTTCTCCCGCAGCGGTCACTCGAGGAACTGCACGTGACATCTATTTTGGCTGCAATCGGCCATTTCGGAGCCGAAACAGATACGGTGGAATGGGTTACAGGGTTGCCACCCCCGTCTCCCCAGCGGACGCGCCGCGACATATCACCGAAGTTAAAATGCGCCTAGGTCGGGACGCGCTACCTGAAATCCCCGCTGAGGCATGGTTGTATAAAAACAATATTAATTGTGCTGCAAAACCTTGAAAACTAAAAATTTTAGAAAACATCACGCGCCCCCCATTTTGTACTAAACTCCAATAAAAGTTACTACAAAAAGAGTTTTTTTCGTTGGTTTTTACGTTTCTAGTAACGTTGAAACGAACGTATCCCGATTCAGTTACCAAAGCAGCCGTCCGGCGGCGCGTCGAGCGACTCCGGGCGAGTCGTGGTGAGTGAGGCGGGGGGGGGGGGGGGTACTGTTCGTGCATGCAGCGTCTATGAACAGTTCCGTAAAGGTGTATCCACACGACGGACCGGGCCGCGGACCGATTGATCACGTGATGCGCGGCCCGCGGGCCGCCCGGCTGCAATGAGCATCCACACGGCGGACCAAAAGAGCAGACGACAGAGCGAACGGGCCGGTCTAACCCTCGACCTCACCAAACGCATGCAGCGAGCTGCTTTGAGGCTATTTGTAAGGAGCCAAGATGGAGGTTGAACGAAAGAGACGTTTGGCCGCGGTGGCCCTGGCGTTGACTATTGAGGACGAGGAGGACTTAAGTGAACCGAAAAGGGCATGCTGGATGAAGCCCTGGATGTGCAGGAAAGATCTTGGTCTGCATAGTCAACTCTTTCGTCGCACAACAAAAGGTTCGTCTTCTTCGTCTTCAACAGTTGGCGCCAAAAGAAAACGACTTTGGATTTGCATTCCAATCCAAACAACAAAAGTCAGCTTGTTGCCAGACTTAGCGCTTCAATTATACTAAAAACGCCGCGGTCCGCCGCCAAAATCCGGGCGAGAAAAGTCGCTTGGGATTTCTCAGAAGCGCGGGCCGCGGACCGCCGGCGGACCTCGAAAACCAGTGACGTAAATCACGTGATGCGCGGCCCGCGGACCAAAGCAGCAATTTGGTCCGTCGTGTGGATACACCTTAACTGAGTTAATCTAATAACGTTGCGCTCGGCCCACGTATACCCGAACGTTGCGTCATGCGTTCGGCTGGGGCTCGTGTCCAATCAGGGAAGCCGAACGCGGACGCAGCACTAATCTATTTTTTACTTCATCTTTCTACACTCAGCGCGTGGAAACAATTGTGCGCACGAGTCGTTTCCATTGGTCTCCCCGCACTCAATCGAAAAAGATAAAGTACGAAAAATTCAGTGTACGTGCCTCGTGTTCGTAAACATAAAGACTCCGGGAAAAACAAGCTGGTCATAGCGCCCCCTATAGTTCGATCCCCTCGCCCATATCCTCGTCCGCCACAAATCTTTCATCGCAACAACGCAACAGTCCCACGGCAAATTGAACGTACACAGCAGCTCTCCGCTGCATCGGTGGCCATCACGCATAAACGGACCCGTGCGCGTGTCTTTACCATCCTCTCTTCGCCTCACGATGGACCGCAGAGAGCGCTACGAGCCATTCCAGCCAATCCAGCGTCGCGAAAGCATCACGTGACTAAGCGAGCCACGTGTCGCTGTGCAGCCTATGCTTTTCCCGAAGAACGACAGGCGAGTGACTTGAATGGCTCCTAGCGTCCTCTACGGTCCATCGTAAGCTGGAACGGAGTATAGACGGCGGAATGTTTCGTTGCAAGCTGAAGACCTACAAGAATCGCAATAATAAAAATAAATATGTACTGGCGTTCGCTTCCTGACAGCCAGCAACGCTACATAAGGGTGACCGACCCTGTTAGGAAGTGGGCTCTTTCGCGGTCCGTCTTGTTGCATTGCGGCGGTCCGGCAGACGACGAACTCCCGCCAGGAAAGAACCCTTTAATATTTTATTTATTTCGTTCGGGTATCGGAGAAGAACATCGGCTCCATCTATGAACACGTCGCGAGGAACGGAGCCATATCAATGGAGACGTGCCCGCCGGCCGGCCGTCGGAGCTGCTGCTTCCTTTTGATTCGAACATTTTTTTTTCTTTTTATACTGCTATTCTTTGCTTCTCGAAGTTAAGTCCCGATGAACGTGAGCCGGAGATATAAAACGCCTGACAGCGCGCTTTTCTTTTTCTTCCCTTTTTCTTCTTATTTTTGCAGGCTTTCTGTGGTGGAAGCGAACGGATAAATGACGAAGAACAGACTGAAATCTCAAACCTAAAAGGAAGAGGATCAAAAGAACAGGAGGCGTTTTGCGGTGAATAAAGCGTTCATGTGTGCAGCGTGCTATACTTCACCTTACGAGGGAGCTCGTGTGGACCCTACGAGCTTTCCCAGCCAGTGTGGCACCTCGAGCTTGTCACGTGACTTTGCGGCCCGGCCGTCACTGCGTTAATCCGGAAGGTCACCGACATTCACGCCGCACTGGTCGCGGTCTAACAGTCCAACAGTTCCTCTTATCCTCCATTTAGCTCTATCTGAATCGCTCGCTCGCCTGCGTGTATAGGCTCTGTGAGAAAATCTCGCGAAAGACTATACAGTTAAAGGACAAGAAATCAAAAGAAAAAAAACAATACGAAAAAACAACAAGAGATAGAAACGGAAGATCGAAAACAGGGAAATAAGCAGGATTCGTGTATTCGGCTGAGTTTATGGTCGTCTTTCCCGGAAAGACTGTCGAATGCGCCTATTTAAAGAGCGTATATCGCGTCCCTTTGCCTTACATCGCATCGTTTGATCGGATTTTTTTATCTTGTTCGTTTGGCCGTTATTGTTGACGGTGGTAAAAAAAAAAAAGAAAACGATGAGGGAAACGTGGTTATGAATGTATAAAAAGTTTGGCGGTCGTACAGTGAAATAAAGAGTGCCTAAAATATCGGACTGCAAGTGGTGTATAAACTCGAGCAGCAAAACATTGGCGCTTTGCAGCAGTTGTGCATAGGCGCCGTCGTGACCGACCTTCAGTTTTTGTTTTCTCCTATTCCGTTAACTTCGCTGCATCATTGCGACAGCAGGATAGCTTATTGCCATATTAGATTCTACTGTGTCCTTCTCCTCAGCATAGGCCTTTGGAGGCGGGGGGCTTTTCAACGCCCACTTGAGTGGCTCGGCATCTCGATAAGGCAAGAGAAGGTCAGCAATGGCGGCTGTAATCTGGCGCGTGTGTAAAGCGTCTACAGCGTTTCCACTGCACGTAATAGCTCCTGCCGCCAGTCTAACACTACGCTTTCAGATCTGTGCCACGTCTCAATGCGGGAGGTCAGGAAGCATCACTTGCGTTACCGTAGAAAAGGTCCTAGCTGGCTCAGTTTTTGTGATAGTCGACTGTGTCGAGGATTACCGAGCAGGCTTGGACGGGATTCGGGCGTCGGAAGGCAAGAAGAACAAACAACGCACGAATCCCTTCCGAGAGTGCTCGTTAATCGTTGACGGCAGCCGGAGCGGCTGTCACGGAAACTTTCACGGAAGCGTTTGCTCCTCCTGCCCCAAAGGAAAACCCCTCCGATACATGAAGTTTGTAGTTGGCGGCTTGAACTGCTCTATCTAAACCCCTTAATTAATTAGAAAAAAAAAAGTTACATCTTAGCCTGTACTTAAACTTATATAAGCATGCTCAAATAAATAGAGTGGTCAAGATAGGGTTTCTATAAAGACAGGATAGTTTCCCGTTGGAACGCCTCTCTCCACGCAGCGAGGCGGCAGCGCCGTGGACGAAATTGCAGGGGGTGCTGCGCGCAATCGGCGTGCTGTTGTAGCTGCCACCTTCCTCACTCACTACCTTCTTCAGTCTCAACAAGCGTAATGAGAGACGCATCGTTGACTTCCCTGTCCTCTTAGCAAGGACACTTTTGTTAGGCTGTGAGGTGCATGCATGCAGTGGCAATAACAACACTCAAGTTCTTTATCCTCTTCCTTTTCCGTCTTTACACCAAAGCAATGAACAACGAGAGGGCAGCAAGGCAAGAACGGCTAAGGTTTCTGAAGGCCGGGAGGTGTAAATAATTTATCCTCGAAGTGCTAATTTGCTCGTGTCTGTCGTATTTTCTCCGGATTTCTTTTGTGGCTCGGTAACTGTCAAATTCTGGCACGCCGATTGCTCTCAGCGCCGCCACGCGCCTTCATTCCGCAGCAGTCGCCGACGGGGGCAGTGGACGGGAGACTAGCCAGTCTTTCTAGGGACCATAACGAAGGTCATAAAACAGAGTCGCTTGGTGCCGCTGGCTATCTCGGTACCACGTTCATTTTGTGAATATAATAGAGATTGCTACTGCTTCTTGTTTCCTGCGCCTAGCGATACGTGTACCTATTGGCGACGAGACGTTTCGGCGGCGGCCTCTTTTGGCCCCCATTCGTGACGTCCCGACCAGGACTTGCCTCGCACTGACGTCACGAGTTGTGATCCTGGCTACTTATCATCGGCTGCAAACGACAATTTCGATGGTGTGTGTTTAAAGAGTACTCTGGGAGCTTGCAGGGTCATCGCGTTTTTAAAACCAACATCGTCGAACTCGACAGTCTGACCGCGCTCGTATGGCCGTCCTTTCGCCAACGGCGGAAAGCCGACCACAGTAAAGCTTTTCTGTCGTGCACGTCGCTAATAGTCACCGAAAGGATTAGAACGAAAGGGATCAGGTCCCTCGGATGCCCGCATTCAGCACGAGGTTCCTACTTCCAAGAACGCTCCGGCGTCTTTCGTTTCGAGCCTCGAGCGTGCACACGCAGCAAAAGTATGATGAGAGGTAGCGAGCGCGTGCGGGAGGTCGGGCCTCCGAAAGAGACGCCCAGCCAGTCTCATGATGTCGGTGACCACAGGGTGGTTATTCTGTCAGCTATACTTCGTCTCGCCTAGTATGGACTACTGTTAGCCGCGCGTGCCGAAAGCGCGAGCTAGTCGATTGAATGAAGCGAGGCGGCTGCACGAGCGTCGTGCAGCAAGTGCTCAGTCACAGTCAGGCTGGCCACCGCGCTAGCCAGTCCTGTAGGGTGAGACGAAGTATAGAGCCGCCATATACACTTACCGCAAGTGGGCGGTCATCGGTACCGTGTCACTGTTGCGACAGGAGTTGTGGTGACGTCAGAACGACGCCGAGCTCTGATTGGCTTTGATTGAAAGTATAGTGGGTATACCTCAATGCTAGATGGCTTCAGGTCTACCCACTACTTTTTTTTTTCAATCAGCGAATAAGGGCTCGGAGTTTTGACATCATCGCAACTCCGGTGCAAGAAGCAGACGAACTTGCGCTCCGCATATACGATAGGTGGTGCAAGCAACCACTCGATGCAGAACGTACAGACACTATCCATCCACCCATCCATTCATTCATATAGACCCTTTTTATTTGCAGACGCCACCAGGCTGTGCTCCAGTCTTTGATGTCCCAGCGAACTTCCGGTTCCTAAAAAGAATGAACAAGGCCCACCTTAACACCGCTGCTTGAAATGTCGATGAACCATTTAACCACAAATTCTCCAGGCGAACGCCAAAAGAACCCCGAAGCGCTTGATCCATTTAAAGTTTTCTGATTAGCTCGTAAACGAACTTGTCTCCTCCAAGACGTTAAATAGTACAGCCGAAGGCCCTCGCTAAATCCGCAACTTTGTTGTCTATGTAGAAGTTATGCTTCCTAGCCCTGCAAACTCGAAGGGCTTGCAAAGACATATCGACTGGAAGTCGTTTGGGACGCAAGCAGCGGTTCATGTTTGTAAACAGCAAAAGGGTCAGTGGTTGAGCACAAACCTGCAATCTTGCTTCACTTCTGGTGGCCTGTTCTACTTATAGATCCAAAGCCCGTGTCCAGCGTCCACGCATTCAAATACAACACCCCCCCCCCCCACACACACACACACGCAAGAAAAAAAAGTACTGTTTGTTTATTAAGTTGAACCTGAGCGCGTTGGTTTTCAATAACTTGTTACAAAAAGAATAAACAAAAAGGACGGACAAAGACGGACATCTTTTGACTATATTATGTGTTCAAAGTCGAAAGTTGTCCGTCCTCTTCCGTCCGTTTTCTTTATTCTTTCTGTAACATGTTTTTGGTCCCCGCAAAAATAAACTATGCATCGCTGAACGCTCATTCTCTGCCCAAATGCGGCGCTAGAGGTCCGAACCAGATGTCAAAGCTTTACACTAACAGTTATATTATTAAAAAAAATATAAGTGATTTTCAAAGAAGATGGGGCCATTTTCGTCCGTTTTCGATAAGTGGCGCCATAGAGCTCCATGTATTGGAGAGATCTGTCGGCCGCCATTTTCTCATTGAAAATTTCAGAAAATAACATAACTTTTGAATAAGATATTGGTTAGTGCTGAAATCTTTGGTATCTGGTTCGGATCTTCAGGGCTCCATTTGAGCGGAGGATGAGCAATCGGCAATGCGTATTTTACACGTAAAAAAAATAAAATAATAATACACAATTATAAAATCTGTAATTGTTTTTTTTTGTTTTTTGTTTTGGGGGGGGGTTACATTTTGTATATCGTAGTAAGTTTGCCATACAGGGCGTTCGCGCCACTTCCGGCCGCCATGAGAAGGGGGAGAAATGCTTTGTGTTCTTCTATGTTTACCTTGTGTTCGGGTTGTCGTGTGACGGTTCACTAGCGAGAAATTCCGTAAGAGCTACGCTTTAGAAATGCACCTCTGTCGGGCTTTTAAACTTCAAGTGCGTACCGGCACGAACAAAGAAGTTATTTCGATTATCTCGAGACGAGAAGCGCCACCGACACCGCCGAGTCCGGGCGATCGCAGGACGACGGCATTGGCAGACGGTGCCCTACTTGGATGTGCTGCCGACAGATGGCGGAACGCGAGAATGTGGCGCCGGGGCCGCACTTTTCGGGGTTTATTTTTTTTCCCACCGATTCGGTGCTTTTCGGTGTGAATTTTTCTTTAGTGTTGGACAAAAGAATCGAGGTCGATGTTTAGAAAAATTAGACATGGGCAAGCAAGAGATTCCCCTTGCTCATGACCCGAAGCCTTAAAAAACGTCCTCGTACAGATAAAAAAAATACAATGAGATAAGAACGTCCTCGTACAGATATAAAAAAATACAATGAGGTTCCGGAGCAAGGAGAAGCCTCGTGAACAGTTCATTGTTCGCTGTGTTCGGGGTCAACACGACATAAAGCTGTAAAGACAAAAATTCTTCCCTTTAAGCTTGAATTTTTTTTTCTCTCTTATTTAGGGACCAGCTTGGGGGTAAATTTTTGGGATTCATCGGTATTTACTGTAAATATGGAACCCATACGTATAAGTAGATTTCAGGAGGCAATGCCGTTGGTCCTATATAGTGAGACGCGCTACGCGCTACTCACGGGGGCCCTCAGAAACAAGCAAAAGCAATAGCCAACTGGAAGCAACATACGCCCCCCGGAAGTTCGCCCGTGTTTGTCTTGTGTTCACCTCTGCACACTAAGCGTACTCCGGTATACCCTTTGATGTCTATTATAGTAAGGCTGGATCGTGGATCGAGGCTTGTTCTGCTGGGGTCGAGTGGCACCACCGGCGGTCATGGCTTGACAACAGCATTAAACCCTATGGGAAAAACGTGAAAAAGTTAGATTTTTTTCATTTGTATCGTATTTTGGACGACCAAACTTTGACGAAGTTTACTATAAATGGTGAGAGATGTTTGTGTTCTGAAGTCTTTACTCCCTACACTGAAGTTGTAGAGGAAATAAATATTTTTCTATCCTCCTTGACTTCCTCCACGTGCCCCACGAGCACCCAGTGGGGCCACGAGCAGTCAGAAAGGATTGGTTTGATGCCATGCTTACTTTTATATTTTCACTTACGAAGGATTGCAGACTGCGTTTGAGACAATTTTTTTTTTTAATCAAAGCAGACGATGTCTGATGACAAATCTACTCTTGTTCGCTAAAGTAACTTCTCTTCTTAAAACATTCTCATAACAACCTGCGTTCGCGTTGCAAGTTATTTTAAGCAAAAACTTGTTTTTTAAAGCACGACGACAACGACTCTGAACAGTCGAGCAGACGCATTCCATCGATAACGGCAGACGAAAGGGATTGGTACGCTGTTTGTGTACTTCAATACACCTTCTCGGCAGTTACGGGTGACTGAAAATTCTCTATTACTATTACTGTGAGAACCTCATTAAAGTTTCTTTAGAAGACACTTTAGACAAGCTTTAAAAAGTTCATTTTTATGCATTCCTCCCATAGACTTGCATGTGTTGAGTGGTGTCAAGCAATGACCGTCATTGGTGCCACCGTCGGGCTCCCGATCTACGATTCAGCCTACTACAATATACATGAGATCTGCGATTACAACTTACGCCATTGCAACCGAAAGTAGTTTAGAGTTTCGCGACTCCGTTACGCGAAATAACGGCTCCTTGTAACGACAAATAAAAAAAAACAGTTTTTTTAGTGTGTTTTTTATTAGTTGTATTGCTCTTTATCGAAAAGGATGGACACCACTTGTCTGCAATGAAAGAACTGTTTGAAAATTTCAAATGTAGAAAACAAAAATTAAGAAAAAATAAAAATGTATGTTCTTGCTCAGATTTAGATATGACAAAGCTATATTTAAAATGTCAAAGACGAACATAAATATATAAATAAAAAAGTGAAAGAAATACGGTGTATGCAGGTGGCTACCCCAGAGAATGCAAGAATGTGGGCTTTTAATAGAATAAAAAAAAAGGAACAATACTGATTGAAAAGGGAGCGCTGACAGTTCAGCTTGAGATAAGCTCCAGAAAAGTAGATTACAGTGGTCCAGAGGACCGGCTTCAGAGATATACAAAGCACAAACAGACCGTGTTGTTTTCTTCTATAACGAGTGTCACCGACATTGTGATGAATGCAGCATTCCGAGATGATGTCTTAATCGTCCACAGCAGAAACTAATGGTTCATGATCGATCGCCGAGAAGCAAACGCTTCACTGATATCGCGCATCGAGTGGAACGCAGGCAAGAAAATCGAGTAAAAAAACAACGCAAAACCGGCTCTCCTCCGATCCTCGAAGACTGTCGAAATCTGGGACTATGGGGGCAGAGAAAAAAACAAAACGAAGCTAAATGCGATCGAATCTATGTAGAACGCTTCACACCCGCGCCCTTGACATGGTATTGTGTACGCTCGCGCTCCGACCAAAGCACATGTGCGCCTTTAGAAAATAAGAAAGCCTTGACTTCGTCAGACAAGCGGGAGGATGCGACATTCCCGACGGGATCTCTAATCGGAGCAGCCATCGGCGAACTCGTTTCGGCACCATTTGGAGTCTTCGGAAGACTCGACTTTGGCCGCCATCTTTCCCGTGTCTTCGAGACAATGCCCCGATGAGGCCATGCGACGGCGTTGTACTATATTAAGCTTCGATACTTTATAATTAATGCACACATACATTCCGTAAAAACTGCTAATATAGCGTCCCCATCAACTCCGTCGTAGGTTCTTTGCTATCGCGCCGTCTGCCTCCTCGAGTTTACGTTCCAAGAGAAGAATCGGTAAGACTCCGGTGATAGAGGCTCTTTTCTTATAGTTTACTGCAAAATAAAAACTTCAAGAGAGGCCCCGCCCCGAATTCCCGGAGGAAAATGGCGACACCATGCCATTCAGTAGCAATATCCAATGCGGGTCGGCGCGAGATTCTACCGTTTTTATTTTTTGACCAACTACATATGCAAGCAAAAGTATCGGGCATTTTGAGAAAAGAGAACCGCGTTTTTTTACCGCAAAAGTAAACTACGCAGAGCCAAGCACTCGATTTCCGCTGAAACGCAAAGCTAGCGGCGCCGGACCAGGTATACTTAAGTTTTAAAACTTGCAGTTTGCAGATTCGAAAGTTATCAACAATTATCTTTTTTTTTATCCGCGTTGCCGGTAACGTTTACTATTCATAACCATTTATTCGCCGGCTCCACTGGTCGCCATTTTCCGATTTAAAATTTTGAGAAAATCGTTGATGACTTTTGAATTAGATAGCGGAAGCTTCTGTAACTATGGCATTCCAACCGGTAGGATTAAAAGAGTGGTTGTTTGGGCGAGTTAGTTTGCCATCTTATGCAATCTTGTGCGCAGCAAGGACGAGGACAAAAGGGAGAACATTCAATGCACTAAAAAAGTCCTGTGAGCATTTGATCCCCACTGATTTTGAACAGCAAGTTTTGCGGTTGCTCGCAGCTGGGTACCTCAAACACATTCTTGTTGCGGTCGCGGAAGGCCTTCAAAAGAAAGCGCTGTCGTGAGGAAAACAATGGAGCCAGCTGGCAAGACAAAAGGGAAAAGTTGTGGTTATACCGTATATTCACCGAGTGTCGCACAATTTGAAGAAAATAGCAATGCGATCAAATGTAAAGGTAGTGTTTTCTGCGCCCAATAAGCTCATGGGCCTGTGCAAACTATCAAAGCCTGGCGTGCGTGCCAGACACGAATGTGAAAAGAATCACAGGACGAAATTTGTCGGCTGTACAGATGGTGTGGTTTATCGCATTCTGTTGTCCTGTGGCAGGCACTACGTCAGGCAGACGTAGTGCCTAAATGATCGGCTTCGCGAGCACAATAACAACATGCAAAAACAGAAGGATGGATATCTTGACTTACATTGCATGACTTGCGGTTGTACCTCACTGCTGGATGGATGCGTAAAAATTGGGAAATGCAAGTCAACGTTAACACGTGAAATTGTAGAAGCCGAACACATTGATTACTTAGGAGATATGTGTGTTGCTATGCCGTCGATTGCGTTATCGGAGAAGGAACTGGTTTTCCTGAGAATGAGATAGTGTCTTTCCCAATCATGCTCTGTGATGGTTGTTTCTTTGCTTTTTTCCGTTTCGTTTGTTGTCAATGTGAGGATGGTTCAGACTGTAAATACCGGAACACGTATTTAAAAAAAATCAGTTGAGAGGTGCGTCTTGTTCTGTCCTGTTCTCCCTTTTGTCCTCGTCCTTGCTGCGCACAAGATTGCATAAGACGGTAGGACTAGATTTGGGTGGAACTGAGCAATTCGACGATGCTTATTACGAGTTTAGCGGTAAAAAAACACGTTCACCTTTTCTCCCATGGTCACCCGGTGCATGGATGAAGACACAATTCAATTCGCCTACACTTTCGCAAAATGTAATCAGATAAAGGGTTGGTGCAAGTGCACGTTGGGGTTTATGACCTAGTGCCTAGATCATTTATAATTTGACCCTCTGAAGGTGTGTGATCGGGCTGTGATACTGATGCCGAAGTGCCTCAACAAGATCTTTGAAATGTTCACTGAGTGCTCAGACGTGTTTACGTTGTTATATTTTTCACCGTCTTCTATTGATCTTCGAAGCTGAGAAAAATAAGGTTTTCGCTACCATTAAAATCATGGAGAATTGTTTATGATGCCAAGCTTACAGTTTCAACGCCTGAAAGTGTCTGCCTTGATCATTGTTTAACAATAATCTCTTTATTTTAATAATTTTTTAAGGTAATCTGGGAAAATATTTTTACTGGAACATATACGTATAACTTGAATGCTTGCTAGTATACTAAAAAAGAAATAGGTGAATCGGGAAGTAAAACAGCAATTATTATTTTTGTTTTCACCCCGGTGTACGACACCATCAAGCAGAACACAGGAGTACTGCCATATTAATAAACTAATGAATTAATTAATTTAACAGTGCACATAATCTTAGCTGTAACCTCTGTAGCTTGAGCTCGTTATTCGTGTTTCCAGCCTTTTTCATCGAGATTCGAGACTCCCTGAACGCCACAACAACAACTAAAGTAAAGCAATCTTGTACGACTCAAATTCTCACAATTGTTTTCCTTTAGTTCTGCTTCCGTCAATTGTTTCTAGGAGAAACACCACAAAGACCCTCAAGTCATACAGTGAGCTCCACTCAGTTCACGAGCTACCGCGAGTGGTACGTACTCAGTTCCCGAAATTTTACTTCGTCCCATCCGGACCTTTACAGAAAAACACAATCGAGCCAACATGGCAGCGGTGCCTCGTGCGAAGATTAAAACAGGCCCCCTCAACACACGCAAAGAGAGGAAGTTAAACACTTGGAGCACACCCAACCACAGGAAGCAACAAGCTCTCGCTTTGCGGCTAACACCTTCTCATTAAATGGGAACCTCGTACTCGCTTCTCTTCGCGGGCGTGGTGAACGTGGAGAGAACACTTATGCTCTTCATTATTTGCATTGGGCAGCCCGACCTTGATGTGCACATAAGTGGGGTTAACTTGTATGTGCCGTTGTAACACAGAAAATCGATAAATGAAACCAAAACAACGTTTCATCCGTATTTTCACCCCTTTTTTTAAGGGGAGTCAGGAACGGGAACCAGAGCCACTACATGCTAGAAGAATCGACGCTCCATTCCCCAATAGACCCTTTTCCAAAGTCTGTTCCAGTCCGCCATTGCTTGGTCAGATACTCTGAGCATGTATTGGACACGAGGCTTGCGTCAGTGCTCGGCGTGAACTCGGCTCAGCTCGTATTGGACACGATCACTCCGTCAACGTTCGGCGAGGGCTGAGATCCAATCATACCCTTCGTGTCCAAGGATGGATGGATGGATGGATGTTAATGTCTATGCCCTTTATATCGGGCGGTAGCTTGCGCCACGTAGCCTGGTGACCAACAGTGTTGCTCGATTGACTTTTGAAAAGGGTCTATTGATACCATTCCAACACGCGACTTCCTGATCTCAGTTACAGTCACCGACAGCTCAGGAAACCCCGGGGTGATTTGTATTATGTTCGTGATTCTTAATGATTCGTTCTGCGATGTCTGCTAAAGCCACAGTCTATAGCCTACGAAACGGTAATATCAGGCTCGCGACTTGCCACGTGCAGCGTTGCCTAAACTGTCAAATGATTGTAGATACGAGTCTGGATTCGACGTCAGAAAGCCCGGGTGATATTGTCTTTGCCCTGTCGCGGACTGTTTGAACATTTATGGTGGCCGGAATAGCGTTTCCCTGCAGTTTCAGATGGAAGCTTCAGACAGCTGGCAACGCTGATTTTAGGTGTCCTTACTCTGAGGCGTAGTTAAATAAGTATCCCTAAACAGGACCACAGGGGGTGCTTCAATCATCCGTATACTTTCGCAGCTACACGTATAAAAGCTTCGAGTGCACGCCACTTAGCGCCGACATTGTCGACCTTCTCTTGTCCCATCGAGATGTAGAGCCACGCAAGCGAACGTTGACGGGCCTACACAAAATCGTGCTGCGAGACAAGGACACTGGCGTCTATAAAAGCAATAGCCTGTCGTGTCACCATATTGATGAGGTGAAACGAATCTAAAATTAAGAGGCAACAACAAATGAAGGCCGGTGATGGCAGCGCCCATGTATACTACCGCAGATAATGTGAGCTAAAACAGTCCTTCAAGCTTCCTTGGCTTACCTGCCTTCTTTTTTTTTTATAGAGCTACGATTGGAATGCGAATCTGGGGTCTCTTTCGGACTACTCGACATATTGAAAGATAATAGAGCTTGTGGGAACCTCAGACATCAAAAAAGACAGAATATGGTGTTTGAGCTCATATTGTCTGCGGTGGCCTAAGCGCGTTTATATATCCCAACTTCATATTTGTTTGTACTTAAACATCTAATAGTTCGATCTAAAAAATAGTAACCTAAATAGGGTCTAGATAACCACCAGCGCCCGTGAAAAGAATACGCCGATCGATTTGATTTCTTTTTTCCTTTGAGGCACGGCCCCACGCGAATACAGGAAGCAACACCAGGAAAAGGAACATCGTCACAACGAAGGGAATCAATCCTTTTGCGTACACATACAAGGGCACCCGATGCTGTTCCACGGAGTATTTCCTCAACAATTAGAATGGTGTACGCACATAAAAAAAGAACCCATGGAGTCCGATTGGGCGCGGCGTACCGATAAAGTGTAATCAAAGTCGCGAATGAGGAACTCGTCCCCCCAAAATAGAATTGCACAGACATCACTATCGGGCCTCCGCGTACGTTCGGTTTCGCGTCATGCGGCACCCGTTCGGAAAAAAACCTCCAACGAAACGAGCGAAAGCGTCCCGACCTGTCAGCGGTAATTCTAAAAATGGGACTCCCGGCTGCGTGATAAAGTCATAAAATGGAGCAGGTCGGTCTTTAGGACGTCCGGGCGACGTGCACAATCGGACATTTTCCCCGTTGCGCAGAATGTCCCCCCGGTCCGGCCAAGACACTCGTTGAATGGGATGCAACCCTCCCCCCCCCCTCCCCCGATATCCGACCGCGTTACGCCCCGCCTCAACGAGTTTATCCTCTACGACTTAAAATGTCTCACCCGGTATATTTTAAACTTGCGAAGCTGGTTGTTGCAAATTGTAATATATGCGTATAATGCTGTTGCTAAACGAGACGCGAAAATAAAACACTCAAACTAAAGTACGCGCACAAAAAACAACAAAAAAAATAAAATAAACGAGGTCAACGCCGTATCTGACAATCCAATAGCTCGAGGTGTGGCAGTATGCGAATAAAAGCCTCGGTGCATTTTTAAATGTTTCAATCTACGTCGAAACGGCCCTGTCATAACTGACGGAGCGAACAGCTTCGGACTGAATGCATAACGGATGAGCGCGTCTGGAGTTTGCTTTAAGAGCTCCGTAAAATAATCAGAGCCGAGAATAATATCGGAAGATCACGCACAACGACGACCTCGTAATATAAGGCGGCGCTTTTCCATCGCCTTAGCCGTTCGTTCCCGCGGGGCTGCGTCGCGTCATCGGTCAATTTCGGCATACCAGCTTCGTCCTCCCGACCAAGACGGTACCCCAAAAGACTCTACATGGAGAAATTAAGCGCGTGCAGCATTTTGAATCCCCAAGCGCACGACTCATCCCGCATCGGGGCGGTGATGCGTCAGTCATGACGGCACTCCAACTCCAAATTACTGTCGAACACGCGTTCCCCGTTAAAACACACACAAAAAATGAAACCGTCAACGACGACGACATCGATTTAAACAATGGGAGGGATTTTTTCTTTTTTCTTGCGTCGCGAGCGCGAACAATGAGACGTCATTTGCTTACATACGCGTAGATGCACCCAGGAGAGTCAAACGACGACAACGCTTACGGCCTTGACGAAATGTTTGTAAGCACTACGCCCTGTCCGAGAAAAGGGGAACAACCTCGAGTGATGTCGAATTCTAAAGATTCTCCTCAGAAGTGCGTCCTTTCAGGGTCCCCGCCGAGCCACTTTTGTAAGACCTGGCGAGCTAGCCACTTTTTTAATGATCGTTCCACGTTGTCCTTCGCTCAACTCCTCCGTCATTGTCACGCTCTGTCGAATAAAAGAAGCACGTGTCACGGTTCTGTCATAGGCGTATAAAACATGCCATTTCTCAATGGGCGCATTTTTCTTTTCTTTTTTTCCACTTTACACGGGAATTCGAAAGTCAGAAACTTGCAGAGACCACTGTAAAGAAATATCTGTGGATTTCATGACCATTTCCTATTGAACCAAATAAATCGTATAACCATTCTTTACTTGGCGCTTTGTTTTCCCGTATTAACCTCGTAGTAACATAATAGCCATAGGCATGGGTAATTATATGACTAGAGCCTGGCAACCGATTATAGCTATTATGTTGAGTTTTCAGTCAGAGTGTAGTGAAGATAAGATACCGGAAGATGACCACTCCTTCTGAAGTTGTCAATCACTATAAAGTGACTGAGAACTCAAGAAAGGCAGGGTTTGGCTAATCTTCACGTTCCTTACTTTGTGGTTGGTTCTTCGGCGTCCTTATCATCTAATGCCACAACCTCATTGGCTACGAAGTAATGATAAGATGCACAGAACTAGGGACACTGACAGGGTACTTAAGCTCGCCAAGGGTTTTATTTGTGTATGACATATGAGAGCCCAACTTCCCAGAACACAATTTGCAGCTCGAAATTTGTTTTCTTTCCGCCCCAAAACCGCCGATCGAGAACTGTCCTGTGTGAGTCGCGCTCACTCTCTTCTCCGTGGTCACGTGCCGTTTTCTGTGGTTTAGAGTCACACAACCACCAAAGATAATCTTAGTCGTGGACTCGTGGGTAATCGAAGGAAGTAACTCAATACTAAACATAAACAAAAAATATGATACCCATTTTTCGTGGCCTGAAAAACTGCAAATACGTTGATTGAAAGAAAAAAAAAATTGCAGAGCCACGTGACTACCGGTAACTTTCTCCTGCCCAGTCCAGTTTCGGTTTTGTTTTGGAGCAGTTGCGTTTTTTTTTACTTTATTAAAAATATACGTGACGCTGTAGCAAAATATTGATTGAGTAGTCTTCTGCCACCATAATAGATCGCCCAACAAACATAAACATTTTTTCTTTCTTTAGGGGGGGGGGGAGGGGTTGTTAATGTCCTTGTAAGCTCATCGCGACTACATATCGCTCCAAAAAAAAAGTACGTACATCTAGTTTACTGCGAAGCAATTGGAAACTTATAAATCACTGCGATACACGGAGGAGTTCAGCAAGAGGCGAGACTGAGAAGCCTCGACCTGGAAATTAACATATAGTAAAAAGCATCCTCAACTGAGCTTATTTAAGGGGCACAAAACAGACACATAAATGTTTCGCGTTAAACGTCAGCGGGTCATCCTCACCATGTTTTACCTCACCCAGCTGACTTGCACCCTACATTTTAACACGACAGCGTTAAGGAGCTCGTGTCGCGGCAAAGACGGCGTCAGCGTCGGTGGCGTTGTGACGGAAACACCCTGATTGGTCGATAGGGTCATGACGTCACAACCACATGACCTCGCAAGGAAATTTCAAACAACCCAAACGCTCACGTGAAACGCGACTTGACGCGTGGAATAGGTGATGAAAAAAAAACACAACATGTAATTCGAATTAAAGGTCGCAGCATGTCTCAAATGCCATTTCACTTTAAAAACAAATAACTTGCCTTAAAAAAAAAGTTTGAAGAATTTTAGGCGGGAATTGAACCCACGACCCTTCGGTTGCGAGTCAGACACGCTGCTGACTATGTTTTTTTTTATGTTTTTTTATGACTAGGCTATGTTTACCGCGCTTCATGCTCACTGGCAGGAAGAGCATGAGAAGCGAATGAGAAGGGGGTGCGAACGGGGCCCGATAATGCTATCGTGTTCCACTCTTAAAGGCGAAGCTTGAGCGTCCTCCGAGTTTTGTTGCTGAAAATGAAGCCTCCGAGGTTACATTGGGAACAGTATGATCCTGGGAAATATGCGCAGTATATTCTCGAAGGTCTCGTATATTTTAGAGGTAACGATTTTCCAGACTCGCCACTGGCAGAACTTCTTCGGTGGATTGTGGTATTATTGGCTCTCGAAGTGCTCCACGGGAAATTAAATGCGCAAGAATGTTTACAGTGTTGTTGCTGTTGCCGCCAACTATATCGGAACACAACATCTGTGACAACACTGAGCAGTTGAAGCATCATGCTCAATATGAAAGCGTAGATCGATATTTTTAAATTCGAATGTATTTCAGGCTTCGTCGTTCGCTGAGCGACAATAGAATAAATCGTAGTGAATTTGGGCTTTTTGGTAGATAGTTCGCAAGCGCTTTGTGTCGCTAGCGGGAGCACGATTTGTCACTTTAAGCACATACTGTGTACGCGCCCGCGGGGCCCGCAATCCGCCAGCTGACGATCTACGAAAAGTCCCTATTGATTCTCCAGAAGCTTCGCGGAAAAATGGACAAGCACACTGTTTTTTTGTTTTTTTCAGATTGAGATTACTTGTGCATATCGAAGTGACGCATTAGGGCACCCAGCTAACGCTCTTGTTTCACTTTTTTTTTTCATACTCAGGCTCACATGCACGCGTAAATCTGCGGTACGTTCAAAGGAAACTGCAGCGGGTCCCCGGAGGCGTTGGATTCGCATCGCAACCAGCCTACGCAAAGCTCGGGAAGCGGCGCGCTTAACAGACATACAAGGTCGCAGCGTCTGCAAGGAACAAAAGACGGCACGCGCGTGCGTGCGTGCGTGCGCGTTCCGCAGAGCGCCACACGCGTCGCGGTGGCTAACAGCAGCCGCCGCGTTACAAACGACCCATTGTGTCGGAGGAAGCTAACGCGGCGCCGGCCGTCAACACCTCGGCGGTTACCAGCAGCACGGGTCGGCGATCTCCCCGGAACAGCGAACTGGTTCGGGCAGTGCGTGATATCGGACTACAACACCTACGCTCATAACCATCAAATTCAGTAAAAGGGGAAGGAAGTACGAACGGTAAAAAGGGGATACCAGCACGCCCTACATTGGGAGTATGCAGCGTGCACCGAGAAACTGAGGGAGAGAATCGGAGACGAGAGAGCGCGGGGCGTCAAAACGCCGAGCTCTGATTGGAAGGATTAGTGGGTAGAGCTAAAGCTAGCTGCCTTTGTCTCCACTGCACTCGTCGAACGCGTTCGAATGCGAGGGCCAAACGCCGAAAGTCGGCGTTCCGCGTTTTAAGCAGATTCGTCGAATGCAGTGAAGAAAAAGGCAGCTATAGCTTTAGGTCTACCCATTAATCCTTCCAATCAGAGCTCGGCATTCTGACGCCCCCGCGCGCTCTCTCGGTTTCTCCTCTCCATAAATTTCTCGGCGCATAAGTTACAGCACGCGTTTCAGAACTCGCATTCGCAACAGCGTGATTTGGTCCGTGGTTTGGTTAGGTAGTGATTTTGGGAGGTGGCTGCTAAAAAATCTGAATACTTGCCGGCATGGTTACGAAACTCCGTTATCAACGAGTATTTGCTACCCTAAAAACGTGTATACGCCGTGCACCTACTTTCCATCAGAGTACTACTCGGAGATAGCCAGTCGCCGGGATCAACGGAAAGAAGTCGGCGAGTTGCGGTGCTGGAAGAACGCTTTGAACGAAATTCGAAGTCTGCAATGTAACAGTGAGCATGAGATTTCGCACGCTCACGCCACGCTTATAGTATTCCATCGGAGACCTACCAACAAAATTGATTTTTTTCCCCAGTCTCGCTATATCACTGCAAATCGGATGCAGTACTGGCTTTCTGGGTGTTCCGCAAGAAAAGAGACACCCGAGCGTTCCTATAGTGCAGAGGTGAAGTAGCTGTTCGATGACTTCGGATCTCACGTGATATTAGCCCGGTTCTTTTGGCAGATTCTTTGTTTTGTTCCAGACTAAATCAATAGCCAGTGCACCAAATACTTCCATAAACATTTTTTTGTCTTTTTTGCTAATCAAGATTGCGAGGTATTCTGCTCTTGTTTCACATTTCCCAAGGACACTGTCTCAACCAGTTAGATTGTGAACTGAATTACACGTCTCTTTTAATTACGGGGGAAAAGCTTCACGAGGTCCAGGATATCCACGACAGCGTAAACCATCTCTGCTTTCTTTCTTTCTTTTGTTTTGCGGTAAACGCCTGAAGGTGCATTCCTATTTGTCTCACTTGAGCAAGAGTGCAGATAAAGCTGTCAGTGTGACGGTTGACCGAGGCGTCTCGTAATTATAGGAACAGGTTTCCTCCGAGGCTGCCCCAAAACGCCGTTGGGACATCCGTCTTTTCGTCTTTCTCTCTCCATCCTTTTTTTTTGCGGCCTCAGCCTGATCCCTTAATTATTACCGCCGCAATCAAGATGTCGATCTTAACGTAGAGTGATTTCGTGGGGAGGGTCAATAACCGAGTCGAGGCTTTCTTAATCGTGACGGATACCTGAATCTGTAATTATTTTTTTTTAGCTTGAAAGGACAATCACGCTTTCGACACAAACAGGGCCAGTTATATTATTATGTTCGTTTTCGTAATTTTTTTTCTTTTCTTTTTTTGTTCGAGGTATAGGGTTTGCGTCAAAGTTTGCGCCAATTTGAGTTACTGACATCCCACCGCATTGGTGAGCTTGCCTTGTGTATATGTGTGCCCCACGTACGTGAAGACAGTCGGCACACGCTGGCATGGGTCATCTTGGTATAATAATTGGGATTGTGTGAATATTTAGACAGCGTGTAGTTGGTCAGCCATTTCAAAGTTGCGACGAGTCACTCGCTGTAGATGAGAAATTTAGCCAGCGCAGTACAACCGCTATCCTGGGGTCTTTAACGTGTACCACGCAGTTGTGGTACACGACCGCACGCCGGTACGATGCTCATACAGATCGAAACGGGCAGGGGTGGAGATTGAACCCAGGATTCCTGAGTTCTGCCGCGCGAGCTTTCGCTCCACGTGCTCCGAGTTGGTGTGCGCTAGCCCACTCGGCCACCCCGATCCCTGGTCATCTTGGTCTCTGCGCATATATCGCGAAATATACTGTATATATAGGGATAGAGCGGAGGCCTCCAAACCCCGGCCTGCGGGCAAGATCCGGCCCGTGGAGTTCTTCTTCCACGGGCCGGATTTGGTTTATTATTTTCTGGCTCTCGAGACAGCGACAGATCCCCGATCCGGCCCCTTAGCAAAACAGTTCGGAGACGCCTGGTATAGGGTGTTCGTAAAAGATTACTTGTCCAGCGTAACAGCGCGTTTCGTTGTTGGTGGGAAACGCAAAATGCAGTCAGAGATGAATCGACTTTAGTGAGCGAGAACTCACTCTGCTCTGAGAGAAAACCCCCAATTTTCGGCGAGACTGAATAATCAATTGACGGCGTGTTCAAATGAGTGCCTTTGACGCAACTAGAAGCGCGTCATTGCATACAGAATATTTGCCAGGTTGAAGCAATATAGCGTATACAGTAAGCGTACTATTTTCACTCCTACCTTATAAGACAAACGGGGAGATATATTCTCTGCATCTTTATAATGAAAGATTCTGCCAAAGTTACCTGCGCGAGTACGTGAGTTCTTACACGAGAGCGTCTGCAAAACGACCGCTAGATCGAGCCACACGTTTGCGCGCTATCCTATGCCGGGAGTACCAGTCGGTCGGTCGGTCGTGTGAGCCGCGAACCTCTCGGCATCTATACAGTTCCAACCTTCGCGGGGGGTCAGTCAGTAGTCCCACCGCCGACCGAGATGCAGAGGCGATCGCGTGGAGGCGTCCGTGCTTGCGCATTTGCGTCCGGCTCCGAGACCGCAAAACCTCGGTGAGTTCCCGGAAGAGAGCAAGCGGCCCAGCACCGAGCCACTCGATCCGGGATAAACGAGGCAAAATATGAAGGACAAAGGAAAGAAGCAGCAAACCAAGACCAAACGTTTATGTATGTGTACAAGCGCGCGCGAGCGAGCGCGCGCGTGTGTGTTTGTGTGTGTGTGCGTGTGCGCTTTCGTTATCCAACCGTCCAGATCTCTGCAGCTCTAGGGTTTCAGGAAGAAGTCGGAATCCAAGAAGGCATACGCGACCTGCGTGTCTCCTCCCCCGTTAGTAGCTCCAAGTACCGCCTTCCGTTTCGGAGGCGCCCGGATCGTAAACGACAAAGCGGAGCGGTATCTACCGCCGCCGAGGGAGAACAAGCATCGTATTATTCAGCGACACTTCCGGCTACAGCAACCGCTGACCTCCGACAAACGTATCCACCTAAAGATTACGTGAAGGCTTCCGTGGAATTCACCGAGAAAAAGAAAAAAGAAAAACAACATAGCTCTGGTTCCATCGCGCAGACGCAGGTGTCGTTAAAGAATCGTTAAAGCCTCGTTTGAAGGCTCGTTTATGCTACGTACACTTCATCGATGTCAGCAAGCTGCGCCGAACGTAGAAAGTGCGCTTGGCCAAGGAACACGAGCGGATCTCAATGACCGAGTCGCCTTCGTGTATACGTTACGCTGGAGTATGTTAAGTGTATTTAACGAAGGGCGCGGCCATCTGAAAGTAGCTTATTGATTGTTTGTTTTTGTTTTACCGTTCATTTTTACTCGTTTTCGGGCCTCCGTTTCTCAATCATCCAAATGAAATAGCCTTCTGAAATCGATTTTGTAGGTATACGTACGTTATCTCCATTGCAGCCACCGATCCATACGCAGAAGGGCGTATTCTCGCTGCGGACCGCCAGGGTAAACGCTATATACGAATGGGTCATGGTCTAATCGGTACCTCGGCATTCGTACACAGGTCGTATAAACGAGCCTTGTAGGGGTATATGGCAAAATCCCGCAGTGTGAAACTATGACAGGGCACTTAGAACGTACTGCAGTCAGATATAGTAATCAATGTTCTTAGATCTGTCAGTTGACAAGCTCCACGAAAGAGCTTTTTTCGAAAACGGTTCTTCTCTGTTGCCTGTACGCGAGCGGACTCGGGCGGATAGCGTCCCTAGCGCCACCAGCAGCAACCCTTCCAAGGGCAAGGGAGAAGGACCATTTTCGAAAAATGCTCTTTTTCCGCGTACTTTAAAGCACAAACATTATTTTCAGCATAAAAATCGTAATAGAATCACTTTTTACCGCAGGCATTGTGCATTCAACATTCCACCGTTTGCTTCTCTCCGTGGGGTGGGCTGATAACGTAGCGAGCGCCACCGAGGGGCCGCGCCACGAAAAGGCACCAGGCGTTCTAGGAAACTTGTCAACTGACATCCATCTAGTAACATTGATAGTAATAGTATAAAAGCACACAAAAATAGTAGTCGAGCCAAGGCTGTAAACGACAGGTCCCTACCTTATAAGTGTGTCGGCTGCCGGGGCGAAAACGCCTCATAGAATATAGTTATACTATTTTATTGTTTCTTTGTATCTCCACATAACAAAAGCTCGTTCTAAAAAAAGAAAAAAAACCGATGAATACAAATTGCATAAAAAACGGGGAAAAGTCGGCATCAACGTTGGACCACCAACTTCGCTGTTAGTTTAAAGAAGTGCGTGTGGGTTTGGCTGACCTCGATGTCAACCCCGACCGGCGCCCCTGCGTCTATGGTACATGCTTTGGGACACCTTCTAAAGTTGTCAACATTATGCGCGCTGGAACCGTCCCTCTTCATGAAATATTGTCCGGCAAGGCACAAATGGAACGAAAACGAAAACGCGAAGGAAGCAAACCCAATCCTTACGAAACAATGCTTAGCCGTGCCGCGTGCCACCGGCTCTGATTGCGTTCGTGGCGGGTGTCCGCGTATATACAGCGAAGGGCGTAGACGTTCTCGCCGGGAATCGCCTATCTCAGCAGGAAGCTTTAAAGGTATTTCCCTTTCATAAAAACAAATTAAATAGGCCGTCGCGCCTTCCCTTTCCTTTGAAATTTTCTTCAATCTGGTTTTCGGACGCGAACTGGATTAACGCGAGGGGGCTGCCGCCCCACCCACAAATACACGAAGTTCACGCACGCGACATTCCTCGAAGAAATATTGGAGGCAGGTCTGTCGTGCCTCTTGAACGGTCTGAGCAACATTATAACGGACAATATTTAAAAACAAAAATGAGGGGACTATCCTATAACGTTCACGCCTCTTGTCTCGTGACTGGTTCTTCGATGTTCTTATTGACTAATGCCGCAATCTGATTGGCTGCAGAGCTATAATGAGATGCACGCCACGCCCCGCGATCGTTAAGGTGTCTATAAGTGGTGTTACAATTGTCTGTGCGACCTGAGGCCCGTGAATTACAAGCGAAACAACGTGCACTCAAAGGAAAAGTCAGTCCGTCTACTTTCCCGCGCTGCACCCTGAGAGTCAATCACTGTGATGTACGCAAACTTGGTGAACGACGAGGCCGAAAGTTGCGGGCACGATACTGAGTGTGATGTCTTACGCGCTTAGTGCGTTATGCTCGGTGTCAAGATTTTGTTTTTGGGGCTAAACATAATTTTGGAGTCGTCATCCGCCAGGCCCCCTCGCAGAGCGCGATGACTGGCTCCCATTGCTCTGCTGGAAAGTAGGCATGCAGGCATTTGTTTCTACGGGGCAGCCAAAGTTTCCAAGCAAGCTTCACGCTGTCTAATTCTTGGCAGAGCTTGGCTCGCGTTCCATTGACTCTGGTCAACACGTTTTCAGGTCTAATTCACTTGTATCTTTCGTCGGAAGGTCCTTTGAGATAAATTCCGTTTCTGTTTTAGCCTACGTATAGTATGTCAGAGCAACAAAAACAACACGCACGCACGCACGCACGCACGCACGCACGCACGCACGCACGCACGCACGCACTCTCTCTCTCTCTCTCTCTCTCTAGCGATGCAAAGCTATCGATAGTAATATCGATACTATCGATAGTGGAAGCCAAATTTATCTATCGATGGTGCTAACGATAGTCGACTATCGTAAAACTATCGATACTACAAACCATAGTATACTATCTATAGTCGACTATCCTAAAACTATCTATACTATATTATCGATAGTCGACTATCGTAAAACTATCGCTACTATACTGTCGATAGTATACTATCGATAGTCAACTATCGTAAAACTATCGATACTATACTATCGATAGTCGACTATCGTAAAACTATCGATAGTCGACGATCGTGAAACGATGGCATACTATCAATAGTGGACTATTGTGAAATCGTTTATAGTCGAATATCGAGAAACCATCGATATACAACTATCGTAATGCTGTCGACGGGGTTTTATTAGGTGACAGATGGAGAACGTCAAGGAAATGTCGTGTAGCTCGGAGAAAAACGCAACTGCGATTAGGAATTTCCGCTCAATTATCGAGGAACAATCTAAACCCTATTGCAAAAACCATCACAAAAACTGTAGAAATCCTCCTTAGAAACTATTGACAATAAACTATTAAAATATATAGTGTATACTATTGAAAAACCACGAATAAAATATATCTACTTAATAAATTGTCGAAGTTTTTTTGTTTTTTTTTTAGATTGCTTTCCGAGGTGTGCCCTTTGCTTATTATGAGCTCAAGCAGAAAAATAGATATCCCTATCGCCCCTGATAAGTAAACTATATACTGTAAACGACTTATTTTTCGCGGGGTCAATTTTTC
Source organism: Ixodes ricinus (assembly GCA_037355805.1). Classification (NCBI taxonomy): domain Eukaryota; kingdom Metazoa; phylum Arthropoda; class Arachnida; order Ixodida; family Ixodidae; genus Ixodes; species Ixodes ricinus. The sequence goes on from JAZHYW010005743.1 coordinate 251,372, forward strand.
GCGATTTAGGTCAAAGCTGAAGTTTTGGAATAATTCGAGGGTTCTAATTTTCGCGACGTGGTGGGATCTCGATATAGATTCCATTGTGTTCAAATTTTACCGGAATCGTTCGCTTGACCTATTTTTCGCGAGTTGCAGGGGATTCGCGAAATTCGCGAAAATTAGAGTCTTCGCGAAAATTAACTCGTTTACAGTATGTGTTGCATAAAACCGAAACCCTGCTTGAATACCGCATATTTACTCGAGGTAATGCCCGCACTATTTGTGAACAAGGCCGCTTGCGGTCTACTTTCACCTTGCCAACCGAACACATATACAGCCAATCATTGTGTTACGCATAAATAACATAGCGAATAACCAGATCGAGAACACGATTCTCCATAAAAATACAATCTTCACAAATGGTATCTTCGAACGAAGACGTTATCTCTGTCCTGTAAACAGCTGGAATCATGCTGTCGATCGCGGTGATTGGCAATCTGCGTACTCCGCGGAAAAGCAAACCCTCAGGTTTTTTTTCATAAGCAGTGCGGCTATTACTCGAGTAAATATGGTACAATTTTAGCGATGGTGATATAATCCGCAAGTATGGGGACATGACTTCACCCGGATGAAAAGATAAGTGAGGCGTTTTTTCGAAATAAACAGGTTGCGAGAAAGAAAGGAAACAATAGTGCCTTTCAGATTCACAAGCCCTTTTCGCTAAAATAATGCCTCATTGACAACAATATCGTTACTTGGATCACAAGAAATTTTCGTTTTTATCATTTAATTTTTGATCTAGTTAACGTTATGTTACCAAACTTATTGTGTTTGAAGAATGGAAAAACTTAAAGCATCAGTAACTGTTCTTTTGGTATAAGCTTTTCTATCTGGTAATGTTCAATTTGAAGTCTGCACAACAAAATCTCGGTTACATTTATTGATTCAAATATATTAATTTATAGATTATGTAACGGCTTCTGTATTTTGAAGTTTTTTGTTTTGATTTTTTTATTAACAGCTAAATATTTTTTGAGCCACTGATTATTAAGCTCTGCCAAAATAGAACCCAACAAAAAGTGGCAACATATCATGGTATACAAGCCTAAGTACTTTCGTCAACAGCTAATTCCCGATTTTCGGGAATTCGCTATAAATTATCATCAGGAGAAAAAAACAAAATGATGATCCACAGCAGAGTGCTCATTTTCATCTGTCAGTGTTCAAGGCTATTAAAAGTAATATGTGACAATTGAATAATAAAGGAAACACGAGCGTGAAACAAACTTGTGAAAACCTGCAAGTGTTTTCTGCCAACTCCGACAAAAAAAAATGATATATATACTGAATAGTTTTACAAGGGCGGCCATACTAAAGTGTGGAGCCTGATATCTGAACCCCGTGAATATACAAAATATGTGCGCAGGAAAACTAGCAAACAGCCATTTCTGTTTTACCTCTATATTAATTGTACGAGAATGCAACTCTGTGTTTTGTCTCCTTTCAATTTCATGTTGTTGTTGTTTTTTTCCCGAAACCACACGCTGTCTGTTCGTACATATCCGTCGTCAATTCCTTTTTGGGTAGCGCTTTAATTTTCCTAACACTCGATAGTTTTCTGAAAGCTGACTTTCGATAGTAGTGATAGATGACTAAAACCCAACTATTGATAATGCTATCGATAGTACTATCGATAGTCAACTATCGATAATACTTTTAATATTCGACTATTGATAGTCCACTATCGGAAGTTACCGATATCGCTTTGCTCTGTCGCGGATTGTGTTAACATTTCTGGAAACTAAAAAACGTTTCCTGCAATTTAAAAAAAGAAAAGCTTTATATAACTGGCAAATTGCAACAATGTTTAGGCAACGAGATGATTAAAGCGTCGATACTTTAGGCGTAGCTTATATATTGTGTGTCTAGTAGTCGAGGGAGCTGCGTTTGTAGCACTTCGTTTGCGTGCATGTCAATGCTCGTATGTACAGACCTGTGCGCGCGCACTCGTTGAGGTCAGTCAAGATTTATTGTATGGATGTACAGAGAGCGGAACGTTAGTCTGCATCAAGGGGCGTCTGATGACTCTGCTCTAGATGCAATTTGGCTGCAGTGCAGCAAAATTGCTAGCCTGGGGTCTTTAACGTATGCCTGTCGCCGTAGCTGATTACACGAACACAAGCGCCGGTACGATGCTCATCCAGATTCGAGATCGGGCAGGGGCGGGGATGCGTGTTTGTGAGCCTGCATTCGTGGTAGCGTCTTTTAAACCCTCGTGGGCGACGTTAGTATTTTGTCCGCTATCGATATGGCTAGCGCAATGAATAAATCCTCTGGCGTAACATAATTCCTGAGATCGCTCTGCGAAACTGAAGTACCCGTGAGACGTCGCAGGAAAATTGTTTCTCTGTTTGTGTGTGTGTGTGTGTGTGTGTGTTTTTATGTGTTTGACTCTACTGTTGCTAGCGATCATCATACAGGTAGCTTGCACTAACGAGACTTGGCTCGTCATGCCTCCGATCATTCCTGCCACCAGCGTTGTATTTACCGTAATAAATTTACACCTCTGAACTGATACTTATAAGAAACAAGAAAGTAAGAGGATCAGTATACCCACCGTCACTGAGAAATGGTGTCAAATGCAACCCCTTCTTATTAATCTCCTCTTAAAGTAAATGACGCTGTATAAACTCTGTCTTAGTTTAATGCGGAATGCAGAAATTTAGAAAAGCTTGCACGGGTGGCTTTGGCGTGCACTTTGTGGGTAACCTGGGGATCCTACACTGGCACTCACGTTGGGCGCCAACGTGGGATTACCCTTGCTGCTTCCTGTCTCGGAGAATGACACATGACACAAAGCACTGGTTCAACAAAACGTAGTCATTTCTTGACCGTTAACGTTCGCGCCGCGATCCATAATAAAAGCCTTTGCACATACGCTGCACCGGCCTTGTAGCAGCGGCGGCCTTTTAGCAGTGGCCAGTTGCACTTTGGCCCCCTCGCGATAAAAATGTCCCTGGACGATTTTGCATGTGAGCAACCTGGTCCAACGGTTTGGGTCCCTAGGTTGCCCACAACTTACACAAATGCCCGCGCACTCACTTTCCCACAGACCATCGAGGGGACCAATCAATGCAACCTCCGAAAAATGGTGAGGCCAGGAAAACGTTTTGAACCAAAAATGAAGTCATCGAATAACACGGATATTAAAGTTATCGCGTTATTGGTGCTTGAATGTAATCACTAACCACACTCAATCTGGTGAATAAGTTTAGTTTCTTGGCCATGCACTTCAGATTATTCGGAGACTCTTCGCACGATGACGTATAACTCCCAATTGGCTGGCGACAAACCAGTGTCCTAAAGTTCCTCTTTTATCTTGGCGCGAACGCAACAGCCAAGCGAGACATTCTCCCCGAGTAGTTTTCTGCTTAGAAAGTGCGCGTTGCCACTGAGGCGTACGTTAACCCATATGTGTTTACATATGTAGGGTATAGATAGCACTCGAAGCAACGAAAAACAGTGGAAAAAAAAAAGCAACGTTTTCAGCGAGAGAGTATATAGACATATCGGTTGTCCGCATTTGAAGCTACTCAAGTAGAAACCAAGAAGAAATAAAGCGTCCAGTCGAGTAATAAACATATCGAAACTATCCTCCAGATCGAGGGTGGAGCTAGTCCCAGCTGCTCCAACCGAAACACAAGAATCTATTTTTTATCTCCGGCAACGGCGGGGATACAAGACAGAGAGAGGAGAGATAGAATAAAACTTGCGCAGGTCCGCCTCGAAAGATAAAGCCCGCCATCGAATTCGACAATCCCACGAACCAGGAACAAGACTGTCCCGGAAGACCGAAAAAAAAAGAGGGGGGGGACATTAGGGGAGGGGGGGGGGGTAGCACTCGCCTTCTCCGCGCTGCTTCCGAAAACCGAAGAGAGGACACCGGAAAAAAAGGCCGCTTGGCGACGACGACCCACAAAAAATCAGAAACAGTATATCCAAACACAAGAACTAAGCTACGCGACAAACAAAAACAACCCATTCCCTTAAAGACCTAACACCAAGCACGCTCTCATACACGAATAAAAAATTCAGAAAAAAACTAGCCAGCACGAAACCGATCAATTTCCATAGCGGGATCCGTTTCACCGGACTCTAGCGGAATAGGGCGATCGGTGTCGCCGATATTTGCTCGTCGTCTTGAGCGGTCCAATTGTGCGAGGGACGGCCGCGCTCGTTAAATGCCGTCGCCGGCCCTTAATTGGATGTTGCGCGCGCCGTATTTTGTCGTGCCCGACTCCCCTCGGGTCTGACCTGAACACGATTTGGTTTGTGTCTGCTGTCGTTGTTTTGTGTATTACCCGTAGCGAAACCAGTTAAACTAATTCTGTAAGGCAAAAAGCATAAAAGTACGCGAACGTGTATGTGTAATGATCTTCTTCCGCATCGGATGGAGCGTAATAACTCTACACCAATTAAGCTGTAGTGTAGTTTTAAATGAACAGGAAAAGAGGGTGGGGGAGGCGTTTAATTGGGACAACACGGAAGGTAGTGTCAAAGCGAGAAGACAAGTTCATCTCGGTGTATAGCGTAGCGCATGTTTTGGTTTGTTCGCACGTTCATTTATTAACGCGCACAACTTTGTCCGCCCTTTTGGGGACGGACTAGTATTAGTGCATCGCATCAGTGGCGTGAATAACGCGTTTGGTTTCCGATAAAGAATACTGACGCAAGTTGAACACTACAAGACGTCAGTTGACCATAACTCGACCAGGTTTCCGAATTTCGCATTTTTCACAAACCACGAACCTCTAATGATAGGTTTATTACACCCAAACAAAGAGATATGCAGACATGTACACGTTACCCAAAAGTAACTAAATATCGTTACTCGCTACTCGCTCAAAAAGTAACTAAATACGTTACTCGTTACCGATTCCCAAAAGGAACGCGTGAGTTACCTCAAAAGTAACGAGTTACTTTTCACGTCTACATAATGGTTTTGTTTCATGGTTTATTGTTTTCTTTTTAGTAGTCGTTGCCTTTAAGCAGCAGCTGCCTGTCGAAGTTTTCATCAGTTATGTTTCCCGCTTCCTTGAAAATATATTTCCGGTGACGCTGAAGCGTCGTTCTACTGACGCGCTCGAAGGAATGGCAGTGTTGTGCTTCAGCAAGAGCTGGTGAATCTTGGGGAACTGCGCCTTCATTGAGGACAGCGGGTAAGGGGTTATGTGCCTTCCCGTGTTTGCAACCTCCGGGTTTACATTCGGTCCGGACCCGGTTCGAGAAAGTTCAATTAACGAACCTGATTGTGCTCGCTAAGTGAAGGACATTCTCAGCTGTAGAGTTCAGTACAGCAACGTTTATCGCTGGACACGTCAGTCGAACTGTTCGACTGACGTGTTCAGCGATACATGTTTCTGTATTGTCATACTGTTTATCTGTTTTTCGGGTTTTCCATCTGCCTTTGTCGCAATAGACACATACTAAGGATAGAATAAAAACAAGGCCGTTAAAGCGGTGTTGTACACGTCACTCCTCAAAAGTAACGAGATACCGTTACTCGTTACTTGGCCTTCAAAGTAACTAAATACCGTTACTCGTTCCTTTTCTGAAAAAGTAACTAAATACGTTACTCGTTACCGAAAATAGTAACTAGATACAAGTAACTCGTTACTTGTAACGCGTTACGTACATGTTTGGAGATATGTTCTGCAATTGTTGCCACAAGGTTTCGAGGGCGGGCTTTCCTCCTGGGCTCTTACCTGCGTATGACCAGCAACGCCTGCCGTGAAATACTGATAAAAAATGGCTCCGGACGCGCCTCCTAACTATTATTCAACTACACCTCCCCCGATCCCTGTCAAAAAACTGCTGCCTCCCAGATATTAAGCGTGCGGGTTCGTTCCCTCAGCAGAAAGCCGAGTTTATTTCGGCGTAGAGAGCGACGTTGGTTGCCGTCCGGTGCAGTGAACAATGGAGAAGTATGTGACCAGCGGCGATACGCAGAAACCAGCTTTGGAGACTGATTTCCATGCAAACTAAAACGATTTTTATGCAAACAAACGGACCGACCTGCGACCGAGTGGGATAAATCCGCAGTCCCGCGTTGCTCGTACATCATACAAAAAAAAATACAAAAAAAAACACGGCGTTTGTTACAGACATGATGACAAATTGATTTGTGGACACGCCTCGAGCACATGTCAAGCAAGTTTGCTTCACACATATGTGCGTTTTGAACATGTCTGCAGACAGATTACGTGTTGGTAGCAGTATATGACCGCGGCTTTACGGGAAAAACGATGTTGTCGGAAGCTATATATAGTCATAATCGTGATCATCAACGAATCCTTGACACGGCACTCCACCAGTTCGTTACTTTTATATTCTTTTATATTCTAATCAAATATTAAGACGATTTAAAAGTGAACTAGTCAAATAACAACGACCAAGCGGACAAAACCAGCTCGCGTACAACTTTCAACGACGGAGAAATGCGCCGGAAAGCGGGCGAAAGCACTTTCTGTTTTGGGGCTGGCTGGCTGTCCACTTTAGAATATTTCCGCGTGCGTGGCGGAGCTGGCGACAGAGCGCAGCTGCCACGCGGAAGGTCAAGGTTCGAACCCCGCTCGGCGTGGTTGTTTTCTTTTAGCAATCACTGTTTGCCTAGAAAGTTCCAGCCCATTCTCTGCTGTCATCGTGTGTTCTGGTTCAGAACATTCCTGAACGTGCCGCGGGTATATAAGAGCAGTGCTATAACGCGCTGCTTCGGGGCAGTCAACCTTCCGTCTCAGACGTAAGATGCTGGTACTGTTTAGTTTCTAGACGTAAGTTAGCCTCGTTAAATGTTTATTTTCAGTTTTACATTAATCTCCTGTATATTGTTATTCCTGACAATATGGCCGACACGGCGATACCTGCGTGCTATATGGCGACACCTGCGTGCTATATTCCTGCAATATGGCGACACCTGATCCGACTTAGCACCTGCGTGCTCAGTCGTATCACAGCGTACGAAGTCGTGTTCGGAAGTAACCGGAGCCATCTTGCGTTCTGCTGGTCAATATATTACACGAGGTGAGGCACGCACGTACGTACGTCTTTCCTCTTATCGAGGGTCGATGGCGCGCGCCCGTTCAGGAGGAGATGAAGTGACAAAACTAACCGCAAAATTTCTCTAACCAAGTTTTTTTTTTTCGCCGCCTTTTCAGTACGTTTTTTTTGTGTTCGTTTTGTTTCTCATCCAGCTCCTTCGTCTTACATTTCCTCAAAACCAGATAAGACGCGTCCCACATAAACGGCAGTAAACATGTCAATGTACCAAATTCGGTTTCTCACGCTAATAAATAAACGACACCGCCATCCGCTTTGCCACCACAACATAGCGTGATCCTTTAACGCCTCAAACAAACGAACCTATATATGGCTCCGCAGAAGGCGCATGATTGGTTTGCACGTGCAAATTTTCCCCCATTTTTGTTCTGTTACTTGGGTTCCCTCGAATCTAAAAATAGCGAAGCTCTTCTTCAAGAAAAAGAAAGAAAAAGAGATCTTCGAAACCTTTTCTTGCATAGCCGTAGCACATCGCACCGACGAGGAATCACCCGAAGCCATGCACACACACACGCACACAAAGAGGGAATCATTCGGCCTCGCTCACCCTAGCAAGGGGGGAGGGGGGGGGGAATTTTTCAATTAAACAGTACAAAACAAAATAATAAAGAACACGCCCTGGAACAACGTGATCGGGCGCGGGAAACGGTCTCTTTAATTACGTGGCAAATCCGGCCTCGCGGGACCTGTCGTTCTCTTCCTCGGAGAGCCTCCGGCGACGGCGGAAACGTGGAACGTCCAAACGACGTCCCTCCCATCGACGCGGACGTGGTCGGCATCCCGAATCGAAAAGGATCGTCCGTGTACGACTCGCCGAAACGCAGCCACAGAAGACTCGTCCGGCTCCACCTGACTCGGGACGCATCCGTATAAGAGCGGTTGACTGGAAGTAATGACTCTGTTGCACATCAAGTTCGACCGCTGTAAACTCTAGGATCCAATGGAGCCATCAAAGAAGCGCCAAAAGTGCCTCGTCGCGACGTTTTCTTCTTTGAGCGTTCGCTATATCATCCGCTCAACCGTAATCAAACACAGGGAGAGCGCCGTAATCCTGCGCTTTGTAACCGCGAGCGATTGGTTTAACCGGGGATGGCAAACGATCAAAGACCACGAGGGTCATGACGATTCACTTCTTGGCCCTGCTTGATCGGCTCCATTGGATCGTAGCTTTGGCTGAGATCGGACTTCGCGTGAAACATAATGTTAGAAGACGCCGATTTGCACCTCCAGCGACTAAGCATTAGACAGAGAAAACTGGAAGACTAAAGTTGTTCGAAGAATTTGCAAACGTTAGGTTCTCATTCGAGCGTATACAAAAGAGCAAAAATAGAGCTTTGTCTAGACCGAATTCCGTCGACCTCTAGTCTATGGTGTTTGTCTACGCAAGTTCCTTCTCGTGTGCTGCACGCGTGCAACTGCAACACGCATCGCTGATCTGTCCGCAATCAGCTTAGCCATTGAGCGCGGCTATGGAGATATTGCGTTGCGCAGGTTATGCAGTCTATATAGTAATTGAGAGCTTAAAAGCGGGACGTGGCGAACCCCGAGCATTTTATTCTCGCTCCGCGGTCAATGAGATTGCGGCATTGGCCAATAAGGACATCCCTGAACGATTCACGCCTAAGCAAGAGGCGTAAACATAATTGATCCGCGCCCTGCGTTTCTTAGGACAGCTTTGTGCCCTCGAGACTGCGCCACATTGGAGCGATGTCCCGCCGTGTCATCTTAGTCCGGCAGAGGTGTCTGTTCGGATGACGGCTTAATTTGGCTAGAATCTCAAATTCGGCCAGACCATTCTGATTCGGCTGAATGCCCAATCCAGTAGCGCCAGAACGCGCTCCAATTCGACCGGAAAGTGAGAAGAATAACTTGAATCAGTTTCTTGTTTTTTCTTTGCAGCAGAATAAAAAAAGTTTGTTTGCGCGTCTACTTTCCAACACGGTTGATGGAGAAGAGAGCCAATCTCTTCCGTACGATGAAAAAGTCGGACGAATGACGAGACTGAAAGTAGGTTTAAACATGGTGTCCCATCGCAGACTTTACTTTATGGGTCTATAGACGTAGTTTTACCCGCGTCCTACACCATACTGCTGAGCTTCATTGTAGAACGCGTCGGAACTTGCTTCCGGGTAGTGTACTTGGGCAAAAACCGTGCCTCATCGTGGCCTGTTTAGTCCTGTACAATTGTTCGTAGACCAATCGACTGAAGGCTTCTACACTCTCGACGATCTCTGATAGATTCGATGAGCGGTAGGACTAATCTCGCAACCAGTACAACGCTGCCGAACCACGCGGTCTGGCTTGACGCCATGACGGTCGTCTACAGATGAAACCTCTAAGAAGTATAAATGACCCACATTCATCATTTCATTTCATTTCATTTCATTTCATTTATTTGACCCTTAAATGCCCTCAGGGGGCTTTACATAAGGGGGGGGGGGCAAATTTAAACATTCAAAATATCACAAACAAAAAAAGACTAGGGTGTTAATGACCGCGGGCAAACAGGACGCTAGGTGGTGACGAGGAGGAAATGGCAGATCTGAAGTTATTGCATTCTGTGATGCTCACAATAGGTACAACCGTGCCTGTTGCGATTAAATTGACGTGTAGTTGTTTTATACGCGTGCTAACGAGCGCCCTAAAGCAGAGAGGACGGCTACAAGAATTCAAATAGCACTTGTTTCATGACTTATACGATTAAAAACATGCATTAAAGTAGTTTATATCGAAAAGGGTATGTTTTCCGTCTCGGATCTCAAGCCTCGTTTATTCCGTTGACACGTATGTTCCCGGCGTGATCCTCACCAAGCCGGCAGGACGGACGGCCTATCCTATACCCCTAAACTGGCAGTGCGGTGGTAGCTACACGCTCGTTGCGCCGGACATACATCGATCTCTCGCCACGTGATCAGGGTCCCGACCGTACCCATGCGCGGAAAGCGGAGTCAGGTGATTGAAGCGAGGTGGCTGATTGGCCCGGAGGGGCGCGTAGCTCCTTACCGCACTGACAGTGTATACTTTCCGCGTCCGTCAAAGGAGAGGAAAGGAAACGACAGACGTTTTCCCGACTGCGCGCGATCGACAGCTCAGGCTTCCGCACTCACCGAACCGCGCGACGAGTTCACGACCGGTCTTGCTAAGGGTGACGAATGGCGTAATCGTGTAGGCAGTGAAACTATACTCCGTTCAATCCTAAGCTGACAGGCTGGTTAAAGCTACGGGCTCGACGGACCAATCAACAGCGTCCGTTTCATCTCCGGACCCCGCCTTTTGATCGTGTGAGTGTGGGCGGAAGAGTCATCACGTGGCAAAATATAGACCTATGACTGGTCCGGCGAGGACGTAGCTCCCACCGTACTGCCAGCTTAAGGGGAAACGGAATATATACGATACAGCAGCGCTTGTCGTCGCCCGCTGAAATACGCCGCCGGGACCGGGAAGACGTTCGTTCATCCCGACTCCCCGCGGATCGGCCAAGCGCTCCGCGAGTTTAAAAATGGCTGTTCGCGATCGTCGGGTCACGGTTGGGGCTGCTAAAAGAAACCGTTCCGGCCAGTGTCAATGCAAGCGGCGATGACGCGGAAAGAGAAGCCGATGACACTCGCGTCGACGCGCCCCGGCGGCGATGCGATCGAGCTTCGTGGGCGAGCAATTATTTCCAGCAGCCCCGTCCGAGTTCGGAAGCCGACGCTCGCAAATAGATACATCAGCCTAAGCGTTATTTCGAGAACCGCGTGTGGTACCCGGAAGATCGAACTAATAGAACCCTCGATACGGCTGTCGACAGGGTTGGAGGGACTCGTCACTCGGAACGCCTCCTCAGAGACAAATTCTTAATTCGGAATTTTGTTGGCATCGTAAGGTGGGCCGATGTGCTAAAACAAAATGTGCACGATGTCTAGCAATGACGGCACTAAGTTGTGAACCCAACGACACTAGTGCGCCGTTCTGTCGTTCGTGGCCAGCTCATTTCGACGAGATCCAAAGATCTCCGGGCGTAACGCTGAGGCTTTATAACGCGACAAAATAGACCATGGGCGCACGTCCCTCAAACTCAAAGGACCTAGAAAACAGTCCCATCGACAACAGACAAACAAGTACATAGATAAAGCTCAAGACGTTTCCTTTCTCGTCCCAATCTCATTAAAAAACAAAAAGTTTTGACCGCAACGGTTACAACGACAAAGGAATGATGCCGTTTCTATAGACCAGCGACCTCCCTGCAGCGTCCTCGTGCTCATTATGAAATTCAGGCAACCGAGAACGGCCCAACCGTTATGGTTTTAAACACCGCTCGCGAACTTGTCCCGAATCACCGTGGCGCTGCTCCCACGGCACGGCGATCTTCGACCACCGACTGCACGCGCCGGTCAGAGCGCCGCGTCCCCCCGGGATCGTTAAACCGCAAAGAAAAACTTTCTCAGACAGACCACGTCTTTTTCCGTTCCCGCGCGCAGCGAGCGGAGTGGTCATTATTCAATCTATACATAGAGGAGGACTCCTGGGCATCAGAGCCGTTGCTGTGCATGTATCGCGGGCGACATCTGCACACCGCCATCGTCTCGCACACGAGGGCGACCACATGGCGACGCTGACTCCGTTTCAACTTACGATGGACCACAGCGGACGTTACGAGCCCTCCCAGCCAATCCGGCGCTGTGAGCGTGTCACGTGACCCCCTCCCCCTTCCCCGCATCATCGCTGCCTCTGTCGAAGGTCACGTGACATTCACGATGTATTAGATTGGTCTCGATGGCGCGTATAGCGTTCGCTGCGGTGCATCCTGAGCTGAAGCGATGTATATAGTCTCTCTCATCGAGGCAGGCACCACGACCGTCGACCGGCAAATACGCGACGGTTAAGTGGCGAGGCGGTCCAGGAAGAACACCGACAATTGGGTAATTGCGGAGGGAAGCTTCATTTAAAGGAAGATCTAAAGAGTGCGCGCGTACAGTTGCCCCGTCGAGCGCGTACACTGGCAGCTCACGCCGCTGCCTTCTAAAAAAAGGACAGCCGAGTGGATTTAAGATGTAGGATGTGCGCAATGGAAGAGGGCCGTTCGGTGAATGCGCGTGTTTGAGCTTCAAGCTGGGTCAAGCCGGGCTCACATTTGACAATATCACGCGCACTATTGGAAACGAGTCGGAGGCCTTTGCTCTTGTCTGTGCTTCGCGAAAAAGAACCCTATGAAAATTAAGCAAAAGCTCTATGCAAAAGATCCTTATTCAAATTATGCGAAAGCTCTATGCAAAAGAACCCTATGCAAGAGATGCAAAGGCTCTATGCAAAATAACCCTATGCAAGATATATCAAAGCTCCATGCAAAAGTGAATGGCGTGCTCTCTACGACCACGGCAACGGGACTTAGAGCGTTTTCACCATCAACGGCCTATGAGAAAATTCTCGTGAATTTTCCGAACCTTACGAGGCCACACACCAGGGAGTTGCCGGTGAAGCATACCATCATTCACCACATTGTCACCTCTGGCCCCCTGCTTTTGCTCGTCCTCGACGCCTGTCTGGAGAACGCCTGGCCATTGCTCGTCGTGAGTTTGAGCATATGCTTGAACTTGGCATTGTCCGTCCATCATCGAGCAACTGGGCCTCCCCACTGCACATGGTCCCCAAGAGAGACCCAGGCGACTGGAGACCAGATGGCGATTACCGCGCCCTCAATGCCAACACCCAGCCTGACCGCTACCCGCTACCCCACATACAGGACTTCACAACGAATCTGGCTGGTTGCCAGATATTCTCCAAGATCGACTTGGTTAAGGCATACCACCAGATTCCGGTTGAGCCTGCCGACATACCAAAGACCGCCATCACCACACCATTTGGCCTCTTTGAGTATGTGAGGATGCCGTTTGGTTTGCGGAATGCCGCCCAGACATTTCAGCGTACCATCAACGAGGTCACCCGAGGTCTAGACTTTGTCTTTGCTTACCTCGACGATCTCTTGGTCGCCAGCACGTCAGAGACCGAGCATGAGGAGCACCTGCGCGCTCTTTTCACCCGCCTTGATGACTACGGGTTGGTCATCAACCAGAACAAATGCACCTTCGGCGTGACGACCATCGAATTTCTGGGACATCAGGTAACACCGCAAGGCATCAAACCCTTAGATGCAAAAGTTTCGGCCATTCGAGACTTTCCACTCTGCGCCTCTTGAGTGGAACGAAGATGCAGCGTCTGCTTTTTCTTCAGCGAAAAAGGCGCTCGCTGACGCTGCAATGCTCATTCACCCCGTTCCAAACGCAGAGCTACGACTCGTCACCGACGCATCAAGCGTAGTGGTCGGTGCGGTTCTGCAGCAGAATGTCAATGGCTGGCAGCCTCTCGGATTTTTCTCCCACAAACTCAAGAACCCAGAACAAAAATATAGTACTTTCCACGCGAACTTCTGGCAGTGTACCTTTCCATCAAACACTTTCGCCACTTCCTCGAGGGCCGGAACTTTCATGTTCTTACAGATCATAAGCCCTTGACGTTCGCATTCCAAAGAAGCCGGCCTACCTAGCAGCCATATCTCCTGCATCTCCGACAACCGCTCCTGCCCCGTCAGCACCTTCGGCGCTTGCAACAAGAACTAAGCACATCACATGGACTCTTCCAGGGCCTACGGCTCTACAGGGGAAGCCTTGTAGCGACACACAAAGCCAGCCTACACCACGAACGACGACGACGAGGCACAGCTGCCTCTGCAGCGCGAGCAATTAAAATTCTAGCAGTTCGAATCCAAACGCTGTCCGAGCTGGTTCGTTTTGTCCCAGCTCCAACAAACCCAAATGCAAGAGATGCTAAAGCTCTATGCGAGAGAACCTTATTCAAGAGATGCAAAAACTCTATGCAAAAGAACCCTATATATGCGAGAGATGCAAAGGATCTATTCATAAGAACCCTATCGCAAGAGATGCGAATTCTCTATGCAAAATAACCATGCACCGGGTGATGATATGCAAAACATTGTCCACGCTTCTACCGCTATCAACAGTTATGGAATTCCTACCGTCTCCGCTGTCTGTGTGCGTGCGCGCGTTCGTGAATGCGCACGTGCATGTACGTCTGCATGTGCGTGTGCGTGTGGATATATGGCGTCGCGGAATGCAAGTCGTCAGCCGCAAAGGACAGCGTACTCTCCAATGTCGCGGTTTCAAACCATGACAGCAAGAACACCAAAGTAGTATACATAATCGCCAGCCCTGCTAAATTAATTTCACATTTTTGATATTTAAGTCGGTTGCTACGGGTACTCTGACGAAGTCTTTCCTCCCATATTTGTACATACTTCTCAAGTCAACCACTTTCGAAACTCTCCGCATCCGCTGTAAATCTTAAAAAAATATACTAGGCAACTCGAACGCATAAAGTAACAAGAAATTATGCAGTTAAACATTTTCATAAGTGCGACATTTCTCGTCAAACACGCATACAAAGCGTGAAACCGTTCCCAATGCACAGAACACACGATCGCCACACTGAGAGAGAGAGAGAGAATATCTTTATTGAAACAGAGAGTTTAGTCTGAGCTTTGCGCTCTAACAGGCTTCTCTGTGGTGGGGAAGGGGAGTGGGGGACAGAAAGACGATCGACAAAGGGTCAATGATGATGAGATGAAATGTTAAAATATATACACGCTATAGTGTCTAGTTTCAGGATGGAAAATGAGAGAAAGATGAGAAAAATAATTATAGCACTGTCAGCAACTCAATGTCCTCGAGGAATTTAAAGAGGGCTTTTAAGGCTGCTCGATGTTTCTTAGCAGGCCAAGGTCCGAGAAGCTTTGGTAAATCGAAAGGCCTACAGTCCAGAGCATTCGTAGAATTTTTGTAAACTTTGCGTTCATTTTCATATGCTTGACATGTGAGTAGAATGTGTCTGATGGTTTCCGGCGCACCGCATCTCTCACAGTCCGGAGTCGCGCATTGTTTTATTTTAAAGCGATAGTTCTTCGTGTATGCACAGTTGAGGCGAAGTCTATGTATAAGAGTTTCTAAATTTCGTGGTAGGTCGCTTGGTAGTCGGGTTGTTAATAAAGGGTCTATGTCATAAAGAAATTTGTAGCTAGAATCTGTTGAGGACCAAAGCATCTCACGTGCACTTTTTGCAATTTGTCTTGTCAGAGATGTACAATCGCCTTTCGTAAAAGGAACCATTCGTGTTGAGATGTGCTGGTGGGCCCTCTTGGCTGATTTGTCAGCGCATTCGTTACCCCGTATACCGGAATGTCCTGGTATCCATTGAAAGGTAATTTGGTGACCGTATTCGAATGCTAGGTGGTGGTACTCAGCTATTTCTGGGAAGAAATCGAATACATCGATTTCTTTCCAATAGAACTGAGCGACTGTAAAGCGCATTTCGAATCTGTAAATAAGGTCCATTGTTGTGGTGGTTGTTGACATATATACTTGATTGCTTCCTTAATTCCGTGAAGCTCAGCGGCTGTTGATGATGTATGATGGTTTAGACGACAAGATCTTGCAAGAAATCTCGATGGAACGAAGAATGCTGACGATGAAGTCGTCGCCGTTGTTGAGCCATCGGTATAGATGTGCGTTGTTCTAGTGTATTTCTATATGTAACTCATTACAAGTTGTAGCATAACTAAGCTACTTTGTTGGTGTTTTGCAAGGATTCCGGGGATGTTTAGATTAATATCCATTTTTCGAAGCGTCCATGGAGGTATTTTGGAGAATTCAGTAAAAGTTGCCTGCTTTGGAATATTGTCACTGTTTCGACCTAAAGCGTCCCCATAGCTGGAGTTTGGACGTTTTATGTGTATTTTAGAAAGATAGTGATTCTTATGCTGAGTTTTATGGCGTAAATGAATTAGTACTATTTCTTGTTTCTGTAATACTTCCAAAGGAAGGCATCTGGCTTCTGCTACCGTGCCAGGTCCAGATGAACCCCTTGGTAGACCAAGGCAGATTCGAATGCATTTGTTAAGCGTCCCTTGAAGCTGTCGTTTACTCGTCAGGCTTATATTTGTTAGGTGTGGAATAGAGTGTCTTATTAGACCTTCAACCAGAGATTTGTACAGTAGAATCATTGATCTGCAGTTACATCCCCAAGCTGTTCCTGCGAGGCAGCGTAGAACATTGGTTGCTCCCGTGATTCGTTTTTTAGAGAATTAACTTCTTTCGTCCATGAGAGATTTCGATCAATGTTGATCCCTAGAAATTTATGTACTGTGACGTAAGGAACTGTATGTCCGCCTAAAAGGATTGGATACTTTTCCATAGATTTCTTGGTAAATGCCATGGCAACTGTTTTCTTAGGAGAGATCTGGAGGCCTTTGGAACCTAGAAAACTTGCCAATATATGGAGAGACTTTTGCAACCGCAGCTTTACAGTTAGCCTAGAGCGGGAAGTAGACCATACGCAGATGTCATCTGCGTATATGCTAATACTAACTCCTCGGGGAAGATGCTTTTTTAATGCTATCAGTGTGATGTTGAATAGAGTTGGACTTAGTATTGCACCCTGAGGTACTCCTTTGACAACATCAAAATAGTTGGAATTTCCTTCTGAAGTATCAATGTAAATTTTTCTGCACTTGAGATAATCGTATATCCATTTATAAATGCGTCCTCCAAGTCCTAGATCTGCGAGAGCCATTAATATTGCCTCATGCTGAACAGAATCGAATGCTGCTGTAATATCTAAAAACAGTGCAGTGGTCGTGTGACCTTTGGCTCTACCTTCTTCGACACTCGTTGTAAGATCAATAATGCAGTCTGTGGACGACCGTCCCCGGCGGAAGCCATTCATTTGCTCTGAATAACATTTGTTTTGTTCTAAAAACCATGAAATTCTACCGAGTACCATTTTTTCCATTAGCTTTCCTATACAACTCAAGAGTGCAATTGGTCGGAAAGATTCGAGACAAGTGGGTGGCTTACCAGGCTTCAAAATCGGCACAATCTTCGCAATTTTCCACTCTTGTGGTAAGGCTCCTTTGATCCAGGAATTGTTGTAGTGTTCAAGAAGTCTGAGTTTGGAATGTTGGGATAGGTGTGCCACGGCGTTATACGTAATGCCATCTCTACCTGGTGCTGAATTAGTTGCTCCTTGAATTGCTGCATTTAGCTCATCAATAGTGAAGAGCAAATTTAGACTTTCGTTTGTTGCAGCAGGTATGGTATGTCCCGGAGTCGAGATAGTACTACTATGTGTACCACCACTTGTTAGGAAAGCGCAGTATTTGTTCACAGTATCGACTTCACTTTGATTTTCACTTAGTGAGAGTGCTTTAAATGGGTGTCGTTGCTGGGGGCTTCTCCTTAGACCTCTGATAATTTTCCATATGTATGTAAATGACTTACGAACATCGAGATTTCTACATATCTCCCTCCACCTCTTTTTTGCTAATTTTTCGAGATGTCTCCGAATGTGTAATTGTGCCCGTCGTGAAGCTCGCATATCTACCGGGTCTTTTGTGCGAAGAGCTTTCCGCTCTGCTTTCCGTCTTAAAGCACGTAGTCTTGAGTATTCTCGATCGCATGCATTTTCAACCTGACGTACAAATTGAAAAAATGTTGCCTCAGTAAGGGAATATGATAAAGTTGGAATTAATTCATCATCACTTGTCGCAGCTGTTATGCCTTGGTTTGCCATTTCTCTATATTTATCGCAGTTGATGGATTGTACTTGCTTCTTCCTTGAGGGTATTCCTTCTAATGTCATGAGTATTGGATAATGGTCGCTTCCTCGCGTTTCAAGGTCCGTGTGCCAGGACATTTTGTTGAACAGGTCACTGGATGCGAAACAAACATCGAGACAGCTTCCCGATTTCGCATTTTTTAGAAATGTTACACTTCCGTCATTAAGACAAAGGAGCCCATATTTCTCCAAGAGGTCGGCAAGGGCTGTATCTCGTGACGTTGTTTTTCTACTGCCCCAAAGTTGATTGTGGGCGTTGAAATCTCCACAGACGACGTGAGGGGTTGGAGTTGTTTGCAAAATTTGATCAAGTCTTCCTGAATCGAAAGGGACATTCGGTGGGATATACGCTGTGATTATAGTCAGTTTCGTTTTCCCAAGTCCTACTGTGGCACAGACATATTCATTTGTTGGATGGGGAGCAATAATGTGCTCGACTACTGTGACTTCAGTTCGACATCCGAGGAATAACCTACTTTGTTCCCCGCCTCTTTCGGAATGATATAGTTGATAGCCATTTAGGCGAAATGAGTCAGCAACTCTTGACTCGGAAATAGTAATGAGTGGAAATTGATGTTCCCTAATTAGCTGACGGAAATCAGATAGCTTTGAGCAAAGTCCGCGTGCGTTCCACTGAAATAGTGTGCAAGACTTAAAATTTTGTAAGGATGACATAATGATAATAAAAATAAAAATAAAAATAATCTGAAGGCCAAGTGTTTTAACCACACCATGTCTCAATAATGGGTAGGAAAGAGTCCATGATCTTAAGGGCAATTAACGCGTAGGGGGATGTAAAGCGCTGAAGAATTTTGTGGATTACTTCAGGGATGGATTTAAGGAGAGCTCCAATGCCCTCGGATTTTTCGGCTGGTGCAGATACCTTGGAAGTTTGCGTGGGCTTGTCACCGAAAGGTTGACTCTGATGCAGGTTTGCCTGCTTGGGGGGTTCTTCACCTGTGTTGTTTGGCATGGGATTTGGATGTTGAGTAGGTTTTGCCTTGCTTCGTCTTGGTTCCCCTTGTAGCGCTGTTGTGTACGCTTTCTAAGGAGTGGAGCTACAGGGAACTGTTGGGACTTGTAGAACTGTTGTTGACGGTGTCTGAGGAGTGCCGCACGATGGAATTGTTGCAAGTTGGTTTGAACCACGTGTAGAGCCAGATATTGACGAGGTTGTCTTAGTTTGTTGGACATTGCGGTTACCGGGCTCGTTTTTCCTAGGGAGGTATTCCACTGTAGGCTTCGAGTATATTCCAGAGCAAACTACTGTACGTGCTGTGATGTAGTCTACTTTCTTCTCCATCTGATATTGTTTTATTGCGCACTCCCGCTTCCAGTTCGGACATTCTGTGGATGTGAAAGGATGTGCTTCTCCGCAGTTTGCGCACTTAGGGTCTTCTTTGCATTGTTCCGTGGTGTGGCTTTCGCTTGCACATTTGCTGCACCTTGCAGAACGACGACACACCGCTGGGCGATGGCCAAAGCTTCCGCATTTAGAGCACTGGATAGGTCGATCCTTGAAAGGCGTCACAGGGTATCTTACATGTGCTAGCGTTACGTGCGTCGGTAAGCATGGGGATAAAAATACGATTCGTACAGCTTCTGTGCTCCCCAGGCGTCGGGCATTCGATATGGGGCAGCTTGCTTGTAACGATGTATTGAGATGAGCGTCTGTTATGTCAGAAGAGACGTGCTTGACGACACCGACAACAGAGGAGCTATTCCGTGGTTCATAAGGCGTGACCGGAATTCCGCAGATGCTGCTAAGACGGAGAAGTGCGTTGGTTGATTGACCATTTCGAGTATCGACAGCGATGAGATTTAGGCGTAGATTATATCGTATAAGTATGACGCCTTCGGGAATGATTTCATCGAGGGCTTTGGAAAGTTTTACACTACTCAGTTTTGTTAGCACAGTTTCTGGAGTTTTAGGCGCCAACATGACGGTTAGACCAGTCTGGCGTTGTGGTTGAGACAGGATGGTGTCATCTGTTGAGTTGGAGCTGTTGCCGTTCTGGCGTCCTTTCTTTCGTTTAAGGCTCTTTCTGCTGCTCACCGTTTTGAAATCTGCGTCCAAAGATTCAGCATCGTTGGGAGCGTTGCCTTCTTCGATTAGTTCATCTATCGAGGTTTCTGTAGCTGAGTCGTCATGACTGGTCTCTGCGTCCGATTGATTGGTTTCCATTCGAATGCCAGGTTGGTCGGCCATGTTAGTTGAGTCGATGTGGAGCCCCAAGCCTGGGCCGGCTTGACGGGGTGGCCCACCTTATGTTCTGGTGAAGGGATATTCTCGTTGCTGATTATGTTAAGGATCCGAAAAAGGTTTTCGTCTTGTCCTGCCGGTGGTAATGCAAAATTAGGCCAGATTCCTCGGAGCGAGATACGCAGATATCCTTTGGCTGTACTTCTTCGTCGTCCTTCGCCACACTGCATCCAGCATGAATCAAACTTGAGGAGGCGCCAAAAATACGTTTGAGCGATGTCACGACCGCGCGCGCGTCGCGAAACTTTTGTAGCGTGAGCTACACTGGCCGAGGTTGAGCAGTTTCGCGTGGCTCAGAGCCGTGCTGCGCATGCGCGAGGAGCAGTGACGTCACATGGCGCACAGCTGGCGCGCCGCCCCCGCCGCCGCCACGCGCTCCGCTGCCGCCGCGCGCGCCTCGTCGGTCTGCGCATTCCAGGGAAGTGACGTCATAGCCGCGGCAGACGCACTGGCGCCGCCGCGTGCCCAGCTGTGCGCCTCCGTTTCGCAGTAGCCAAGTCTGACACTGCACCGGAGCCGCTTGATAGCGCCTCTCATTTTGTGCGCATAAGCTCACGCTACGTATATCCTGGCATAGCCGAGCTAAGCCACCGCAATTTTTTTTAAACTCTAAACACACAACTCGTCAAAAAAAAACATGAGTAGAGGTTTAGTGACTTTGAAACAACAGGCTCAGCCCTTCTAGAGCGACCAACATCGAGCAGCGCTCGCAAACACGCCAGACACACATGGTCATCAACTTTGTTTAGTCTTGAAATATTACCAACTGACCTCAGAGTACTTTTCCTTCTTTCTTTCTTTTTTATTTCCTTATTTTTAACAAGCAGCATGGCGGGAAATTGCTTGGGTCGCCATAAAATTAAGGCATCATTTTCGGACGACAGAAATTATCATTTTTCGTGACAGTCGGGGGTCCCAATTATGACCTCGAACAAAACCCCGGACAGCCTTTCTACCGTAAAAGGTTCTTCACTCCTGTCACTAGCATCGTGATAGAGAGAGAGACAGAAACTGCGACATGCCGATTAATAGCCCTTTAGAAGGCGTGTGCAGAATTCGTTCTATACGAAACCTCGCTTCTCGATTTGTAAATCAGCGTTTGCGAGGAAAGCGCGAGTTCGCTTGGGCCACGCTCGGTCATGTTTGCACGCTCCCCCAAAGCTAACGAGGGTGAAACCCAAATTTAGACCCGAATATATGTGGGCACTTTCTAAAACACGAGGCTGTTCAGAAAACAATATAATCAAACAAGTATATATAAAGGCTTTTTATCCCGCATCTATAAATACAACTGCCAAGGTGAGAAATACGCCACGTCATTAAAGGTTGGAAGCAAAATGCATCACCGGTTAATTCGTTCATTACGCTACAGGCAAGTCGGAGACATCGGCAGGGTTTGAACTGACCTTGTTTCTGAGGGACATCTCGCTGTCCCTTATTACTGAGGTGTAAATTAATGGTGTCGTTTTGTTGTTGATTTTTGTAACCAATGATTTTTTCAATGCGGTCACAACCAAACGTCAGCTTGAACGAGTGGAAAACGAGAAGCCAGTTTCTGCTCGCGAAAGCCTCCATTCCTTGTCGATGTTGACCCCCTTTTGGAGTAATTGCCTAAAGAAAGCAATGATTTCTCGGGTATGCGCTTGGCAATCACAAACGACTGTATGGCATCTCAAAACGTACTACTATTTTTTTTAGCTAACAAAACTTGTTTTGATTTTATTTATTGACTTAATATTTTGGTCATTGTCCTCCTAACCATCTTTTTCTCATTCATTAGCGCACCTCTGAGGTCCACCCTTTTTATGAAGGTGGATTTGAATGAACAAGAAAAAAATACTCTCAGTTTTAATTTGAATAAATACATTGGTTTATATATATATATATATATATATATATATATATATATATATATATATATATATATATATATATATATATATATATATACCTTCCAACTAACGATCTAAGGACACCCCGACAGAAATGTATGCATATACTAAAAAAACTATTTTAGAAAGAATTGAGTGTAACCCGGTTTGACGTACACGTTGTTTTTAAACCAGCGAGTCGGTCCGCTGAAATATAGCGTCTTGTGTATCTTCCGTTTTGAACATTTTATTGTTCTTCTTTCACCTTAAAATTATTATTAAATGGAGTCATTTATAACGCGGTCCAAGTGCGCGGATTATAAGTCGCTCACATAACTGCGGTTTGTTGAGATTTTCCAGTCACATAATCGCTACGCGGGAACAAACTTGATACCTATAACATTAGAGACAAACGACTGCAAAGATTCTGTCCTAGCTTCGATTATTAAAATTCAAGTTTTGCGCTCAGAAAAAGGGTGAAGAGGCTTAAAATGTAAGTGGTGTACTGGTGTACACACGGGTGTGCTTTAAGAACAGCATGTAAGGATGTTCTGGGGAAGGTCGTGTTGGGCAAGAATTGAAGAAAACAATCTTGGCAATGTTTACGTCTGCTAAGCGGAATCGGCTGGAACGCTCGGTACTTTCTCCCCACGGAGCCGGTCAGAACACCTAAAAATCCCTCTTAGCTATTTTACCTGCCGGTTCAGCTACCCAAAAAAACCTCGCCAGCACCACACGCGTGTTTGTTTTTTTTTTGTTTCTCTGGGCGGTTTGACGTTTTGAAATAAAATACAGCGTGCTTGAAAAAAATGTAAACCATGTCTCTTTCCCCAAAAACCTAAACTACGCACCACCGAAAGTTCAATCTGCACCAAAACGTAGCGCTAGCGGTTGGAAAAAGAGCACGGCAAAGTTTCAGGGCCTCCCGTTTTACAATTAAAAAAGCTATCAGCTATTTTCGAAACTTTTCTATTAGGAAACGATGGCCAGTAGAGTCCGAGGATACGTTGACGTTAATAGTGGCTGGTGCCGGGAACTGGCCTCATTTTCTCTTCGCAAACATTTCACAAAAACAAAAACAAAAATTATAAATTCTGAATCAGATAATTCCTAAGTTCTAAAAATTTGGGGCACCTAATCCCGAGACCAGTGACACATCTAGGCCAAGAGTGAGTGTTCGGCGATTCCTAGGTTATTTTTGCGGCGAGGAAAAACACGGTTCACATTTTTCCGCACACACCTTGCACCATGTTCTGAACCATGTTTCAGACATTTCTCGGGCTCTCTGAATCGGCATACTTCTGTGTGGCCTCGACTATTTCCACCCCACCTCTTAACTTCCTTTCATGTAGCCTGAGACGCAGACCTTTTTTATAAATTCGGAAGAGAGCAATGCAACCAGCGAAACACCGAGCGTCCCACGATTCTATTTGTAGCAATCTTTAGGAATCAAATAAAATAAAGAAAAAGGACGCAGTGTTTCACCTCGAAACACATGTCAGAACACGCAACGATTGCCGCCTACGTCAGCAAAATTTCTTAATCCGGGGTCACACTGCTCATACACCATACAAATATACAATCTGCAACCACGAGTCACTGCCATACCCGTGGTTCGAATGCCGCGTGCCAATTTTGCTCCTCGAACTCATTGCCAGGAGGCATTCGAAGCACGGATCTCGGAGTATCTCGCGTTCGAATCAGTACGCAGTCGGTCTTTTTGTACGATGTATAAAAGCAGTGTGAGCCCGGCTTTATAGTGAGTGACAATTCTAAACTTTCGTTTATTTGAAATGGCACGCGAAGGAACGATAATTACCTCCACCTCTTCGTAGCCGCCCGCAATTGTACACAAAAAGGTGCAAACTAATCGGATCTCCTAATAACTCCCAAACATTCACAA
Source organism: Ixodes ricinus (assembly GCA_037355805.1). Taxonomy (NCBI): domain Eukaryota; kingdom Metazoa; phylum Arthropoda; class Arachnida; order Ixodida; family Ixodidae; genus Ixodes; species Ixodes ricinus. The sequence continues at coordinate 275,172 of JAZHYW010005743.1, forward strand.
CATACGCACTATGCTAAATGCTAAATGAGTAAATTTGTTCAGACAACCCTGTATCATTCACGGTCTATCTGAGCCCATGGTCTGAGCCCACGGTCTATCTGAGCCCATTTGAGCAACGGAACAGCCTCGTTTTTTTCACCCCCAAAACACGTAAAGTCGCAGTCGTACTTCTCTCGTACATCGTATACAAAAAATACACGGCATTCGCTGCAGATATGACGACAGAATTATTTTCGGACACGCCTCACAAGCTTGTTCCAAGAATGCTTGTCTCACACATTTATACGCGTCAAACATCTATGCAGACAGTTTTTTTTGTGCGACCGACGAGACAGGGTCGTCGTACGAGGAAGAATGGATGGGTGGATGGATGTCAATGGCTATACCCTTTGTAACGGGCGGTAGCTTCCACCACCTAGCGTAAGGAAGAAACAGACAGTGTCTGTAGACTGTCTCTTGTATGACGTACTAGCGGTGTGACCGCGGCTTAAATGCATTATTAGTAAGCGAGTTACGTTATCAGCAAGCGTATTTGCGTCGAACGCAATCGTTACACGCAGATGCAACGTGAAAGCTCCGGGGAGCCACGCGATGCCGTAAAAATAAAAGAAAACTCGGAGGCTTCTTTTATCTTGCCGAAAAAGTCGAGGAAAGTTGTTCCATCGATCGTTATGAGATTTGTTTTTCCCCTGGAAGCCCGAGGTTGTAAAAGGGAAAAAGATGCAGCTTCAGCGAATCGAGGCCTTTATCAGCCGAGATTTATGTGTTAGCTACAAAACGGGCGTCCCAGTTCCTCCGAGAGCGTCGTCAGTGTCGGCCGCTCGCGGTGTGAAAGAGCTGCTTTCGGCGGATAGTGAACTCGAATTCGCCGATTTCTCTTTATTTCCCAACCACGCGTTATATACTGCGGCAAAATTACGTAGCAAATATTTCCGTTCAGTGCATCGTTCGTCACGATAGTTATTTGCTATATTCGCTGCACTGCAGTTGCGACTCATACTGTTCGCAATTCTTGCTTCCTGATTAAGATGGCCGGCTCACACGAGCAAACTTTAGGGTCGGCTTGCTAGAAAAGAATTCAGGGAAAGTTTTAAGACAGAGCTGTAGGAGTTTCGGCAAGGTTACACTCAGGGACAACTCTCTGTGGCAGTGCAGTCAAAGATATGGACGTGCGTGCGCTCGTGCAACTTGGACACCGATCAGAACCAGACATGTACGTAACGCGATATTACTAACGAGTTACTTCTACCTAGTTATTTTTTTCGGAAACGAGTAACCTATTTAGTTAGTCCTCCAGAAAAGGAACGAGTAATGTACTTAGTTACTTGTAAGGCCAAGTGACGAGTAACGGTAGTCTGTTACTTTTGAGGAGTAACGTGTACATACAACAACGTTTAAACAGCCTCGTTTTAATTCCAAGCCCCTGAGTATGCGTATATTGCGACAAAGGCACGTATGCAACCCTAAAAATTACTAAACAGTATGACAGGATGGCAATGTTTATCGCTGAACACGTCAGTCGAACTCTACAGCTGGGAATGTCCATCACCCAGCGAACACAATAAGGTTCGTTGGTTGAATCTTCTAGAATCGTGTACACACCGAATGTAAACCCGGAGGTTGCCCACGCGGGTAGGCACAGTACCCCTTGTCAACTTCGAACTTTAGAAGCAGAGAGAGCAAAAGAGAGGGGGAATCCCAAATTCACCATGCTCTTCCTGAAGCATGAACACTGCCACTCCTCTGAGCGCGTCAGTAGCTTCTTCCGCGTAGCCGGAAACGCATTCTCAAGGAAGCAGGGAAATATATCTGACGAAACATCCGAGAGGCAGCCTGTTGAAAAGAAAACAATAAAGCATGAAACAAAAGCAGCTGCGCATATGGTCGCCATAGTAACGAGAAAAGTAACTCGTTACTGCTTAGGTCAGGTAACGCGCTCTTTATGAGAATCCGTAACGAGTACCGTATTCAGTTACTTTTCGAGCGAGTAACGAGTAATGATATTTAGTCACTTTTCCGGGGGTAACGTGTACATGCCCGATCAGAACTGTGGACGCGCACTCTTCATTTCTGGGATACCACAGAGAGTAGCTACGTGCGCCACTAAAATCGTCGTGGTGGTCGGATTTTTCAACGGTTGGCCAAACCACGACCATACGAGCATCTTAAGACATGTCAGCTTTAGCCTTTGTGCTCTGCGCTCTTTAAACACACCACTGACCTTAATTTAAGACAAAACCCCGGGACTGGGGAAAACACAAGGAAGAACGCAACGCACAAAGTGTTGTGTTCGTCCTTCGTTTTTCCTCGGTCTCGGTTATTTTGTCTTAAATTATGTTCACTCATCACCAGCCAGTTTGCGCCCTCACTTTGTGTCCAATGACTTTGTCGTCGCAACCGGCGATAGGCACGCGGGGTCACGACTCGTTACGTCACGGCGAGGCAAATGCTGCTAATGACGTCACGGATGAAAACCGTAAGAGGACGCCACCGAAACATCTCGGCGCTAATAAAGAATGGGAACGAAGAGACCATATCTTATCATGTTACTGCTCTGCTTCAAATAATGCATTTTATGCTAAAAAAAGCATTGACATGGTCTTTTTTTTTTTTTGTGGGGGGGGGGTGAACTGAGTGCGTGAAACCCTCTCACATTAGATTGTCATTAACTTCGTCTCAACGAGTCAGCCTAGGTGTTTTAGTTACTTCTTTCGTTGCGCTTTAAAGAATGTCCGTTTGTATTCAACTTTTGGCATAGTTCCCAGGTCCCCGATGTACAATTTAGGTGAAATAAAATCGGTCACTTTCGGCCCTTCTTGCTACCGTTCCTTCAGTTTTGTTGCGTTGTTGCTCTAGCCTTTTGCACCGACCAATATTTCTAATCAACAACGAGCTGCAACGCAACGCGTCCCGAGCTTACGTGCGCGGTGGAACCAGATTGCGCGCAGGGCTACGTCTAAAAGACGGAGACCTACTACATCTCTCAGACAAAAGACTAATGAAACGATTAGTTCTAAAGATAAGGCGCTGCTCATTAATCTTACATCGTGTTTTTTTAATCGACGATTGCTCCTAGTTTCTCGGTGGGGGCTTATCTTTCGAGTCCTATTAGTATAAACTTCAGAGTCAGTCAAACGAGATCGATCGCGGAGAGACGTGCCTTTGGAAACGGTCACAAGGCGTTACGAGAATCACAAAAAAACGGTAAAAACCAAAATAAAACAAAAATTACCCCCCCCCCCCAGGGACCTGCTTCCGTGAAAATGCCACCCAGGAAATGTGGCTCTAGTCACGTGTAAAGCCCCTCTATCTTTCAGTCACGTGAACAATGAGGAACTCCAAGTGAGCAATCAATGTACCGTCGTGAATCCAATGGCGACTTCGGCATCTCACGTGTGCTGTTCGTGCGGAAGGAAGCGACACAGCTCACTCCTTGAGTGGAGTGAGATGCTCTGATTCAGGACTAAATATAGCCGAGGAAGAAATGGGCGGGTGATAAACAAATGATCGTTAATAAGTTCACTCTCCTTCTGCGACACGACCGAGCAATCATAGCCTGAGAGCCCAAGACGCCAAGCAAGCACAATCCAACCCCCCCCCCCCCCCCGCTCCAATTTCGTCACTAAGCCCCATGCACGTGCTCGACAAAACGTCCGATCGGTCGCACGAAACTATGGCCGAATCTGACCAGGCGCCGGTCACTTTCACAGTGTGATTGGCCTTTTGCCAATCACACCGTGAAAGTTATAAGCCACTGAACCAGACTTAGGAAGTAATCCGTTACAAGTAACGGATTACTTGTAAACGGCTACTTTTTTAAGTCATTTTGTAATCGCCCCGTTGCTTTTTGGCGGCAGTAATTTGTAATGTAATTTCATTACAAAATATTGGTAACGAATTACTTTAATTACTCGTTACCTTTTAGAACGTGAACACAATACAGAAACTGGAGCAACATGAGCGGGTAATTCAGCAGCGTAAAGATAGCAAGTTCAACAAAATAGACAACATCGTGAAAAGGAGAATAATTAAAAGAAAACACGATGTTTCAGATGACCGGTCACAAGAACCACTAGAAAAACGTGCAAGGCATATTGCCACGCGCGTTGGCGAGCGAGCGCGTGCGTGGCCCAGAGGTTACCGCGCTTGACGCTCGTGCGACGTGCGGAAGCCCAGGGTTCGATTCCTGGAAGCGACATGTCTTCTTATTCTTTCAATTTAGATTTCTGGTAAATTCGGGAACCCTGTTGTTTGTTTGAGGTCTGAATGTTCAACACGCCGAACCTTCTACGCCGATTGTTCCAGAAGCCCACGCGTATACACATAAGGGGCTCCGGGTGGTGAGCCGCAGTCAGTCTCGCCCCAGCGTTCGATCCTGCTGTCACGCTGACTTCAACGCCGGCGACGCTATGTAGTTATCTTTTGTTTCCTCTTTGGTTTTGTGGCACAAGTTCGCCCCATTAAACGCGTCAGTTTCCTCAGTCATTCTTTGTTTTGTCACCTCATCATTCGTGACAATATACAAATATGCGAAAAACAAAGATCAAAAAGACAACGCCGAGTAGGCGTTGTCTTCTTGATCTTCTAGCGAAGGTAGACGCTGCTATTGAGCATGCGCACCGCTAGCTTTGTCTGCAGAGTTCTAGATGTAATTTTCGGTCGCCATAAGCTAGCGGGATGGCAGGTGTAATTGCAGCTTTCGTTGCCTTGTCAGCTTACAGGTGAACTGAGTGCACCTATACATTCTTTCTCTTACATACAATAGTTTATTTTTACAAGGACTACCATAATTCGGGTGCATGACAAATGGAAAGTAGTGTTGCGGAACATTTTTGAAAACATCAAAATTGCTTCTATGCGACGAGCTGAGAGAAAGGAGGAGACGAGAGCGCGTGGGGACATCGGAACGCCGAGCTCTGGTTGGAACGATTAGTGGGTAGACCTAAAGCTAGCAGCCTTTGTCTCCACTGGACTCGTCGAACGCGTCAGAACGCGGAACGCCGGCGTCCAGCGTTTGACTCTCGCATTCGAACGCGGGAAAAGGAACGTGAAGATAACTTATAACGTAATGAGTAAAGTAATCCGTTACTTTTCAGCGAAAATAATTTCTAACGGTAATCCATTATGCATTTGAGGCTCGGTAAGTTCTCTAATTGTAATCCATTACATTTTTCACGGTAACCGTCACGCGTCTGCACTGGTCATCGAGGTGTATAGCAGACACTCTAACCGCAATCCCACCGCTCACACATGATACAAAAGACAGGGTGTTCGCTGCATACACGATGACATCTTCGGACACGCATTCCCGCATGTTGGAAGCACGTTTGTTTCATGTACGTAGAGGTACGCGGCTCTGACGTCACGCCTCTGCGGTGGCGCTGTTGTCGCCATGGAGCATGCGCAGAAACTTCACCTCACGCGAGTCTGGTTTCTGCACTCGCGCAGTGCCCACACCTGGTGTGGGCAAACACGGGCCGTCGAACATGTTTTAAAAACAGTTTTTGTGTGACCAATGTGTCCGTCCTTCAAGGAAGAAACACGCCTCAGACGGTGTGTGCAGACTGTTTTTGGAAATGTAGAGGTCCCAGGTTCGATACCCGGTGTCGTTTGTCCCCTTCGTTCGCCTTGCCATTCTTGTCCAGCTCGTTTGCACCCTTGCATTAATCGCATCTTAATCATGTCTTTAGTGTGATGTATTAGCAGTGGCTTTGAGAAGTGTCTGTGAGTCGATTCTCCCGCAAAACACCGAGACAGCGGATTACGGCGAACTAGGGCAGATATAGCTCCTACGAAGCAGAGTAACGCAATCCTTTGGTCCGCGTGTTTTGCCGACAACATGGCCGACAGAGCAGCACGGCGCGAATGACGTGGTACTCACGGTTCCAGGAGGCGCCCGCCCTATGGGAGAACACATAAAAATCAACGCAACACGGCTGATTAAAAAAAAACGCCGAGTTCACACTTTTCGAAATTTGTCTGTAGGGAAGGTGGTAAAGCACTAAACACTTTATCAAAGTTTTCATAATATTGGATGCGTGTGAAAATTTTGAGAAGGCAACTTTCAAGGCAATGGCGTTTGAAGCGGAGGATTTTTTCACGCAGCGGAGATGGACTTTTCCGGTTGCTCGGAGCGGGTCACGTGAACGGTGAGACGTTTTTTTTCGCGCGTGTTCCGAACAGCGTGAGAAACCGTCGATGCGCCGCGTCGTCTACTGCATAATGCCGCTCAAGCAATTAAAAAAAAAAGCGTTCGTTTGTGGCACACAGTTTAGCGCAAATTATTGTGAAATGTTTCTTTATTATGTCAAAAACTATTGTCGTTAAATTACTTTCTCACGTTCCCCATGCATTTGTGACCAGAGTTGGAACCTTCGGGCGTTCGCCGCTGGTCGCCGAGAGATGGCCTTCTAGATTGCGCTACAGGGGCTATAAACAAGTGAAACCGTCGTGCTCATTGAATGTTTTTGGCTCCAATGGTATCCTGAGCGTCGTCATCCACTAGATCGCCACCAGACACGGCATGACACGCACCTGTATTGCTATGCTAGAATACACCTACGCAGTTCAATGAATCATCTCGACCATGACATAGTGGCAGCGGTGCTGGCGTAGCAATTAAGCGGTTACAGTTCCCAACCCATACACATCGACGCCATGGCCCAGTCTGAGCAGCAACTGAGAAGCAACGGCTCCAACACCAGCCTTCAACCAATTTGTCGTCGCTTTCCCAGACATCGATGCTCGACTTCCGCCGTCCAGACCACTGGCAGCCCTGAATCAAGCGATGAGATTGCTACCGAGTCATCTCAGGACTCGGCAAGCAAGACAGCGCTGCCTAGGTAAATACTCTCCTGTATACGCCATGGGACGCGAGGCGGAGGACGTTCTAGCCTCTCTCAAGCTCAGTGAAGAAAAAAGCTCGACTACGACTGCGTGAAGAATGCATTTGAAAACCATTTTATTTCGCGGCGAAGCATCATATACGTACGCGCTACGTTCAACCACCGGAAACCAGGTCAACCTCCGTTTTTGGCGACTCCACTGCCAGACTACTCATGGGAAGTCGTCGGCATGGACCTTTTCGTCCACGAAGGCAATACCTACTTGATTGTTGTCGATTACTATTCAAGGTTCTTTGAGCTGGAACCTCTGAAAAGGACGACGACCAGGGACATCGCCGTCCTCGACGCAATGTTTGCACGATATGGAGCGCCGAAAATTCTCCAAACAGACAACGAACCGCAATTAGACTCACGTGAATTCGCGGTGTTTCTGAAGGAATGGGGAGGACCCAATGGACGTCAAGCCCGTACTACCCACAGAGCAACGGTGCGGCCGAGAGAACATCGACAGACATCCACAGGGCAATGCTGGCCCAGCGTGCGACCCCGGGGATCGAAGGTTACGCACCGGCGGAGCTATTCATGAAACGAAGACTGCGCACAAACGTGCCAGTAAAGCCCAAATCTCTCCAACCTCGCTGGGACACCACCGACTTTCGCTCCAGAAATGCCTTATACAAAGAGATGCGCCAACACTATAGGACGAGCGCCGCAGAACACGTGAGCTCGACATCCTTCCTCCTGAAACTGCGATAAGGATTCTGACTACGGCCCCATCCTAGGGCCAGCGCCTCAACCCCGTTTTTACGTGGTGCAGACGACGGCCTGAACTACGCGGCGAACAACAAGACACCTGCAACCGGCTGTGGCACCTACCGTCACCAGGAGCGGACGTGTGAGCTGTCCACCTGACCGCCTTTGGGAAGTGTGAGTGTTGTTCTTCCAAAGTGGGGGAGGTGTCGGGAGATCATCACCATCGCCCTCGCCACCGGGTGACCCTGGAGTCTGGACTCTGTCCGCCGCTTCCGCGCGCGGACCCTCTCTCCACCGGATCGCGACCAGACACGACACGACTCACACCTGTTTGCTATGCTTGAATAAACCTACGCAGTTCAATCAACCTTATCTCGACCACGACAAAACCTTTCTTTTAACGTGCACTGCGTTGTGAGGACACGCAGAAGAAAAGTTCCCTTCACGCCTCCAACCAAGCGAATGCCAGTCAGCGCCCAACCCATGTCAGATAAGAGCCCAAAGAGCTGTCGGGCATACCGGGTTTAATTCTACGTCTGCATATTTTCACGGATGAAAAATGGGAAACGAACGTAAAACTGAAAATAAACGCTTAATAAAACAAACTCGCCTAGAAATAAAAAAAAAAGTACAACGCATTTTTAGTCGGCGACGGAGGGGCGACTGTCCCGAAGCAGCGCATAAGCGCAGGAGGTTCAGGAATGCTCTGAACCAGAATAGGCGATGACAGCCACAAAATATTCTAAACATTTCCAAAACAAAATAAAAAAGAACGTTCTCTTGCGTGACAGTTGCGTACGTTCCCAACTCCGTCACGCACGCGACAATGTATCTATATACGAACTCCACGTTTTGGAATTATGCGTCTCACATTTCATCGCCATTTCTATATGCGAAAATTTTAAGTAATTTAATCTTGGCGAGATCCACTGGAAGATTCGGAGCTATCCGAAAGCACTAAGAGCAGCCTTGTCAAGGCGCAATGAAAGCCTTTATTCTCTCATATCATGCTGCGAAATGGTACCATGCTTTGGAATAACAAATTCAAGTCATGTTTGCCTTTTGCATTTGCTTATGCATCGAAATAATGAAGGAAAAGCTAAGAAAAAATCCTCCATTAGGTGTTAGAAAGGACAGGGCGGCTTCGCATAACGCCCTCCCTTTTTTGTTTTTATTTTCTGTCTCTGCAGAAGTTACCAATATTGTAGCTCTTGCGAACAGAGAAATCACGTTGATGTTATTTTTGTTTAGTGTTACAATCGTATAGTTTATTTTCTGTTCACTGCTCAGACACAACGTGAATTGTTTTCGTTTTTCATTCCTGATCAAGGGTTTTTCTCATACGAACCGAGTGAACAAAGTGCGTTCCGGGAACCATGTATACGATGTATTTCATTTATAGTCACGAGCGGCGCGCATACATTGTTAAGGGCGAAAAAAAAATAATAATGAAGGAGACCGGTAGTCCGTTCTGCAGAGCGCCGGCACGCGGCACGCAATCTTCCCCATCTCGCTTAGAAGGTCGAGAGTGGTTTGTGCTCGTTGTGTATAACGTGACCATTCACTTCCTCCCTTCCTCGGCTGCAGTTCGACGACCTCTGGCGCCTCGGCGGTCACGACAACGCGCCTATTACGCCGTCCGGAATGACGCCATTCTGATTCCCACACGCCTCTGCCATCGTATCGACCAGGCTACCGAGGAAGTCTCTGGTCTTCTGGAAAGTTCTGGGACCCCCCCCCCCTGGCTACGTGCCTGATAGGCAACAATATGAAAGGCAACAATTAATCTTTCTTCTTTCCAGTTTTACGGCTCCCACAACCTTCGTCAAAACCTCAACCTGTCAAACAGTATGAAGTTTGGGATCTTCATTTTTCGTTCTAGCGGACTTGGGAGTAATCCGTTACAACAAGTGACGGGATTACTTGTAATTAATTACTCTTCCTGAAATGTAGTAATTAATTCGTTACTTTTTTTTAAACTGCAATTTGTAATGTAATTCCATTACTTTTTCAGTAAAGAGTTACTGAAATTTCTCGTTACATTTCTTCCGTCCTGTCAAAGGGAGAGATCGAGTGGAAGAAGGGTGATGCAATGGCCTTTGTGTTTTTAGCATGGAAACACAAAACGGGGGTTCGCTCGCGAAGAAACTGCTGGCGAGGGAAAGGAAAGGAATTTACGGAAAGCACGACCGTCCAGCCAGAGCCCGTTTCTGAACTCGTTAGTATACGGTGAGCCAAGCTAGGAGGATTCGACTGTCTATATGAAGGCAACAGGTTTGGACTTCTTGGAAAACGAACGTACTGCAGAAAATTAATGGCCCATATAACCATCGCTAGAGTTTCGTGAGGAGTAGAACCGTGGTGCATATGTCCGCCCCCCCTCCTCCCCAATTCCCCTTCTCCTTCCCCTCCCCACCCCTCAGCACCTTGTTCCCCAAAAACCAATCAACGGTGCTCTTTCTTTTTTCTGTCTTTCTTTTCTTCTTCTTTTTTTTTTCATTGTCACTTAAAACCGTATTTTGCTTGTCACTGAATCTGCATTCACATGCCCTACCCACAATCACAAAAGAAAGGTCTAATGAGACCTCGCCCTTGCTCATCCTTGACAGCGGTGTGAGATCTAAATACTGACTGGACCAGCCAGCTATGTGGCTTCTGTCACTTGACTTCTCCCTGGTGGACGCGTAAGGCAGAGAAACATGAGGAGTGCGATGGCAGCAGTTCATCGGAACCGAAAATATTTGCTGTTAGTTTAAACAGTATAACTTTCGTCAGCAGGCAATAAGCTTGCCGGGAAGAACAGCCAACACGGCAACACGGCTTGGGACTTCGAAGCTGAACCCTCATTAGGAACAAGAATTCCGCGGTTCTCGACGGCAGATTCTGCCTGTGAAAACTTAGACCGACATTTTAGGGAAAGGGAACACAGCCCGAGTTTTTTTGGAGAATAAACAGTGCTGACTTGGACACTGAAGCTGAGACAGCGTAAGGCGGCTGTACAAGCGTGAGAGACACGGAAGCCTGCTGTTCACTGAGAATAGTTCATTTTTTTAAATGACTTCTAAACTACAAAATCACTTCAGCTGAAAAATTGTGCATTAATATTTCATGTGGAGGTTTGGCTCTGATAAGTTTGGTGATCAAGACAGAAGATCAAGTGGGTCAGGGTGGGATTACAACGCAAGTACCCAAATGCAAGTACCGCATCTAGGTCTCACAGCCAGTTGGTTTTAGTGACTAAACCAGCCCGTATTTAAGCAACGTGAAGCAAACTTAGAAAAACCACATCTTCAGGGGAATCGTGTTTTGAAGTTCCCCAATGCCATAATTCCAATGGCGTGCGTGCCTCCACCGCCCAAGTGCATTCATCGGAATTTTATGGGATTTACTTCTGTACCGGTTGGACAGTGCAAGGCTCGTTTATCTCGAACACCTGTTTAAGTCCTCCTAAAGTTATTAACCTAACATATAATGACTAGAGAGTACTGAATGTGTTCTATTTTTGATAGAGTCTAAACTTTCGCCCCTCCTCAAACGTGCAGTAGATATTGTATGTCTTTTGCGCGCTTCTTTGGAGTAACGCAAAAGTAATCGAGTAAAGTAGTGAAATAATTATTCAATTACTTTTTACGCAGCGTAATTTGTAATTATAATCTATTACTTTTTAGGTCAAGTAATTATAATTGTAAATAATTACCGTTTTGGTGTAACGGGGGCAAGTCTGCGTTCTATCCCTCCTGGGGACCATAACACGTTCCAAAATGTCCGGGTACATCAAAAAAGCGAGGACGTCTGTTCCCTTTCATAGTGTTGCCTATAGTACACAACTACAGTGCTGCAAAGGTACACACGGGTCCACAAAATGAGCGAACTACAGGCTCGCACGGACGACCCAAGTTCAAGCAGGAAGGAAACAGTGGCGCGGGAGATGCGCCCATCGCACGGCATGGGCCATTATTTCCGGTTGCAACGCGGTGCGCGCTTTGCCGAACCCGAGGCAATCGAATAGAACCGCGGCAAAGGAGGAAAGGCGCGGTATACAGGCACAAGGATAACTCGGCGCCGAAGTTCGCAGCGGGCGTCCGTACAAAAGTACCGCCGTGGGGAAGGCCCTAAGTTTAGGCCCTCGATGAGCTCCATCTACCCTTTAATTGAACCGGGGCACCCGGATTCGCAGGCTACACACAGGCAGCGGCGATAAATCAGGGGCCGCTAATGGAAGCATGACCTCTCTGACGCGGCGGCTGAGAGGTCACCGCCGCGCTCTCTGCACGCGTCCGTGACTGATCGATGCATGCGGGTGGGCTTCGGGATCGCGCCGCCCGAGTCACTCAGACCGCCAAACGTGTGGATCAAAAACGCGAAGCAGCGATCCGGATAAGAGCGCTGCGTGATTATTCAATCGGAAGCGGAAGTCTAATCATGGCAGGCTCGAAGTAATCAAATATGTCGGCTGTCTCTATACGGCGAGTACCTGTTGCAAAATCCGAACTTGACGCGTCGGAAAGCAAGAAAGAGGCACGCCATTCCAAGGGCAGCATGGAGGATGCGCAGAGTATACGTGCGATGACCAGGCAGCCAAGCGCGCGCCGTCATCCTTGGTCGGGGAAAAACAAAAGCACGTGGGCGCATTTTGCGGGTAAAAAAACACGCGAGATGCGCAAAAACAGAACACACGAGCATGCACGCCGCGTATACAGCTGACGTAATTTACACATCGCTCGATACGAAAAAAATAATAATAATAATAAACCCTGGACTTCAAACCACTCCATTTGCTTTCTTTTCTTTTTCTTCTTCTTTTTTTACGTTATATACGGGTGGACATAATTGGCCCTATTGCCTATTACTTCAGTCTGAAAGCGAGTCCGTGAAATGTATAATATTGTAATAGTAAACGAAAAACAACAAAAAGTAAGTTCCGTTTTTTTCTCTGTTTATTATTGTTACATTACTATAGTAGGTTACAAGTCAAGAAGGTAGCGGCAAATGCCCCTCAAAGGGAATCATATATCCCTCCGCCACCTCCGGATCCAACAGCGTCCCATCGTTTCCGTGACGTCGCGGCCAACGCGCGAGGAGGGTCTTGCATTGCTGTACAATATTTGCTTTATCTTTCGACTTTTACTTAGCATTGTGGAAGCCACGAGAGGAAGATTGGAGTTTTCCCCTCCGATGGAAACAAAGACGACTTTCGGGGATTAGCTTCCCCTCCGATGGATACAAAGGCTGCTTTCAGAGGCTCGGTTCTCCTTCCAATGAATACAAAGGTCGCTTTTTTAAAAAGTGGGATCGGAAACAAGTTGGCATCACTTGTATAGACCTTTTCCGCTTACTCTCGCCCCCGACTGCCAATTGGCATATCCGGTATGGGCGACGAAAAATATTAAAACGTTTCAACCTGAAAATAGTAAAAAGATAGAGGGGAGACAAAGCGAGAGTTTGTGACGGTTACGCTTTATCTCCTAAATGGATTAGTATTGGCGTGGCGACAACAAAACAATGTTTTCGCCCATACTGGAAGTGACGACATTTCAAGATGGCGGCGCCTTTGTGAAAAAGGTCTATAGCCAATATCTATCCATTGAAGCGGAACAAGGAGCGTTTCTAGTGAACTCCTCTTTCGACTGCGGAGGGATTTGAAACCAGCGCACCACGTTTGTGGGAGGAGCCTACCTTCTTAACTTGTAACCGACTATAGCACGCTCTCCTTCCTCGAGGGAGGACATTGTTTCGTCACACGGTCCCAACTGTAGTAAGCAATATTCGATTTGCTGAGGAGGAGCCAAACTTTTCGTACGGGCATTCCCTTTCGACCTATAAAATATACTTTTTTATATATATAGGTCGTTGCCGTCTCTGTTTATTGGGAGCAGCGGTAGGATAATGCTAGCTCATAATCTGCCCTGTAATCATACAAAGTCCTCTATAAAAGCGAAGGTCTATTATTTTGTTGTTGCTTTTCTTTCCGGCGCCATGTCAAACTGCGAACAAAGACTCGCGCTAAGTCGTAATAAAAGCTTTCTCTCTTTCTTTTCATTCCAAACCTTAAACAATCGAACATTCTCTCAAAAATTTAAGCTGCACTTCAACGCAAAACTCTGGTCGGTAATAAAAAAGAAAAGCAACTAAAGGCGACCCCATCAGGTTTCGATCTAACTGGATTAACGAGGTAAGCGCTCTGCGTCTCACGCTACCCTAAACACATGCGATTCGCCCCTTTGAAAAACTGAACGTCGTAAAGACAGATTTCGGCCTTTCAGCGGCACAAAGCGTAGCCAAGCACTCAAGTGTCCCGACCAAAGGAGGGAGGGTTGTTTAATCCGGAAAGTGTGCGCCGATGCAAGTCTGCGTGATTAAGTCGTAAATTGCGTCAATCGCCACCACCGCGTCCACGTCGCAATCTATAATAATAAAACAAACAATACAAAAAACAACGAAAGAGCACCTTAACGTTGCGCGGAAGTTAGAGAGAGCAATTTGCGTGTCGCTGGCTTACGTTCCGCCGCGGCCTCCACCACTCAACCCAGAAAATTTGGTCGAGATGCACAAATTCAAATTGTCCGCAGAACGGCGCACTACGACAAAAAAGACAGTCCAAGAGAAAGTAAATGCGTAGCGCGGTCTCGGGGAGACAGGGCCCCTCCGGATTATTGTAATCTGCATGCGGCGCGGCATGAATATTAATATTCATCGCCGCGACTTCAATCAGACGTTGTGCAAGGCGCTCTCGATGAGATCGAAAGCATGCCGCTTGTCGCAAAATACGCGGTTGCCGGCTTCTCAGAAACGTTGCTCCCTTGTTTCGCCTCGAAGGGGTCAGACATGGACGACGAGACCTCCCCCTCGCGACGCGGACAGAGGCCCGCTGACCATGTCACCGAAAGCAGAGCACGCGTCATTAGGTCCATTACTCGAGTATGCGTTAATGAACGCCGCCCGCGTTTAGTGCATGCATGGAAGGAAAAATAAATTAATTCTAACCAATGTTGTTGTTTTTTTTTAGTTGTTTTGGGGAAGACGGCGTGGTAATGTATCTGAGCCGCTCAACCCCAAAACACACATGTCTGTCGACATGTACTTTCAAATATTGGACATGTCTGAAAAATTAACCTGTTTATGTCACGCGTTTAATTAGTTAGTACAACCAGTTCGAGAGTTTTTAGTTCCGTCTTCAAATTTTCCTGTTCGCGTTTAAGGACATGCCTCAGCGCCAGTTTCGTTTTAACGTGATGAAGTTATCAACCGCTGACCCGATATATGATATACTCTACGATGTTTATCTGTGCCTATTTTCCCTCAAAGCACACGGAGAATCAATGTTTATTTGATGAAATAAAGAACATGTTCTTATATTCTGCGGCCGGCTACTACAAACAAGAAGTGAATAGGATGTATGATGTGATCGATAATTGTAAACTAATCACTGTGATCTACGGAGCGGCCAGCGTATAACGAGAAGAGGAAGTACACGGTGCTTGTGAGACCTCCGAGCTAACAAGGGTGATCCGCCGAATGTTTAGCGTCACCTAAAGAAGGCCAACGCGGGGAAACGGTCGCGCACGAGTGCTACATCAGCCTTCGGTCAGGGCTTGTGTTTTCACCGAACACTATCCCCAGCCGAACGTTGCCTATCTATGTGGCGGCACGCCAGGCCAACACAACGCCGTTCGTCTTTGACGGGCGGTCACTGTGATTCACCGTGCGTTGGGCCAACAGAGACGCCACAAAACTAATACTAAAGTAGGCAGGCCGCAAAAGTTACATTCTGTTTGGACAGGCGAGTCTGCAGTGAGACGACAACCCCCCGGGCCACACCTGTCGGACGTTTCACCTGGCCGTGTCATCCGATCACGGCCAACCCAGAAACGCGACCCCTCCCCACGTTCAACCATGCAGACGATAGCCACGCAGGACTGGACAGCACGGCCGTTAACGATTCCACGACACGATTCCATCCAACACTGCAGGTGAATCGAGCGAGCAGCCAGCCACACGCACGACGAATGCTCCCGCCGCGAGCCGCTGCTGCCAGCCGCGGTTGCTCAACGACGTGAGAGGCGCCATCAGAGCGTAGACTCTATTCAACGCGGCGACACAAAGAGGCTCTCCCGGCGAGTCGTCCGCTACGTCGCACCCCCGCGCCGCCGTCACAAAAGCCGGGGTGTCCCGAGCAAATATTGCGAGCCGCTGACGAGTGACCGAGAGCTGCACACCGACCGTAGCCCGCACGAGCGAGACGCTGTCGGCCTGCCGCGGAGAATCAGAGGGAACTGCGCGGCGGCCCGGGAAATTAAATGAGCATTCGGATTACGCAAAGGGCTGATCGCTGCAACAAAGGAAGTGCGCCTAGGTTGTCTGATGCTCTTCCTCTCCTTCCCTCTCTCTTCCACTTTTGACTTACTCTGTCCGGAACTTCTTTCTTTCTTTTTTCTGTTGGCGTGGCGCAACAAAGCAAACACAAACCCTCCGTGGCGAGAGATGTTTAAAGAGCGTTGCAACGTTTAGCAATAATTCGAAAATCTGGCGATGTTTGCGTGCCTTGAACCGCGCGCATTCTTCGGTCGGTCCTGTTCGGTCGGTCGAGGAGCGCAGGAGCGCAGTTACCTTTGAATCCATCAGCGATGCCCGTAAAGGCGCACCGTTCCCGGATGACGGACTACGCCATCTATTCTTGCAATTGTCACCTACCTGACCTAAATTTCAGGTAGACCTCAACCTGCAGCTTAGTTTTCCTCGCATGTCGAAAAAGAGTGATTCTGAATTTTGTGTTCGCATTCGTAAGTACAGACTCTCCGTTCTGTTCGTATATTTTGTCCCCCGTGTACGCAAGCTTTATTTGAGGCGTTTTCAAATGAAAAGCCTGTGGCTCCTCCTTAATTTGATCATCGCAGCTGACGACTAACCAGAGAAGCCTATTCGGAATGCAGTCACGCCGCGTTTAAAAGTAAGACGTGTTTTCCAGGCGATGATGAAGAGACAGCGACACGTGATGCCATAGACCACACAGATTATTGTAATAAAGTAAATAGTCGTTAGTTGTTTATCCATCAGGAGGTTAGTCTGCCAGAACTTGGCGAGATTGTTACCCACTGTAGATGAGAAATCTAGCCAGTGCAGTATACAACCGCTAGCCTGAGGTCCTTAACGAGCACCACGCAGTAGTGGTACACGACCGCACGCCGTTACGATGCTCGTCCAGATCTAAACGTGCTGCCGGGGTGGGGGATTGAAGCTAGGATCCCTGGGTTCTGCAACGCAAGCTTTCGCTCCACGTGCTCCGAGCTACAAGCGCGAGCTAGCCCGTGCCTCCTAGCTTTTAGACACGCATTTCTAGCGCGAGTGCTCGTTCCGCTGAAGAACGCTTCAAAGCAGCGACCTCGAGCTCTCGTGCTTCTGGCATCGGCTGCAGTCATGCACCATTCCAATATTTACGAGTCCTCAGCCCAGCGTGCGAGCTCCTCAGCCCAGCACGCGGATGTTCGTCGCTTCGGAAAGCGAGCAAATCACGCGCCATACGCACGAACACTAAAAATGGAACCGGTCAGGTGCCCTCTTTTGGAAAGGTTTCCGGTTCCATTTTCAGTGTTCGTGCGGGCGCGTGATTTGCTCGCTTTCCGAAGCCACGAACGTGCGCGTTCTGGGGCTGAGGAGATAGCACGCTGGGCTGAGGACTCGCAAATATCTGAATGGTGTATATAGACCACTCGGCCACCGATCGCCCGCACATTATTGTCTCGTTTCCTATTTTCCGCCAAGAACATCGCAAAAGGAAGATGGAGGGGATGAGGAAATGGTTTCCCCAAAACAGCAACTGCTGGCATCACTGCAGTGCCCACCACTGACGACGTCCGTTGATTTTCGCGGATTTTGCGTCAATGTGCACTCTTCGACCTCTCTCAATGTGCGAGTAAAACTCGCAAGCACCGTGTCCACAAAGACTCTATAGTCGGTGACAAATCAAGAACGAAGTGGAAGCTCCTCCCACCCCTTTACACTTCAGCGGAATGAACGGTGGAGAGAAGGTCGCCTCCTCTCCAGTGTTCGCTCTGCTAAAGGGGAAAGAGGTGGGAGGAGCTTCCACTTCGTTCTTGACCTGTCACCGACTATAGTCAGTGCCAACGTAAGGTATGCAGGGCGTGGTTCTATTGTGTTCACACTTCTTGCTTCGGCTTTCTAATGTATCATCGCAGTGTCTAGCGTTACGTCGGACGTAACCCAAGTTACGTCCAAATCTCCGCCTTCCCTAGGTTCACGGGGGAGAGAGGAGGGCGGGGGGGAGGGTTAGGTACACGTGTTTCCAGTGCTCCATCCGGACGTAACGCTAGCCACAGCGATGTATCATTGGCTACGGACTGATGTGCTTGGGACTCGCCCTCCGTTTGTTAACCCCTGCCCACCGTTGCCTTTTTCCTCCACCTCCAGGGTGAGGAGGATCTTCTGCCTTGCAGAATCTCGAGTCTGGTCGTCGGCCTTTAAGCAGTCATTGACTATGGTCTTCAACATAAAAAGTTGGAAATGTTCAGCAGTCCTCCATCTAGTCATCAAAACACTATTTTTCTTTTTTGTTTTGTGTGTAGGCGGTCTGCTTTCCATTTGTCTGAGTGGGCCTGTGCAAACGGTTGTTTGTTTGTATCAATTTTTTTAAGTTACTCTTCCTTAGAGTAACTACTACGCACTGCACGAGAACAAACAGAGCAACACACGCAGCATCCGATATCCAGCGAACACGGAGGAAAAGCGGTTTATCGAAACAAGAGCTAGCGATGCTCTCGTAAAGCACCTCGCTCCTCCGGCTGGACCGAAGCTGAGCGACGTCCGACCGATGGAGCGCGCAGATAAGCGGAGTACAGAATGGCGACAGCGGGAGACGAACAGCTGCCCGCGTGTCTCCACACCTTTATCGGCGCCAATCACCTCTGCGGCGACGAGAGAACATTGCGCGGTTTCGCGCCTATGAATCGTGTAAGGGCCGCCGAGTGACTCGCCCGCGGTCATCGCCTGAGAGCATTGCGGCTACCGACGTCGGGGACCTGGCGAGCGAGGGAGCGATCGTGGCCGTGTTTCGAATGAAGGGAGGGGTACAAATTGCGACAGATGCAAGCAGGCAGGCGGGCAGGCAGCAGCGGGCGAAATGGGGACCCCTCTCGAGATAACGCGCGCCGTTCACGTTGGGGTTTCATGTACTCTATTTCGCGAATTCTAACGCCTGACATGGTCGAAGATTTTGTGCTTCCGGCTGGGAAGAATGAAGTTCTTCTTTCATGGTTCGGGCATATTGATTCACAATATTTTGAGCGTGTGCGCTCGATTGCGCAGTGGAGTGACACAAAAGCGAACACAAAAATGACCTTATAAATACCTCTAAGCATTGCTTTTTTCTCTCTCTCTCTCTCTCTTCTTGTGGTCTGTGCTACGTTGTCAGAGCTAGCACAGCGTCCAAACTGCTGCAGCTTCGCACTGCTCCGAAAGCACGTGGCCTCGTCTCTTCCTCACACTCGGTCTCGTGCGAAGGAAACACGTTGGAGCACTGTGGAAGCCACGCTAGCCTTGACAGCCTAACGCAAAATAGTTGACGCCGAGTATAGTAACGATACACATGGTTCTAACCGGAGATAGCGGGCGACAAGAAACAAACACACAAACCTCCGTGTTTGTCCCTTGTTCCCCCTTGTCGTCTGTCGTCTCCGGTTAGAATAATCTGTAACGCCAACCAGGTCGCGTGCCTATTAACCTGGTCTTTTATAGTAATGAAAACCTTCATCTAAGATTGACTTGCGAAACTGCTATTTGCAAAGCTAATAAAAGCTCAGTGAATTAGCAAACTGATTGTGTCGGTTTTCCTTTCCTCAAATGTCAGCCGTGACCGACAAGTTCCAAGTAAAGAGAGTATCCACGTAGCGGCCAATCCCCTTCCATAAAAAAACTCTCTTAATTAAAAATTAATACTTTTTGTAGTTTTCTACCTTGCACGGGTCTTCCGAGTTAGATAGATTTTACCGCACCAATTCTGTCGTCTCTCCTATAGGTTAGAATGTGTTTCTCTCTCTATTTTCGCGTCAACCGGCCGTCTGAACCGGAAACCGTCTGAGGCAGCTTATCTCGGCAAGAATGTACAAAACATATATCGAAATAAATAAAAAATAAAAAAGTGAGGCCCTCCCACAGACAGGGGTAAACACGGTCCGAACCCTGAAAGCGCGGTTAATTTACGGCCGAGAAGATATCCCCAGAAGGCGGGCATGCAGGCCTCATCGGCGTTGGACGTTCACTTCAGGCCTCCAGAACAGGTTGTTCGGATAGCACGCGCTTCAACTCGGTCTTATCGAAGTTACGCGGAGCCGCCTTTGCCATCACCTCATTAATTCGGGTTACAAAAAGGGTGATCTAGGACACCACATAAAAACAGTAAGCAAAGAAATACGTAAGAGTAGGGAAGCAATGGGAGCGAAGAAAAACATCGTGCCTGTACAATGGACGAATATACGTCAACTCAACTCAGCGCGTTTGTCCGGCCACACTTGACGAGGTCAAACGCTCGTCAAGGCTGTCTAAACATACAAGCAACACAATTTTTGTTTCCGCTTGTTTGTAGATAGCGTGTCGGTTTACAGGGGCCACGCATACGTATTCATTTATGTGGTTAACATTTACCAGGGCCCTCCTGGAAGCTTCGGAAGTTCAACTGCCATTTCGCTAATAGGCTTCCTCACCCAGGTTTTAAGAGCACTTAAAAGACCTTCAAAACAAACTCCAAATTACTTACTAAGAGAATACGGGACACTCTCCTCACTTGTATTAGACAGAACGGCGGCAGCGCCATAAACCACCCCTGGTGGAGCGGTTTATTTGGCGACACCTCTCTCCCCCACCCGCGTCCTCTCGCCCGACAGAGCGCGTGACCAGGCGACGCCACGGAATGCGGTGCGGTCGACGGGGTTGCGGATGCGAAGAAGGTACCGCTGTAGCCGTCACGCGTGTTTCCGCAGACCTCCGTGGTCGTCTTTTTCTTGTACTCTCGGGGAGTGTCCTGCCTTCCCTAGTAAAGTATTCGCGAACTCCTTCGAAAATTCAAAAATATACGAAAGAGTCAGACAAAGAGGACGGAAAATCGGCGAATCAGCTCGCGGTCTGGGCTCGGCGCGTGCCAATCAGCTTGCGCTGGTTTGCCGATACTTTAGTGAAGTTAATTCTAAAAGCCTTTTCATGAGGCCCCTGAAACAGGTGTGCTGACTTCGAGACAGGGGTGTCCCCTGTCTCGAAGTCATTTCAAATGCCTTCGGGCCGAAGGTCTTTATGGAATCGTCGAACCACAGCGCTTGCCAAAATGCGCGGAGTCGGGTTCGCGAAGTCGACTATAAAGGCCTCCAGTCTGAAGGCCTTTTGGAATGGACATGAAACGGAGGTATTTTCAAAGGCTTCAGAAAAAAAAAAAAAGGTCGTCTGCAACATGCAAGGCTTACCGGTAAGAAGACCGGTAGTACCGTATTAATATAGGTCTGTAGTTTCCCATTTCATTCCTGTTTCCTTTTTTATATAAAACCGAAACTTTAGCTATTTGCATGCGCTTTGGAAATGCTGAAGTTACTAAAGCCAGGTTAAAAATATGACTTAGTAATGGAGCTATCAAATCAACAACATACTTCACTGGTATTTTCTGAATGCCATCGGCATCACAACTTCCGCTACTTCTTTTTTTTTTTTTGATTGCAGGATAAAAGAAATTATTTCAGATTCATTAACTGGTTCAAGAAATATTGAAGCGTCGTTCCTCGCATCACAAAAACTAGAATAAAAGTTATGTTCGGTGCTCGTTATACTCACAAAATGGTCATTGAAAGCGTTAGATAATAAACAACCTGTCAGTATAACACCATCACACTCTACTTGTTCGATAGAGCTTGTTGGTTGATTGCGACCTAAAATTGAGTTTATCTGTTTCCACACAATATCCACACGTCCATTTGTAGACTCAAAAACGTCAGAATGATAACGAGTTCTGGCACGTCAAATCTCTTTTGTCAAAGCATTGCGATACGACTTCAATACCCTCAAATCATCTAGGTTTCTGGTCTTCACAAACTTATTACACAATGAATCTTTCGTGCGAATTTTACAGAGCAAATCCGGCGTTATCCATGGCTTTCGAAAACGTCTGGATTTTCTAAGTGATTTGAACAGAAAATGGGTCTTGTATAGGGCAGAAAAGTGATCCATAAAGGTGTTATAGGCTCATAAGCGTCGTCCTGGCCTAATACTTCGGTCCAGTCGGTGTTGGTAACATCCTGACGAAACGCATCCAACCGATTAGGAGTAATGCTTTGAAATAAACATAGGGTGTGCTTTGCTTCTGTTTTGAGATATATTCTTGATACTCAGAAATATTGGGAGATGATCGTTCAGATCACATGCAACGACTCCGCTTTTTATGCCGCTAACTAGATGATTGACTATAAATAGGTATAGTGTAGTTTCTGTATGCAAAGTAATCCTGGTTGGTCTACAAATGGTATTTTTACAACCGTTCGTATTTATAAGCGACATCATATCTCTTTTTTAATTTTGTGTCGGCACTCATATCTATGTTAAAGTCACCACCACAGATCGATTAGATTTATCTTCGTTGATAAATACCAGAAAAGCATCAAAGAACTTAAAAAACGTCTCACCATCACCGTCAGGAGGGCGGCAAACTGCAGCAAAAATATATTGGTTGTTGCGTATGCACAATATTTCATAATCATGAGTAATGAAACAGTAGCTATTCAGCAGTTCACAGATTATATCTTTTTTCATTAGAATGGCCACTCTTCCTCCCCGTTTGGCAACGCGATTTAAGTAGTAAGAACGGTACAGGGGTAAACGAAGTATGTCCGACTCATCCGTATACCAGGTTTCGGTAAGCATAATTGTATCAACTAACATGTCAAACTGATTTCAAAAAAACATATCTAGTTCGGCAGCTTTACTTTTGGCCGACTGGGCATTTAAGTGAAAACAGTTTGTAGCGGGTGTGTAATCTGAACCAAGATTACTTTTTAAGTTTTGCGGAAGTATGAGGTAAGCCACAGAAAAGCAATGAAACTTTCAGTGTAAACTCAGCACATTTGCGAAAATTCTGCCACGTCCCTATTGTTCATTGCATCTTATTCTCTAAAGCGTTTACCTGCAGCGTACTCTCGTTTTCTCCTCCCCCTCCCCCCCCCCCCCCACAAAAAAAAAATGAGAGGGCAGTTTTGAGGGATGAGACGGGCGGGCTCACCAGAATGAGGGAAATACTAATCCCCATTATAAGGGGATTAGTATTTCCCTCATTCTACGTCAAGCCATACTTCTTTTACCATTTTGATCATTTTGTAATGACAACACATTGAGTTTTTCCGTTCTTGCTTGTTGGTTGCGTCAGTCGGACGACCGTAATCGTGCACTAATTTGTCCCTGTAATCGCCCGACGTCGCAAGGAATGAGGGCCGCCTCAATCAAAGTCATCTTTGACACCTCTTCTTTTCTCCTTCTACTTTTGCTCTCTTTCCGTCTCTTCCCTGTCAACTTTTTTATATACATTTTCACTCTTTTCATTGTGCCCTTTATCTCGCTTGACGCTAATGCCAACCTCAATGTAAAAGTTACATTTGATGGTCAGACTTGGCGCTGCCATGGCCAATAAACGTCGTTCGACCATCGCCGTCACCCCTTCTGTGAACGTCCGGCTTTAAGTTCTGTACGAGCTTCAACGTCCTAACAAACAAAGAAAACTGTCGTACGGTTCAAAAACCACGCACCACGTGTCTTGAGATCGCACGGACATTTGCGAAAATTCGGTAGCTTCAACGTCGCAAAATACGTTCCATGAATCGACGAACCTTAGGCCCGACATCTTTTAGCTGGCCCTATTCGCCCATCTTTTCTTCTTCGTTTTGTACCAAAGCAATTCAGTTGAGAACTTCTCATCGAATGAAGCTTGAACAAAAACTGAAAAAAGCAGGCAAAAATACCTTTTTCCCGATGACGAGGCAGCTTCTGATTAAGATGTCAGCCATCGACAAATCGTCAGGGACGGTAGAAGGCAAAGCGCACGAGAGCGAATACTACTCCCACCGTCGTCCCCGACCTTTGGGTACACGTTCACTGTCGTGTGTCACTATAGTTGAAGCAAACGCAGCAGACCGTGTCATTTCACAAAGACTTAAGCCCGGTTCACACAGTTGCGTTTGACTGCGTTTGACTGCGTTGCGGCAGCGAGACACCAGGACATCCCTGCTTCTTATTTCGCGCGCCAAGAAGATTCCTTGAATTGGATTCCACGCTTCATGCGAAGCACAAATGTGCCGGTGACTCGCTTTCGGTTCTCGCCGCAACGCAGTCAAACGCACTCAAACGCAAGTGTCTGAACCGGCCTTTACCCATCCTCCCTCGGCAGAAAAACGGAGGCTCCGAAGGCGAGCGACCCCCGCGAAATCGCACCACGCCTCTTTGGGCCGCGACCAACGGCATTATTTATGAAGCTGTTGTTGTTGTACAGAAGCAGATGCCTTAAAGACAGACAACGGCGAAGGCCACAAGGCTATCGGCATCCTCAAAGTGTCCGAGTATAGCTCGCTTCCCGCGGTCGACTAACGGGTCAAATTGGGCGTTGGACTCCGTATGCACCGAAAAAAGCGTCAACGTGGGACAATCCATCTTCGGGCGCGTATATGGTGGGCGCATAGCCCACGTAACGCTCCTCCTTGACAGGTCACTGCCCATTGCTACGGAACACGTTTGCTAAGCACACCCTCTAAGGCCGGCTCGAATTTGTTCCGGCAGCTCCTCCTTCTATGAGTATATTCTGGGACAGTCAAGGTACGGCGGCTTCGACTACGCTGTTCGAGCACCGTGACCGCGATAAGCCCTATTATTTCGAGATGAACTTCGAGCCCGAGGTCGGTCGAAAACGAAACCAAAATAAATGACTGGTATCGCCTTCGTGGCAGGAAACATGATCACAGCCGAAATATTGCGTCAAAGTAAAGCCACGTACTCCACTAAAACCGATTCTAAAAATTCTAAAAGCTGCTCTTTAGCGGGCGGCAAGCGGGTTAGCTTTTAGTCAGGGAACATTGGCGCAGCACCCCTGTGACGTCATGTCGCGGTAAAGCTGCGGTTAATTGTCTGTACCGCGTACCGCAGGACCCTTGTGACGTCACGTCGCGGTCGTGCGACCGATGATCAGTGTTGCCATCTCTCTAGCGGATAGTTTCGGTTTCGCCGTAAACGCCCGAAACCAAATTTTGAGCCGTGATATTTGTTAAACTACACACAATATCGAGAAGAAAAGTTATACCTTGTAATTCAGGGACACTGCTTTAGCTGAGCGCAGTCGTAATCCCAAATTCAAAAAAAATATTTCCCTGGAACGCTTCACGTTTACACTTGTTTTGTGATTTGTTCGTCGGCGTTCTTATCGTCCAATGTCGCAATCTCATTGGCTGCGAGCGATAATGAGATTCTCAGGACTCGCGCCACGCGCTCCGTTTCTTAAGCTGTTTAGTGAGTATACGAGGGGGACCCAAAAGAAACCGAACTAAATTTTTTGCACTTATTTATTCCCATTTCAAGTACAAACGTTCAATCTCCTTCAAAGTACTGTCCACTTGCACTAATACACTTGTCTAATCTTTTAATCCATGTGTCGAAACATTGTTTAAATTCATCTTTTGTGATGCTTGACAGCGCCTCCGTCGTTTTTTTCTTCACCTCAGCAACGTCAGCAAAACGCTTTCCTTTCATTTCTCTTTTCATTCTAGGAAACAAAAAAAAAGTCGCACGGGGCAAGGTCGGGTGTACGCCGTTTTTAACAGTTCAATAGTTTCTGTTCCACTTTTTCCGAGCAAAAAACAGAATTTAACCGCCGCACGCTGTTCACAGAAATCAGACATTGCAAAAACGACGCCCACACGAAACACTTGTCACTATAAACCCAGCCGCAACTAGTCCTAACCTTCTTCGAGGACGGAATTAGGCCTAATGACTCAGCAATGTTCGCTCTATCAACTCCTGGCGGCAAAACGCGGTACTGCAAAAGCTCTGCTTAAAAAGAATTAGTTCGGTTTCTTTTGGGTCCCCCTCGTACCTGTTACGAAACTGACCAGCGTTTTACGCGTCGCACGTCGCCCATGGCGTCTTTGTTGCACGTTTTATGTTTTATACTAACGTTCGTCTCACAAATCTTGCTGACACCTTTTACGGCATCCACACCTGCTTGCAAAAACCATACATCTCTGCATTTTTTTTTTAATATATATATAAGACAAATGCACAACGTGTGGGCATAGTCGTAAATTATGTTGAGTAAGTGCTAAGCGCCTGGAGTGCCAAAAGTTCAAATGTGTGGTTGGGCACATGCTCCGGCGAGTCGGAGTGGTGCTCGGAAAGCAGTGAAAACGCAGCAACGGAAAAGAAAATGGCACGTGGAGACCGGATCTGACCAACGCCACCTAGGTCTGACCCCTCAAGTTTGATCTGCTGGCTCCACGATGACGAACTCGGACGTCTGAACTGACCGCATGGACCGCTTTCAATCCATGCTGCGATCTCTCACACGTGTGCCCTGTGATAATGGGATTGCTAGAATCAGAAGACTGGACGTTGGTTGTCACTTCAGCTCTGTGACTGCACGAGAAGAATAAAATTGTGCCCTCACGCGGGGCTACAATTACGAGTCACGACACCGTAATCCAATAACCAAACCCTGGCTTCAATTTTTGTGTCGTCGAATCGAAACCTCTACATGACGGGAGAGCAATTGCTTATTGTTGTTTCAATCGTATAAAAAACCACCTAACGTGCCCGCCGTTTTTTGTTTTTTTCCCTTTTTGGTATATTTTGTTGTAGGGAGGGATCAAGCTAGAAGATACATGCTGCTACGTACTTGACAGGGTGATTTGTTGTTCTGATGTGACCAATATAGATTATGGAAACGCACTGTATACAGCGTGCTAGTTCAGAACATGATGGGAGCTTTAAACTTCACGCCGTTGATGGTTACGTTCCTTTCTATCTACTATTATTTTCCTGTTTTTTTTTTCTTTTGTTTCTTTTTTTAGGTCACACAAAAGCACAGAAACGAGGAGACGCTCATGCCTCATGCAATGCCTCATGTTCGTTTTTTTTTTTTTCAGAAGATTTTGTATAAATAGCATTATGTGCACGTAATGCAAACACGGTTAATGCGAACAAGCGTTCGCAGATTTACTTTGTTCTCCTGGTTTCTTGGAATTGACAGGATATGATTAAAACTGCTGGTGTGCCGAAAATTTCCCATTACCCAAGGACACCGGAAAAATTTGGTGATTGTTAATTTTTTGGTGGTTGTCAATATATTGAGTGACATGCGAAAAGACGCAGACATCGTGTTCGTGCTTACTGTTTCGCGCACTGTATAAATAAAAAAAATCTTGTTTTTTTTTGTTGTTGTTTTTTGCGGAAATCGTATATTTTTAACGCTTGAAAAAATGAAAAATGCACGACGTTAGGCCGCAATGACACCAGCAAAGTCGGCTAACGCACGCGCTTTCGTTGCTCTCTTTTTTTACCAGAGTTATTCGGCTTCATTAATTAAGTAATTAACAGTTTTCAGCTACGCACGCGCGGACCCACGCACTTTAGAAGACCCTCTTGTTGGATTGTCGCTCGTGTTTTTCTTTTTCTAACGTTGCAAATAATATGCCCATACTTGTTTGCCCTCGTCCACCTCAACTCAGTTCGGCCGTGGCAGTTTGTGCGGACCACAGTAGACGATGGAGCCGACGGTCGCCACAGGAGGCGCCATCTATGAACTCTGGAGCCAACTAGGACAGAGGTCCACTGTTCCGTTCAAAGCGGCGGCGTGTCCTCGTGACCCCTTTGAGGAGAAAACGTAGAAGCACGAAAATAACCACTGGCTCAATTTCTTACTTCATCAATGTCAAAAGTTTTTTTTGTCGTTTTTTTATTTTTTTTAAAAACAGCATTACTGATATCAGCTAGTCGCTCGCCAGGTGACCTAGACAACGTCCTTGTAGCCCTACACTTTTCTCGCAGACTTTGAAAAAAAGTGGCGCGTTTTTGCTCATTATTTCTTTTTTTTTAATTTGCAGTAATGAACCTAGCTCGTTTACTAATTATATCGCACTCCTTTCTTTGCATTTCCATTAAAATAAAGTACTAATTTACGTCGCAAAATTTCTTTCACCGGCCCGAGCATTCTATTTTTTTTTCTTGTTTTTAAGTGTTGAGAAAGTTACCGGAAAACTCTACTTCAGCTTTGTAACATTATAGCTTGTTTAGGCATGAATGAAAGAACCAAAAACCAGTACATATTCGCAAACAGAAACCAAACAAATGTAAAAAAAAATGTAAATGGACAATGGACCGGAAGACCCCGTCCATTGTGCTTTGCACACGGAAATATTGTAATTTAACAACACATATTTTAGCAGTCATAAGTCTATTTTAGTAAGACGATTTCCAGTGCACGTAGGTACTTTACAAGTGCGTTAGGAGCGGGCTCGAGTAACCTTAACGACAAAGCTCTATGATTCGGTGGGCATCCAGTGATCAGGAGAACATTCTCTTGGTAGAATTTGATCGTCATCGGATAAAACGCGAGGTCGTGTACCATCAGCGCAAACCGGAAGAATTCCGTTCAGCTAACCCTATCCAACGTACGAAAGCAGATTAGATTACGATGCCAAAGGTTTCGAGGAAGCGATTTGCGATAGCGTTGCCGGAATGGATCTGCAGGGCTCGAAGTCGGCGGAGATGAAAGAACGATGACACGAAAACGAGGCTACAGTTCAGAAGATGCAGTTTAGTCTCCGCGATCGTTCTTGTGCCGCAGTTCCGGTCAGAGACCGCCGCAGCTCGGAACAACCACGGAATGATCTGAGGCAGCGATTTGTTCGATGGGTGCCTGAGCAACAAAAGCCTGTTAAAAACAAATAACAAACGCGTTATTTGTTTTTAAAGCTGGAACAAGTACCACATTTTGGTCATATCTGAACGACAGAAAAGTACAGACTGTAGTTACTTTTTCGGAGGGAACCCTCCCTCCTGATTACTTCCAAACAAATGGCGATGTTGACCACCGAAAACATGTGACCTACTCCGTTTCTAATGGAACACTTCAAAAGCCGCTTAAAACGTTAGCTCGCTCTTTCACCCTCCCACGCAATCACATACCCTCGTTTCACCCTCCTCCAAAAGAAGCAAAATAATGTATACGGGCACGCTCGTATTTTCACACGTACTCTCTCTCTCTCACACACGCTCATACATCATCATCGCACAGTGTCGTTAGTGCAAGAAAGTCAAATGGTCATCCCAATCACAACTCGGCGTTTCTCGTTTGCGTATGTCTTCAGCGTCCTCGGGATCTTTCAGCGTCCTCACTGAAGATTTAATCTTCAGCGTCCTCGGGAAATTCTCAGAGTGATTATGTCCCATGCACTCATCACAGTGTGCGGAACCTCCCAGGAGATCTGGTTGAGACACTATTGACATAGAAAATCCGGGGCAGGTGCTCTACTACATATTCACTCGCACCCGGACTTACTTTATGTAAGAAACAAATGCCTACGATGGTAAAAAAAATATCGTGAAGGAAAAGTTGATCGGTTTCCGCGCACCGAGACGCATGCACGTTGCAGGGCGTTGCCCCGTCGTCGACGGTTCACCTCGACCCCAGCGCGACACCGTGTCAAACAGCTCGACAGCGATCGACAAAAGTCGACCACCGAGGCCAATTGGTGCACGCGGAATTCATACGACGTGTGCTACTCCCCGGCACCCGCCCTCGTTTCATTTACTTGCGGCTACGCAAATGAGGGCCGGGTTTCGAATTACCGGGACGGCTTCCACACTCGCCGGGGGCTACTGACGAGAAAACGCGGAAACATTATAATCAATCTGGTTTATTTGACGTACTGGTATACAAAAAAAAGAAGAAAAAAAGACATTCCCGATTTTTTGACGTGTTTTGCAAAGGGACTGCGGCGACAGCCGAGGTGCTGCACCAACATACCTAGAAGAATCAAGGCCTGCGCAATAGAATTTTGACGTCATCACAGCGAGGTCGAGCGAAGACGCCGATTGGGCACGAGTGCCGCGTCAGCTTTCGACTGGGCCTCGTATCCAATCAACGCGTCGAAGGACGATGGGCACAAAGGGCTCGGCACACATATTGCCGAGCTGACGCTATCCGACTCTGCTGACGTTCCGTGGAGAAAGAGGAGCATGTTCGCAGGCCTCGTTAGTCCTAGGTGGCGTTGCCTTCGCACTCTGCTGCACATATGTGACGTCGTGACAGTGTAACGTCGCATGACGTCACAGTGGCATGCGACGCCGTGGTATCCCGTGGCGTCCATTGTCACGTGACTTTACACAATGTCACGTGACGTGATTGTGTTACATGACACTGTGACGTTATGCGTGCCACGAATATACCATTCCGGAAATATGTAGCGCCTCCCATCGTCATTTAGACGCACTACGGCAATCCGATGTGCGGCACGTGAAGTAAATAGAAGGAGCGGTGCATCTTCGTAAAAGCGTTTTGCCATTTCAAAACGCAAAGAAAGCAGGATGATAAGAAAACAGGAGAGAGGTATAGGCTTTAAGATGTGTTCACTCTAGTTGTTTTATTATTATTATCGTTATTAGTGGCACTGAGAAGAGAGAAATAACTGAGCCATTTTCAGGATATTCGGAGCGTACGTGCGAAGGTATCCGAGCCGACCCGAGCGTACATCGGAACGGTTCCACTGTTCCCACACCAAATGATCCCCCGCAAAACCTCGCCTAAGAAAACGAGACCACTTCGTACGAGTTCAGTGAGCATCGTGAGAATTACTGTCACAGCTTTGCGGTCGGGGTTTGCGTGTCGGTTTGAGGTCGGAGTCAAGCTTCTTCGAGCATTGGAACTAGAATCTACGCAGATAATGCGACCATTCGTTTGCTGTAATACCGTGTATCGACATCCGTTTCTGTTTCATTCAGCGCGTATATATATACTATCTGGGAAGGGTGTCGTCTTTCCGGTCCAGTCCCGTTGGTTAATGGTTCGGTGTAGAGGCGTCAATTTCAATTTTTCTCGGCGAGGCGGCAACTCCGGCGATGTGGAGCGCGGCATCCTGATTGATCCCTTTCAATCACTTCCGGCTGCCTGGTCTCCCAAGTACTGGGCGTTGACCACGCTGACCGATCGCACGGCACCAATAGAAAAAAAAACAAAACGGATCCCACGCTTGGGGAATCGGTGTCGCCGAGGAGGCCCTGCTTGAAGCAATGACGAGAACGGCCCATATTGAAAAGTATAGGCAGGTTTTCTTTTCTTCTACTTTTCTTTTTTTTTTTGCTTTTGGTGTATTGACAACTGATGCCGTCAGCTTTGTTGCCCAGCTTTTGCTGTATTGACGAGCCCGCACCGATGCCGCCAGCTTTGCTGCCCACCTGTGTGCACATGGCCTGCACTCGACGTCATCGCACCATGCTGGTGGTCGTTCCTATAACTTGCTCCTGCCGAAAAAACGAACTCAGTGGTGCGAAATGACTGCTGCAGAAAGTACGCACCCGGCAGCAACACCACCACAACGGCCGCTGGTGTGACGTCAATGCAAGCCATATACATGATTTGCACGTCGATCCGGCGGTTCATAGGCATTTTGTCAAGTTGCCAAAAGCACCGAGGAGAATGTCGAGAACGCAGGTACACGCGCGGCACGCATTTTCGTTGTAGAGCTCCGACCCTCACTTAGCAGAAACACCATAAACGCCCAATGCGGAGCGCAAGTTCGTCTGCGTCTTGCACAGGGGTTGCTACGATGTCAGAACACCGAGCACTTATTGGCTGATAGAAAAAAAATTAGTGGGCATCTAGCATTGATGTC
The DNA here is from genome assembly GCA_037355805.1 of Ixodes ricinus. Lineage (NCBI taxonomy): Eukaryota > Metazoa > Arthropoda > Arachnida > Ixodida > Ixodidae > Ixodes > Ixodes ricinus. Next base: position 306,676 of record JAZHYW010005743.1, read on the forward strand.
TACCCACTATCCTTATCAATCAAAGCCAATCAGAGCTCGGCGTCGTTCTGACGTCACCGCCACTCCTGCGCAATTGAAGCAGATGACTTGCTCTCTGCATAGACCAGTCACCAGCCAGTTTCGTTACGCCACCGCTGCCGGCTTGCATCGTGGGAACTAGTCACTAAATTATCTGCGCTTAGAGTATCGGCACTCTGATCCCCGATATTGTTGTGGGCGCCGCCATGTTGGTATTTATGCAGAGCAGACGCAACTGCCGACTGTCATGATTCAAAAGTGCGACTTCCTCAGCGTTAGATTCGGTGTTAGGAAGCTCACGTAATATTACTTTGCTCTGTCGCGAACTGTATAAACATTTGTGGAGGACGAAAGAGCATTTCCTATGATTTCACATAAAGCTTCAGGTAACTGGCAATCGTGACTTTAAGCAATACCAGCCACAAGACAAGGCCTCCGCATGGCGTTTCTTTAGTGTAGAGTGCCTTCATACACGCGCGCTTTTGCTTGAGTGGTGACATCTCAGCCATGTTTACGCCCAATCGTTTTTTTGCCATTTTGAAGTACGCGCAATCCGGTGTCAATCAGCTCGAGCGCGTAGCTTTGGCTAATGCAGAGACGCCATTTTAGCGCCCAAGTCTACGCACCGAGTGCGCGAGAGCGTCACGCGCTGAACATTCAGTGCAACAATGGATGTCTTCACCCTGAGACAGACAGACATGTAGGCACCCTATTTAGTATTTAGTAGATCCCCGACCCGCCCCAAGCGGCAAAGCTTGACGAGAGTATGGGCCGCGTCACAACTTCGTCGCATTCACTGGCGGCCACAGCTGTGTGCACGACTACTAAGCGCGAGCTGATAGCAAGCTTCCAGTTCATTTGCAGCGTGCATTCAAACACTTCTTCGGTCAGGAGCGCGAGCTAGCACGCGCTCCTGGCTTTGAGACGTGCATTTCTAGCGCGCGCGCTCGTTCTGCGGAAGAACGCTTCAAAACAGCGACCTCGAGCTCTCGTGGGCTGCATTCTCTGCTTAAATATAAACAGCGCCCTCAAAAATGGCCTCCTGTTCCAGCGTCCGGCGATGGGCTTTGCAGCCCTTCGCACATCAGTCAGGCATTTTCACTCATGTATTTGACGCTCCACGTGAACGTCTAACTTCATCGTATGCTGTAGCTACAGACAGTAGGCGTGAGCACCTGTTTCATTATCTGCTACACAAACCACTGAAGCAGGCGATGGAACAGACAATATCGCAAACGATGTAGCAGACGATGGTGCTCATCCGGGCTAGCTATAGGGGGCGCTGAGGGGATCTACTAGTGATGACGTTTAGAGGAGGAAACGCGCAGGCCTTGTGTTCTAGGTGGTATTGTTTTAAGCCCCAAGATAGTTAAGTGTCGTTACACTGAAGCGCAGCTTCTTTTGTGGCACTAGCGGGAACTGTAGTCTTTCTGCACGCGCGACAACCCTGCTGCGGGTTCAGCAAAAACAGAGCCCGAGACGGTGGTGGTGGTGGCGGCACGAGTTGTTTCGTGCACTGTTGCCTGCCTGCTGCGAACCACAATTATGGCGGCGTCACGCATGCGTGGAACGCTTAGTGAGATCGGCCTACTCATTGTAGCTAAATGTGACGCTCAATGAGTCAATTTTCGAGAATGTTTCTGAAACCTAATAGCCCCCAACCGGAACTTATAACCGTAACAGCAGCCGCCAAGACTGAATGGACGCCTCTCAGTGGCGTTCCGTGGAACACTTTTTTTAAGCAATTGCATTTAGCCGAATTGAAAAACCAAGTTCCATTTCACTGAAAGAACCTCCCAACGAGGTCAACGCATACGTCGTTCGTTGCTCTCTCCTTGCGCTCACTTCTTTTCATGGGACCAGGTATTATTGCCTCGTGACTCAACGTTCGATTAGGTGGTCACGTTCGTGGGTAGCCGGACACACTCTTGGGAGCCCAAGTGATAATTGTTTGACTGCGTGCAAACTGAAGACAGGAAAACGCTCGAAATTTCCTAGTTTGCCGATCACAAAGTGAACGTGGACAATGATAACGATAATGCTTTATTTTGGATATGCCCACAAACAATAATATTGGTCTCCTGTTTGGGGCACATTACAGTAGCTTCGAAACACAAAAGCCAATATTAAGACTAAAACAACAAACTCTAGAGAAAATAAACTAATACTGATACAAGGTATGCCTTGGCGTAGTCAGAGAGATAACTTAAATTTACATATATCTAAACTAAAATCATGAAAACAAGTAATACTATTAAATTTAGCTTGTTGTACTTCATTATAAATTTGTTTATGGATTTTCGATAAAGGGGACATAAAGAACATACATGACGGATAAGAAGCTGAGACGCTCGGGCTGACACGAGAAGGAAGATAAAAAATATATTGACTGTAATAAATCCATTATTATTATTATTTTTTATATAACACATTTGTGGCCATGAACAACTTTGGTCTATTAGGCACGTAGAGTCATGAAAAGAGTTAACTACACCACCCCTACACTGTTCTCTTCTTTGTTTGTTTTTCTACATGGTGGTAAAAATATTTCCAGGTGTTAAAGAGGCCTTGCAAAACGTTTTCGGCCATTTTTTTATTATTATTTTCATCGCATTCGTTTGATCTAGTGAGTGGGACACTAGCAACACATTAAACATAAAATTAAGAAATCTCATGTATTCAGCCAGTACTACCCCTAGAATTCTATGTCGTCACTATCTGACATTCTAGACCAATGTCGTCACTGAACGCTCGTGTTTGCCACTGATGGGCACGCCCTTCGAGCAGCATTTGGTTTTCTTCGCCCCTCTGCAGTGCCCCTTTAAGTTATGGAGCCGGTGGCCACGTTTGTTAATGCCCAGAAGCTCGGAGCATGTAGAGCGAAAACGTCGCGCTGCAGAACCCAGGATCCTGGGTTCAATGCCCCGCCCCTGCCCGTTTCGATCTGGATGAGCATCGTACCGGCGTGCGGTCGCGTATCACTACTGCGTGGTGCACGTTAAAGACCCCAGGTTAGCGGTTGTACTGCACTGGCTAAATTTCTCACCTACCGCGGAAAAGCCGTTCACTAGGGCTGATTAACTTCCCCGTGTCTGAACATGCGCACGATACAGTTACGGATTTAGAAAGGTATTTGAAGATAGTCACATACCTTTCGTTTTATATGTATTTTGTAAATAAGTACTTACTGAAATGTTTTATTGCGTTTGTAATTAAATAGTTTTGTCGGAGCATTTTGTTATTTAATTGTGCATTCGGTGTATTTGTATACAATTTTGCAACTCTTTTCGCACATAACGGTTGTGGTGTATTCGGATAAAAGAGTGTCAGCTTGTAGAAGTCTATTTCTTTTTTAATTAAATAGCTTTTTGATCTCTGTGTACGATGCGATCATGTTCGGAACAGCTATACAAGGCAGCACGCAAGCCCGGAGTACATATAGCTACAAGTAATGCCATTCAAACATTGGTGCGCTCGGAGGTCAGCGCATTGCCGTTTCTCCTTGCGTTCAGGAGATGGCGCCACGAGTCAAGGCAACATATAGTAACGGAGCATGTATTAGGGGGCCGGATTGGGGACCTGTTGCAGTCTCGAGGACCGAAAATTACGTAAGTCAATAGAAATGAGGAAATACTCAATTAAAAAAAAAAGGCATTTAAATGCAAAACTTTAAAACGAGCAATATTTTTAAACATATGTATGTGTAAGGTGGACAAGTACATATCATTTATTTTTAAGTGCAATATTTACTATTCGTGACATTACAAAATATTTGTGACGCCAGGAACTCATCAAACATAAATCAAAGCGCATAGGAACTTTGGCATTTCCCACAGGTCGGAAGACTAATGAAAATGGTAGATCAGATCAGATCACTATGCACGGTATGCATGAGAACGCGAAGAAACGTTTTCATAGTTACGCTGGCATGAAGCAGGGAACAAGGAATAGTAATTCTGGAGATGGCAATGTGCAATAAATAATATGGCGAGAAAACCGGCGTTTTGATGCAGTTTCTAGACATGTGCAAATAGTAAATTTTGAGTTCGAGGCAAATTTGGAGCGAATTGTTCAAAACATATTTGCCAAATATGTTTTGAACGGAATATCGACCCTTTCTTCGAGCTTTTCACAACTGCGCCATGCCTAAATGAAAACCCATCTGAGCTCGTAAAGGTTGTTCCCAAGCTTCCACTTGTCCATATCTACGCTAGCTTAATTTTAATCGAGCTATATTTATAAAGTGTGACCTCAGAACGTCCATAGCCTACATGGGTATGGCAAGTCAAAAAATAAACCTGTAGAGATGCCCAGGTGTACCCAATTGAGGGGATCTATAAATGTTCTCTTTATATGCAAATATTCTTTATTATATCTAGAGTTTGAGAAAAAAGAAGACAATCATTAATGATGAACGTAGGTTGTAAGAACATATTAACCTAACACATAGTAGGAAGAGATTTTTTTTTATGTTGCTTTAGTGTAGATTTTAACATTCACCAAGTTTCCGTTCCTTTTTTACATACACTACGCGTGCACCATCCCGTTTTGAAAGTGGGATTTCCTCTTTAGACGTTACGGCAATATTTGTACTTTTCGAAGTGTTGATCGGGAGGGTTAGCCCCGTTGAGCGCGCTTCTTACCGAGCACTAGTGCAAAGCGGAGAAGCAACACCCGTGCAAGCGCGCTTTGCGGGTGTTGCTTCTCCGCAGTGCACCGGTGCTCGGTAAGAAGCGCGCTCAACGGGGCTAACCCGCCGCAGTCAACACTTCAAAAAAAACTAATATCAGAGTTCATCTCGAAGCGAATATCCAATAGCGTATTTTTTCGGAACTACTTTTCGAAAATTGGAATATTCGCACAGCACTACAAGTTTTATCTAATTATTTTTTATATCGTTGTTCGCGCTTTTGGTGCCTGTCACGACGCCAATATTTTTACGAGCGCTTGTTTTTTTGCGTTGGTAGCAGCGGGCCGGGAGTCGCTGGAATGACCGCGGCCATCCGCAGGCCGGGGTTTGAAGGTTCCTGCTCCAGGGCAACGTTTAACCAATTTGTTTCTTGTTTTTTTTACATGTACATTGCGTTTAAGTTGATGCTGACGACGTAATGAAATAAGAACGCATGTTTACTGTTTTAGCAAAACATAAACTCAGTTTTGTCAGAAAAGAAAGCAGTGATTCCATCAATGAAGTAGTCAGCAGAGTCGTAATTTGTCAGTGATGCAGGCAATTTGCTCCCCTTCGAAAATAGGTCTAGGGAAAAAAACTATTACTTGGATGTGTCAAATCGAACATGGCGCTCAAGTATTCAACGTGCATAACCGAGTGGGTGTCTAGATGGCCTAAACATCTTGCGTATTTTTGCCCTAACCGTTAAAAAATAAACCTTTCGATCTGTTTATGGTTCTTTCACACAGCACGACCAAGTATACCTGTCGCAGCAACGTTTAGGGCAAACTCATCGTGTAATATTTGTTGTAAATTAACCTTGAACGTAACTCTGCTTCGGATAATTCTGTTTCGATTTTTGTAGATTTGGCACCAGAAGCTTTTCAACACGATCCAAAGGTGATACAACTAGCTCAAAATCTAGACTACTTCAAACATTCAAAATAGATACCGATTGTGAGGGACGACGGAGTAATTCATCAGTCTAGAACAGGGGCCGCCAGACTTTTGGCAGAGGGGCCGGATTAGGGATAAGTTGCGGTCTGGAGGGCCAAAAAACTGGGAGTAACGAAAAATGAAAGAACCGAACTGAATAAACTTAGATAAGCTTTAAACACAACAATTAATGTTCGAGTAAGTGTTAAAAAGCCCCAAGGAGGATGAATACCTATACTTCCATTTTAAAGGTAATATTTAGCTAATCATGACATTACACTATAATTACACTACACTACAGTGCAAAAGACTAATGAAAATTATAAAACAATATGCAACAATATGCAATAGTTGTGACAGAGGACACTAAATGCAATGTACATACATGAGAAGATAAGGGACTTTTAACATGGTTGCACAATTATGAAGCGGGTGACTAAAAACGGGGACTGGTGATCACAGTGTTCGGTGAAAAATATGGCGAGAGGACCCACGTTACGATGCAATTTCTCTCCTTCTTTCTGGTATCTTCATTTGCCCATTTGAAGCGCGTCGCTGCGCAGTTTCTTAACGTGCACGTTTTGCGCCGGAGCAGCCACGCGCTTTAAAACCTAAATAATGAGGAAATACCCCATAACTAAGCCTAAATAAGCACTTAACTACTGAAATGCATAACGAAATTGAGAAAAGTAAGGTGAATGAATACGTATACTTTATTTTTAAATGAAATATGCGTCGCTAATTATGACATTACAAAATACTTGTGACCCAGAGAACTCACCAGGCATAAAACAAAGCGTATAGGAACTTTGACGTATTGATGATGACACTAAGCAGTAGTTATGACACGGGACTCTAAGCACGATACGCATGAGAACGCAAAGGAATTTTAACCTATAGTTGCACGGACATGAGACATGGGATTACGAATATATAATGTTGTCGATGACAACGTGCAGTAAATAACGTGGCAAGAGAACCCGCGCTTTGGTGCAGTTTTTTCTTGTTTTTTTATATCTTCGTTCGCGCTTTCAAAATTTGGCGCAACGCTATTTCTAACTACTTAGTACGCTGCAATTGAACTAGTACGAGTGCGAGTACTTTTCTGCAATGCCGGGGCGTTTCGTGGCGAACCTTACCACAGAGCGCTGCTTCGTTCAACAAGAATTGTTTGTAAGGTAGTTTTCTTTTTTTTTCTATATAAAAAAGTGTGAGTCGGCTCGGCAGTCGATATCATCAATGTCATTGTAATGATTATGTCGCGTAATATTTATATGTCTAATACCCAGGTTAAAAAAAACATGCAAATCATAGAGGTTTGTATGTCTAATATTTCGGTACTAAAGTCATAACCCAGGCAACTGACTGTTTATGGGCACGCAAAATAGTCACATGGTGATGATGAGGATGATCATAAACGGGTGACACGATCAGTTACCAGAAAGCACACCGACGAGTCATCAATGAACAAAAATGAGCAATACAAATGACAGAATGACGACAGCGATAAGGTTGTCACGGAGGGATCATTATCAGAAGGAATTTTTATCCGGAGTTGTCTGTTTGCTGTACCCTACATTCCACTTTTCATGTTGAAGCACAACGAGAGATTCTGTCAAAACTGTCACGTGAAACCATGGAGGCACCCCGCCGAGTATGAACACGTTTGGACAAGTCCCCTGCCACGACATTGCGTCTTAGCAACGTGCAGGGAGTTTATAATAAACTCACCTACGATCGGAAGCCGTGCCATTCAAACCTTCGCGCGCAGCAAGAAATCACCCTGTCGTTTCTTCTTGCACTCCTGGGATGGCGCCAGGTCAGCATTTACATCGGTTGACCGGCTTTTTGCCGGTGTTTTACGGGCATGACGTAGTATGCCGTGTTGACAACATAATTTTTAATCACGATACAAAAATGCTTTCGACCGTCTGAAACGCTCGCAGTGACGCTGATGTAAACTCTCGTTAAGAAAACATAATACGGATTTACTTTCATGATAATTCTCGTTTAGATGCCAGTCTCTGCTGAAGTTATTCCACAGTATCCAAAGATGGCGCCACTAGCTTAGACTCCCGACCTCCAAGCATTCCAAGGATAAACCGATTGTTTGGGAGGACCAACGGGTAGAGGGGCTTAGAGCGATAAACCGGGGTTCCGGTCTGCACTCAAGTGACCCCATAGGGTGCTGCCATTCTACGCAAATTTGACCCCTCGTCACGTCACCAAACCAAATACGTGACGTCACAGGAAAGATGGCAGCGCCCATGCAGCGGCTGGCCCCAGCTGGGCCGGAGCATTGGCCGGAGCTTGTCGGATGCTTTGTTTGTTGTCGTTCGTCTCGGCGATTCGATCTCAGACGCGGAAGCCGTCATATGAGGCCGGTCGAAAACGACTTCAGAGTTCAGCGTGGCGTCTGACGTAGGTATAACGTGAAAATATGGAGGAACGGTGTGCATTTCGCTGGTGACCGACGGGGATATTGCCACGAAAGAGACAATCGGCCCTACGTTGCTCGGACCTCGGATTGATTCGGATGCCGATAGGATAAATTTTAAGGCGACGTTTCTGTGCTCTCGTTGACCATCGGAATCTTCGAGGTCTGCAGTGAAGCGTGTGCAATATATTTGGATACACAGTTTAGTGACGGAAATTCTGTGAGTCGTGCTTGGCAGTGTGCAATCGTGGTGCCGCTTCGTCCAAATGACTGAAGGCTCACTTTGGTTGTGCGGTGCACCGGAGAGCTGCCTTGAAGCTTGTAGCTCTCGTGCCGTGCTAAATGATACTGTGCTGCTTCCCAAATTGTTCCGGTGTAGACGTGCACTTTCACGGAGCACAGGTGCGCGGCGCACCGAGGAGCTGCCTTCAAGCTGGTAGTTCCTGTGCCGTGGTTTAGGTGGTGCTGTGCTGCTTTTTAAATTGTTCTGGCGTAGACGTGCACTTTCACGGAGCACAGGTGTTGCAGTTGGTATTGATTCCGCTCGCCTGTCGCACATTTCGTCCATACAAAAGTTTTATCAACACTCGTTACGCGAATTGCAAGCTGTATGGACATTTCATAGCGCGTGTAACCTACCCAGTCCATCCGTTCACGCCGCTTTGCGACGACAGTCTGCAGCGGCTCATTACCAGAAAAGTGGTCCCACATCCATTACAGTTCAGCTCGTCCACAGCATTCGCCAAACCCCGAAGGAGACGATTTATTCGGAGAGAATGCCACTAAAGCAGTACGTGCAGTTTCTTTAGTGGTCAGGATAGACTATTTTCTGTCTGTTTTGTTATATTGTCACGGATGCTTGCTCCAGTCCTATTTTCTATCAATATTTACTATTCTGAAAAGTTCCAGGCCATGCTCAGCTGTCATCGTATGTTCTGGTGGAGGTGCTGCGCACTTTACCCATAGCCCTTTCCTCTGTGTCGACCCTGGCGGCTCCTCAGCCGAGTTGCCCGATAACAAGACACGGGTGGCGGATTATCCTGCGTCTTAAACCCCCGGCGAGCCGGGAACCAAGTCCTATCCCGAGCCCGGCAGAAAAACCGCAAGACGAGCGAGTACCACAAGGACGAACCTCGGAAATTCACCTCGAATAACCTGAAATCCGAGTCAGTCGCTGCTATACCAGCAAGAACCACCGGAATTCGGTCTTTTGCCAGAAAAACCGAAGCTGACTAAGCCAACAATGACAAACCTGTAGCAGCAAACCGCGTCCGCTCCCACCATCGTTTGCATGCCCATTGCACCTCGCACTCTGATGCCCTTTCACGCAAGGTGTATAAAGACGTCGAGAACTGGATTGAAATTTATGACCGTGTCGCCCGCCACAGTGGGTAGACGGACAACCAGCTCCTGCAGAACCTATACTTCTCATGGAAGAAACTGCCAGGCACTGGTTTGAGAACCACGAATCCTCCTTAACGTCGTGAAAAGTTTACAAGATAGAGCTGAAGTGCACGTTCATCAGTTAACATTGACGAGAGAGAGCCGAATTCCTGATTCTGTCCAGGACACGGCCCCAACGAGAGCATCACCGCCTTTGTGGAGGATGTTTTGCGCCTGATCGAGCACCCATGCCAACCCTGATGCTGCAGAAGACAAGAAGCTAAGAATACCATGTCCCTCATGTGAGGGACAACACCTTCAACAGCTTTGTCCGCAACCCCACGACAACAGTCAAAGGGTTCATATCACCGAGGCTTCCAACATTGAATGTACACTGCAGGCCCGAGCCTGTCAATATCAACAACTCCCCAGCGTCTCGATACTCGAGTCGTCCAGCTGCAACTTCGACGCCAGCCTCCCAAACATCCGCGACATCATCCACAACGTTTTCCGGGAGGAGATCAGGAAGCTACTTCCTGTCATCAGTTGCCCGGCTTTTATTTTGATTGCCGAGATTGCTTCGGAACAAGTTGGACAGGCAATTCAACCGGAGACTTCTTCGAGCGAAGCGGCATCTGACGAACCGAGGGCGACTTGTGCCACAAAGTCACGACGACCGCCACCGGCTGCCCGTTGCTATTCGATGCCAATTCGACGATACACCCCAACGCCGAAGCATTCATATATGCCCGAGTTTGCTGCATTGATGCAGAAAACTACCAGAAAAATTTGCGGATTAGAAGCCAGCCCTGCAGCTTCAGTGCATCAGATGCCAGTGGCCGCACATGACGTATGATTACAAGACGGCATCAATCGGTCAAAGTTGCCACTTGACCAAACTGAACACCGACGTGCCAGGGGCGTCATCCGAGAACAAAGACCACAGGTATTACGACTGAACACCTGACACAAGACTTTTGCAGAAAGAACTCGTTATGGAATCATTTTCAAAGAACCAATAAGTATGTAATCAAGTGGAAATAAACATATATGATACACTAACCAAACAAACATATTTCCGCTCGCCTTTACGCCTTCACGGTCTATACATAAAGAATTGTGTTTACCGTGCGTGCTGGACCTTTTGAGGACACTGGCATCTCTGACCCCTCAATATTAGTTAATGGGACATACCAGACTGGCAGACTGGTTGCATTGGGCTGCACTCGTTCCGCGTCTCCTGAACATGTGGCACATCCGAAAGCCAACTCCAGTGATGTGAAAATGTTATTTATTAATTTATTCCCTCCAGAGGCCTTTGTAGGCATTCCAGAGAGGATACTTAAAACTACACACATGATAACAATAAAGCACACTGCTGTAACTTGTTAATTGAAAAAACAAACACACCTCTGAGCATCTAGTTTAATAGTATGTGTTGATGCATTGCTTTATAGCAGGACACTTCCTATACGTATGACAAAATAGACCCTTTGCAAAACCCCATCAAGCAACACGACTGTCGCCATTTTTTTCGGCGTAAAGCACACGAATGGGCCCCAGTTCACGTCGAACGGTAATGCAGCATTCGAGTCCAATAGGCGCTCAGCCGAGTTCACAGTGATGGCGGACATAACACTCTTGTTGAACAAATGCCCAAAGTATGAAGGCCTTGGGCAATTAGAGTAGTCGCTACTGTAATTCGTTCCATCACAATTTGGGAAAAGGCAAAGGCTACAGTCTCGGTGAGTCAATATGCACGTTGGAGAGAGGCATATGACAACATATCATTAGAGTGCTCGTCTGCACAGATTTGTCACACACCTTCACTCCGTCTCTGACTGGCTCGAGGGGGCTGTGGCGGTCGCCCTTTTCCAAGTTACGGTGACACGAAGTGTAGGCAGCCCACACTTTCGAAAAAGTCTATTGAAGAGACCGAACGGAATGGTAGTCAACATTTTTCAACAAGACTGCTCTTGGGTCAAGGGATGAACACAAATATAAATAATCTTGTCCAGGTAATTAGAACAAGTAAATAATTGACCGACTAATACAATGCACTGTTGATGAAAAAAGGTATTGCTGCAGTAAATCCTACGAAAGAAAAAAATGTGCAGTTAATCTATGCGTACACCAAAACGGTTGTTCTTATAGCAAGTCGAATAGCTTTGAAGCAGGTGCCTGCAACGATTCATTCATCCCCACACTCAATAAAACGTCATCCTCGCAGCTGAAAATAAGTGAGCACTTCGCACTCACAAAAAAAAAAGGAAGAAAAGCGATTGAATGTAAAGTCGTCGATTAGCACAAAAGGTTTGAGATCGCAGGAGCTTCCACGCCAATATTTTCTATGGTTATTCTGTGACGCAGGGCTGAAACAACTTCCCCTAGGCCCTAACGCGACGTATACCTTTCGCTTCGATTCTTAGACGTTCAAACGAAGATCGCAGGAGCTTCCTCGCTAGAAGTTGGCTGCGATTATGCAATTACCTAGGGCTGAAACGAATTCCCCTAAGCCCTACGTCCGACGCATACATTTCGTGTCGATTCTCAGACATTCCAACGTTCAAACAAAGCTAAGAGAATGCGAAAATTTCATGCTGAAAGCACTTGAAGTTCTATCGATCCTCGAACACATCCGGGAATCCGAGCACCGGTACGGCGATACGGCTGATGCTGTCTCACAGGCGTTAATATCCAGATGATCAAGAGCGATCTTGCGCAAAAAGGGTATAAAGTCTCATTCCTTCATGTGTTCACATTATACCTGCGTCAGCGAGCACGAAAAAGCCCGAAGTCGTCGGAAAGCAGCTGCACATTACGGCTACCACGCACTGAACAAACTCGCCTCCGCGAGCTTTGGGCGCTGCCATCTTACGAATGACGTCACTGATCTTGTCAGGTGACGTGACGAGGGGTCACTTTTGCGTACAACACGGCGGCAACCGGGGGGGGGGCGCCACTTCCGAACTTCCGGTTTATCACTCTAAGCCCCTCTACCTCGTTGGGGAGGACGGTGCTTATAATTATTGGATCTAGAGACAGAGGACAAGCCATCAGTCATCAACAGCTTGGATCTAGCAATCACATTGAGCCAGTACTCAGAATTTGTTCAATTATAAGATGCCAGTACCAGTGGCGTAGCCAGGATTTTTTTTCGGGGAGAGGGGGGGGGGACGGGGGGGGGCGGCTGAGGTGGCTGGGATGTCCATGACTTGAGGTGCAGAGAGGGGGAGGGGAGGGGGTCAAAATGCATGTGTATATTATAGGGTCCGCTGGATTTTCGGGGGAGGGGGGGGCTGAGGCCCCTAACCCCCCCCCCCCCGGCTACGTTCCTGGCCAGTACTACACTGGGCAGATACGACGTCTTTCGGTGAAACCCAGAAAAGGGGGGTGTTTCATCCACAAAAACGTGTTTCTATTTTTTTTTTAATTGTACAAGATTTGAGTCTCGCCGGCATCAAATGCTAGAAATGTAACTGTAATCTGAGATGGGCTTATACTTTTAGTATTCAGTAATCAAGATATAAACGGCTGACATGGATTGACACGAGAATGAACGCCGGAGAGAACAAAACAGTAAAGATGGCGGTAAGAACCATGAGATTAAAAAGATTACCACCCAAATAATTCACACGCACTAAGAAGTAATGTTGTGAAATTCTTTGAGGACAGTGTAATTTACATTTGATTTTTATTGGGAAAGACTTTACGTAGTAAGGTAAACCGCGTGTTTCGCTCTGGATAAATAGCAATGCATCGCAAATGGACAGTGTAATCTACATCTGATTTTTATTGGGGGAGACTTAACCGCGTGTTTCGCTCTGGATAAATTAGCAATGCATCCCAAATTACTTAACTGACGGCAGTTCATGGAATGAAATGCCAAAATTCTAAAACGCGTTTTTTTTTAGTTATATACATTTTTTATTTAGAGATTGCAATAAGCAGGCGGTGTCGTTTATTGATTACGTACGACATACGTCTCTAGTGACGTTTATATCTGGCTCTGCCAACAAAAGACGTCACCTGCTTTAATTTTTTTAATCCTCCTTCGGATAATATTTAGAACGAAGTGACTAGCGTTACGTCCGACGTAACCCAAGTTACGTCCAAATCTCCGCCTTCCCTAGGTTCACGGGGGAGAGAGAGGAGGGCGGGGGGGGAGGTTAGGTATACGCGTTTCCAGTGCTCCGTCCGGACGTAACGCTAGCCACAGCGTATTTAGAAACATTGAAAGTAAACATCTTCGACAGAAATCTGCCTGGTTTGGGGAACAGTATGAAAAAAGAAAGAAAACTCAAACCAAAAGTTTAGAAACAAACAGTTCCCAACGTTTCGGGGTCGACTTGACTCCTTCTTCAGGGGTGACTAAAAATGGAATGGGACAGCGCGAGCTTCGACCTCTCCTTCCTCTTCTACCGAGTTGATGTTTTGTGAACGTGCCGCAGGCTATGGATGTAAACAGATGGTAAGGCACCGAGGGACCTGTTAAGGTTCCCCGGTGTGTTCTGGATATGCCACGACTCCAAGAACAGACGTTTTCGAATATGTGGCTCCGTGTCTATCACGTGCGCATTCCCGAAGTCGATCCGATGATCAAATGCCTCGCAATGTTCCGCGACGGCGCTACGCTCGCGATCGAAATTGCGCACATCGTTCTTGTGCTGGCGCATGCGTTCGGGAAAAGATTTATGGTATATTCGGCTTGTCACTTTCGAGCGCTCCAATCATCCGAGTCGGAGCTACCAGATCCCAGGCGCCTCCGCATCGGAGCGAGAGAATCGGCGCACCCAGCCGAACGCTCCTCTACTTTTCAGAGCGGCAAGCCGAGCGGATAGAGGGTCGCCTGTGCCACTAGAGGACGGCGCGAGCCGCCCTCTAGCGGAACTTTTGCTTCTCGGATTCAAAGGGTTCAGCAGTATTCAGTCATCCATCCATGCGTCAGTCCATGAAAAATGGCAGCCATCAACGCGGACGCTGATTAGGTCAACGCATGCCAGCCATGCCAAGCGGAAGTTCCTGCGAAACTATAAAAACAGACAACAATACAGCTTGAAAACTCTCGTACTTTTGTTCTTACCGCTTCGTCCGTGTAGGTTCGCACTAAAGGAAGTATTCACTGGACGCCATATTTGTGGGTGCTGTTGAAAGCGCATGATTGATTGATTGAAACGTTTATTTAATTTCCATGCCTCTGGTCTATGGAACCTCATGCGGCATGGGGGAAGGGGAAGTGGGAGAGGGGTAGTGATGATGGTGATGGATTAGACGTACCGTCCGATCCCGGAGGACCGGAGGTAGGAGATGATTGAAGTGAAGATGAGATCTCGTTCTGCGGGTGCTGAGGTTCTCGGATGTGTCCATTCCCGAAGGGACATTGGTCTAAGGTGCGGTGGTAAGGTGTTGATTGCCGCTATCCGTTCTAGTGACGTCCCTGCACAGGACCATACAAGATGGTAGCAAGTCGCAGGGACGCCGCAGTGTGGACATCCAGGGTCAGGACCTGTATCATTCTCATCTGTTTTCTTGTAGAACTTGGCACGCCAAAAGGGAGTCACCATAGTACGAGTCTGGAGCCTGTGTAGTGCCACTTGCTCCCATCGTGGAAGTCCGCGAGGGATCGGGTGGGGGTTAGAAGGTAGGAGCGCTGCAAGGCGCGCTTTTCTTGCTCTTTGTTCTTCTTTCTTCCTTTGGGTTAGATCAAAGCCCTCGTCAGGTGGAACGTCCCGTTGAACGGGCGAGGGGACCGGGCCTTGTGAGGGCTGACTATTTGCCTGTAGCTGTGCCCTCGCGGCCCCGTCCGCCCGCTCGTTCCCTGGAACGCCTGCGTGGCCCGGAATCCACGCGATGGTGATTGTTTGTCGAGCCCCGGCTTGACGAACCAGTTCGCGGATGCGCGCCACTGTAACGTTGCATGTGCTCGACTGCTGTAGTGCACGCACCGCCTCTTGGGAGTCGGTGTATATTCGAGTTTCTGTAATTTCTGCTCGTGGCATGTTCGTGGCTGTTTCAACGGCGAATAAAACTGCCAGAAGTTCCGCCATGCAACTGCTCCGTGTACATGTGGTAAGCTTGTGGTTCGTCTCTTTGCGTGTAGGGGAATGCCAGGCGATCGCAGTGCGGCCGTTGTTGTCTCTCGCCGCGTCCGTGTAGAAGACATCCACGTGCGCGGCAAGCTTGCTGACTTCAGCGCGGTGGATGGCTACTTGTGTAGCACGTCGTCCAGGGTGGTCAGGTCCTTGATGACTGGGGAGGGGCTTGATGGGAGTGACTGCCTCTGCATCCCAAGGTGGCGTCGGTGTAGGCATGAGTGGGCCGTCAATTAGGTCGGAACGGCCAATTGAGACAAGAATAATTCGTCCGTGAGGAGTGCGAGATAGCCGCTGAACTTGGCTTATCCGCATCTCCTCGGCAATCTCACGGATGGTGTTCATTTGTGCGGTCCTTTCTAGCTGTTCAACCGGTGTGAAGCGGGGGAGCCCTGTAACGACCCGCATGGCCGCTCTCAGCATGGTGACTAGCGTGGTTTCTTGAGTCTTCGTAAGGCGGAGGTAGTTCAGTCCGTACACTACCTTCGAGATTAGGAGGGTACGGACGAGTCGCCGGAGGAGATCATCCTGTGCACCCCAGGCCTTGCTCGAGATAGCCTTGAGCAAGTCTAGGCCCTCCTTCCACTGCGATTTTACTTTCCGAAGCCAGGTGACTGCACCGCCTTTGTGGTCAAATGGGACCCCGAGGATTTTGACGGAGTTGTTCTGGGCGATGGGGATTCCATCCACCCTCAGTTGGATGTCGGTACGGGCGCTCCTGCGTCGGCTGGGTATAACCATGTACGTTGTCTTCTCCTTAGATAGCTCCAACCCTGATCGGAGGGCGAAGGTCGTGACAACGTCAAGCGCGCTCTGCATGTAGCGTTGTTGGCTATCCGCCCCACCTGCCGTCGTCCACAGGGTGACGTCATCCGCATAAATGGTGAAGCGAATTTGTGGGACGGCTTCAAGCGCGAGAGCCAGGTCAACCATGGCGATGTTGAATAGTAGCGGCGACAAAACAGCCCCCTGTGGAACACCAATATTGTTTGCTCTCCATTGGCCTTTGGTTTGTCCGATAGAAACCTGGAACGTGCGATCCTGTAGGAATGTTTTGATGAAATTCAGAAATCGGCCCTGTATGCCTCTTTTCTTTGCGGCGGCCACGACTGTGCTGTGTGGTATCGAATCGAATGCCTTCCGTAGGTCAATGGCCACGAGCGTACGCGGTTGGCTTTTAAAAAGCCGGCGCTCGTAGAGATCATGATGTATCATGAGCAGGCTGTCTTGTGCCGAAAGGTGAGGTCTGAAGCCCGTTTGCATGGGATGGAAGGCACCCGTCGATTCAAGAATCCATGTCAGGCGTGTGGTGACCATGCGTTCTAAAACTTTGCAAAGGTTGGACGTCAAGGAGATCGGGCGGAGGTTAGCCACCGCGTGTGGTGTCTTGCCGGGCTTTGGGATAGGGATCACTGTAGACCTCTTCCAGTCGGATGGGAGTTCACCTTTCACCCAAATGGTGTTGAATGTGTCAAGGAGCTCCTTCATGGCATCTTGTGGAAGGTTCCGGAGCGCGGTGATGGTTACACGGTCTGGTCCAGGTGCCGACTTTGCTCGTGCCGCACCAAGAGCGTCCAGGAGTTCTGCGAGCGTGAAAAGGGCGTCCGCCGGCTGTTCGTGCACGATGGTTTCCCGGGCGTAGACTTCGGCCGCGGGTGGCTCGGGTTGTTGGGGGAAGAAACAGTCTCCTGCCTCTTCCGCAAGCTGCTCTTCCGTGATGTCAAGGCGGAGCGCTAGATTGCTTCCGGTGTTGCACAATTTTGTTTTCCCGGCAAGCCCTTTGTAGGCTTGCCACAGCTTGCGGTAGCCTGTCCGTTCGTTAAAGGAGTCGCACAGGCTACGCCAGATAGTGCGGCGGAGCTCAATTGTGTATTTTTTGGCCTTGGCTGTCGTGTGATTTAGGCGGATCTTATTCCGGAGGGATCTCCTGGCTCTGTAGCGCTGGAGAGCCTCCAGTCTCCTGTCCCACAGCTTGATCAGGTGCAAGTCGGGAGGTGGTGTGTCTTCCTTGACGTTGTATTCTGCACGGGACTCCCGAAGGGCTTGTTGAATCCGATCTGCAAATGGGACGTTGGCAAGACGGCTCATTGCGGTGCGGAAGTTGTCCCACTTTGTGAAAGTGACTCGACGCCTGGGCGAGGTGCTAATGGGGAGCTTTATGTGTATGGGGAGGTGGTCACTGCCCCATGGATCAGTCTGGACTTGCCATTGTACCTGTAGACGTGGAGAGGCCCAAGTGAGGTCGGGGGACGTGTCGTTTTGGCTGGCGACTTGGGCCAGCCGTGTTGGAGTGTCAGGGTCGTTGCATAGATGAAGCCC
Organism: Ixodes ricinus; assembly: GCA_037355805.1. Classification (NCBI taxonomy): domain Eukaryota; kingdom Metazoa; phylum Arthropoda; class Arachnida; order Ixodida; family Ixodidae; genus Ixodes; species Ixodes ricinus. Next base: position 324,530 of record JAZHYW010005743.1, read on the forward strand.
AGCTGCGAGGCATGCTTTCTTGATATGTTTTCCCCGGGCGTTTTTGTTCGGGTATCCCCACGCGGTATGTCGGGCATTGAAGTCTCCAGCTAGGATGGTATGCTTGTTCTTTTCTACCAAGCCCTTTATCCAGTTGACCTCGTTCGAGTCCCCGCACGGTCTTATGTATGTGTTATGTATGTTGATGGGTGTGTCTCCAAACTTGACCCGCGTGGAGACGACTTCGCGGTCATCAGAACACGAGGCCTCGGAGTTCAATTTTGCCTGCTTGTGCTTTTTCTTTATAAGTGTAACTACAATACCGAAATTTGATGTCTGTCTTTGTATACTGGGGTTTATGTAAGTGTTGTATCCCCTAATTTTAAGATTCCTGACGTTAGCCTCCTGAAGAAGAATAACGTCAGGTGCCTTGTTGTTAAGTATTGACAGACGCGTTTTGAATTCATGAATTTTCTGTTGTAAGCCACCGCAGTTCCATTGCAGGATCCATGGTTGCGGGTTCACTCGACGCTTGTTGCGTTGGTGGATGTGTGTTGCCCCTCGGGTGTTTGTATGTGTATGTTGAGAATTACTATCCGTCACTACGAGTGCCTATGAGTTTGTGGATGGCCGCCGTGAGCTCGGACAGTTGTTTTTCAACTCGCGCAAATCCCGCGTATTGAAGCTGTAGGATTTGCATCGGCATGTCCATCTGTTGGGGTGGATGCGTCAATAATGAAGTGGGTTGGAATGCTCCCATTGTCACTGCTGCATACGACACGCCGGCATCTTGGCTCACCGGTACAGCTGCAGGTGGTGGTGGCTTGGGCTTTTTGCTTCTCTCCTCCGTTCTCGTGGTTTTATTCGTGGTGCGCCGCGGTGGGATTGCGCGCTTTGGACATTCATTGCTCGTGGCCACGTGGGCCCCATCACAGTTTGCGCACTTTGGATCTTTCGTGCACTCCTCCATACCATCGTGCTCGGAGCCGCACGTTCCACAGCGCTGACCTTTCCGTGGGCACACGTCCATTTTGTGGCCAATTGCATGGCATTGAAAGCAGACTAGCGGTCTCGGGCGGTACTCACGAACGGCGAGGACCTCATGCATGTACGCCACCCGTTTAGGACAAGTCTTGCCCTGAAATGTCACGAGTATCACGTTGCCCTTCTTCCCCAAGGGGCGCGCTGCTACCACCTCCTGGGTTCTGCACACGATATCCTCCAGGAGTTGTGCAGGAGACACCTCATTACCCTGACCGCGTAGGTACACTACACCGCGGCACTCGTTTCCGGCGAGGGCCTTGTATGGTTGGAATGTGTTGTCTTCGTCCCCCTTGCGAATTTCCTGTTATTGTCATGAGCTTTTCTGTGATGTTAGGGTCCCTGGTGGTGATGGATAAGACATTCGCTTTCTCATTCCGGTGGACGCTGTAGTCTGCTTGAGCGTGGATGCCGGCATGCTGGATAGCATCGCGGATTTCTTTTCCAGTGAATTCACCAACTTCTTTCTTTCCCACGGAGCGAAGCACCACAGTTTGTACCGGAAGTGACCCTGGTATAGATTTGTCGTCTTTCTCCGTTGCTTGTGGGCTTCGTTTTCTTATCTGCGAGGAAGCGCCTGGGAGCGGCCATTCTTGGTCGTCGTCTGTCTGGGAGACCGACGTCGCAGTTAGCGGTGCCGATGGTACGAATTGACCCGGCGTGGGTCCTTGGGACATGCTGTACGTCGACGCGCCAGCTTGAGAAGCCCAGCCGTCATCTTGTGGCTTCGGGTTTGCCGATGGGAAGCGGCCATCATCTTCCATTTGTTGTACTCCTTGATAGGAGTCTGCCTCGCGGTCCCCAGTGGTTGGTCTCCTGGGTGACCGGGACCTATCGTTATTTCGTCTAGACCGTGGGTATTGTCTTGGGTCTTTATGTTTATGCTGGGGCGGGTCATTCAGGACTTCTTGTGGTAGCGGCACAAATCGCGCAACAAATTGTTGCAGAGCTTCCAGGATCGCCGGTTGGCGTTCAATCACGCCTGCCAGAACTTCAAAAAGTTGGCTCACCTCCGGTGGTGGTAATCTTTGGTGGGTCTGAAGGCCGGCGGGCTGGGTTCCTCTGCAGCTGACCTGTGCATTCTTCTCTGTCAACTTCTATTTGGCCCAATTTGCCAAGGGTTTCTTGGGTCAGCATGTTCTGGATGCCTTCCGTTATTGGGCCCGATGTGGCCGTGGTTGTCCCTGTATTGGCAGCTTGAGCGTTTGTGCCTCCCATTTCAGGTGATAGGCTTAGTGCGGTGTCCATGACACCAGGTTCGAAAATCACTGAAGTCGTCCCTCCCGGGTCGAACATTGGCGGTCGAAGGGTGACGGGAGGTCCTCGTTGGTCCATGTTGCCCCTTCGGGCGCGAAGGCCCCTTAATTTGGGCGCTGCGAATAGCTCTCGGCGGAGGTCAGAAAAACAAGTCTTGCAGATCGAGCGCTTCGTCGTCGTCCCTCCTTAGAGCGCATGCTCAGAACGAGCTCACATTAATAGCCTGCTAAGACCGGCAATCTTGATGGTGCGGAATGCACGTTGCAAAAGAACTGTGGAAGCTCGCCATCAGCACGCGCTCAGCATTCGCGCACACAGATATGGCCGCCAGGGAATATTACCTATAGAAACATAGGTCTTGACCTTGGGCACCGTACAAGGTGCGTCAAACAACTCGGCAAACTTCGCTTCGTAAACACGGCTCTCGTCGTCGCCGTCCGAGCTGCTGGTGTTGTCGCTGTCTGCTAGCTCCGCCAGCAGCACTGACGGTGCCACCCTAACATTAAACGTCTTCGTTTCAACGACATTTCACCTCAATTCGGGGAGCACAACACAACGGTGACGGCGTCGAGACTGACGGCTGTTTTTCGCAGCCCTCTTTCTTCGGTGTAGCTGCGTTCTCGCCGTCCGCTTCCGACACAAATCAAAATGGCGGAATGGCTGGAGTCACGTGACCGGTCGGCAGCCTCGTGCGCTCCCACTTCCAAGTCAGAGCGCCTCAAACTGCTCCGATTCGGAGGACGGCGAGAGTCGGAGCTTCGAGAGCGCTCCGAAAGAACCACCCGAATATACTTGGAGCGCCTGGCATCGACCAGCCGAATGCACACCGGCTTTTCAGAGCGCTCCAAGAGGCTGAAAAGCGACCAGCCGAATATACCTTTAGTTTCACCGATGTAGGCGGCGGGGCACTCTGCGCACGGTATCTTATAGACCACGCCTTGTGCTTTCTCTCTGGAGGCGATCTTTCGGCCTTGGCATGAGCCGTCCTAATGTTGAAACTGGCTTGTGCGCCACTTGGATACCTTCTTTTCGGAGCACGCGCGCCAGTGTCTCGCTCGTCTCTTTTACATAGGGGACGCCGATGCGCGCAATGGGGCGGGGTGTGTGTCACCCGACGATCCATGGTTGTTGCGCTTGCAGCATTGTCGACGGGCAACGCGTTGAACAAAACTCCTTGAATAGTCGTTTTTTTGGAGGTCAGCAAGTATGGTCTGTTTCTCCTTTCTTCTGTCTCTTTCCGACGAGCAGATGGTCGTTGCTCTAGACAAGAGAGTAGAGACCACAGACGTCTTGTGACTCGTTGGGTGGTTGGAGTCAAAATCAAGGTAGCGTCCGGTGTGCGTTGGCTTCCTGTAGACCGTGAATGCCAGCTTGTCTCCTTGCCTTTGGACCAGAGCATCGAGGAACGGCAAGGCTCCATCTCTCTCGTATTCTACAGTGAACTGGATGGCCGGTTCTATGGAATTCAGGTGGGCGAGGAAGTTGTTCACCTCTGATCTCTTCAAGATGCAAAAACAATCATCTACATAGCGCATGAACTCTTTTGGCCTGTTGGCGAAAGTGCTAAGCGCTTTCTGTTCAACAACTTCCATTGTGAGATTTGCCGTCGTGACAGAAATAGAGGCGCCCATTGCCGTTCCGCTGACTTGTTTGAAAATCTCACCCTTGAAGCTGAAGTACGTACTGCCAAGGCAGAACTCGAGAAGGCGGCATAGCTCATCTACACTGAGGCTGGTTCTTGAGCCCAATGTTTCGTCTTTCTCGAGGACCTCTCTGGCTGCAGCAACTGCTAAGGGAACTGGCACGCTGGTAAAGAGTGACACGACGTCGAAAGACACAATCATGTCATCATCGCTGAGTCTCACTTGCGAGGCACGTTCCACGAATAAATATTTTTCATATTTAGAAACATGCATGCAAACAAAATATGCGAAAAAAAATTCCTTTTTTTTTAATGGAGGTTTTGTTTTAGCTTAGTTTGATGTCTATTTTCATTTTATGGAATTGCGCCCCTGCAACCTTTAAGGCTTTATTTCACGCATAATCTCTTTGGCAGCTTAGACATACGTTGATATATATATATATAAGTAGAAGCCACCGAGGTCAAACAAACTTGGAAGGTTTAATTCAACATGTATAAGTTACAGAAACCGCGACGTTTCGGAGGGGGACCCTCCTTCTTAAACGTCGCGGTTTCTGTAACTTATACATGTTGAATTAAACCTTCCAAGTTTGTTTGACCCTCGGTGGCTTCTACTTTTATAAAAATACGCCTACAGCCTACGTAGCCCCAAGATGTCATTATATATATATATATATATATATATATATATATATATACAGGTCGAAACGTCGAATAAAATCCTCCTGGTTCTGTTTTCTACCGTCACCCATGCATGTCATATATATATATATATATATATATATATATATATATATATATATATATAATATATATATATTATTATATATATATATATATATATATATATATTAAATTAGACGGTCGTCAATGCGTGAGTCACCCAGTTTGAAAACCCACAAACCAAAGACAATGAGTTCAACCTGCTTCGCCTAAGAGCAAGAAACAAGAAGGCGACACGGTTCACGACCAGCAACGACGTCCCGTACAAGTGTTGCGTCGAGTCGTCGAAAAAGATGGTTGCTCATACAATAATACTACCGATCTACACAAATAGCACCGTCTACGCCTAGTCAACTCACGCAAATACCTATCTTCGAGTCGAAACATCAAGAACAGATACTCAGCTATTTCAGTCCAATTGGTCCTCGGTTGTTGAGAACCTCTTCTAAACCACACTAAACTGTCAGATCAGGGCGGATTTACCACACCGTCATCTCGGAGCCCACAAAACCCAGGCGTGTAATTCTCGCTATGCCGACTAGGGTGTTGTTGTTCCAAATTCGACCGCCACACTCTTTTTTTCTTTGTCCCACTGTATCATTTCTTCCCTTCAAGAATGGACGGGAGAAGACCAAATTTGAAACCACTGGGCCGAAACAGCTCACGCGTTTTACGCGCGGTCCTGGGCAGGCGACATTGTCTTGCATCGCAGCAGCTCTCCCGCGCTCCCGCTGTTTGATCGTCACGTTCATTGGCTGCAGGTTCCCGTGCAAACAAGACCAGAGATTAGCGCTGGTGGGCGCCTGCTTGAGCGTGTGCGTGAAGACACTATACATATTTTCCGATCGGGTCATTATTTCCGCACGGGAACGATCTTCTCCAGTTGTAAAATGAACGATGTTGCGCCACGGATTCGGTCACCTCGGAAGTCAACCGAAACCTACTAGAACCCGACGGTCTAGCCTAGTTTTAAGAGGGTCATGAAACGATATCGGGCTGGAATGTTCTATGACTTTACAGAGGCGTACAGGGTCCTAGTCTGGCCCAAGTATACTTGCACGAACCACCACTGATTCAGAAGCTTCTTGGTCGCGGTGAAATTGCGAGGATAAAGGGGACTATTTCTTTCAGTCTTGCCTTCGCAAAGCTTGATGACGTAATTCGTGGGATTGAAACCACCCGCTTGATGACAGTCGAGCACGCTTGATTGGACACGAGAACTGCGTGAGCACTCGACTTGGGCTCGTAACAATCAATGCCTCGGCGGACACTCGGGCAATGGGTCGTGTCCAACCACTGCAGTGATTAACATGGGTTTCTAGTTCGTCGACCCCAGCGCGTGGCTGATTAACGTTGGCGGCATAGGATAGGCACAAGACCACGTGGTCGCTTGTTCTGGCTCCGAGTTCAGGGAATGAACGATACGCATAGTTCTCGAATTTATTTGCCAACTGCTATTGCTTCGAAATAAAAAAATAAAAAATAATGCAAGTTAATTCGGGTATTACCGTTAAGGCTGAACTCCATGGGACGAATATGCTGCGAATAACCGACGAATTTTGCCCGGCGGCTTTTGCTCTGCGCGTGGAATCAACACAGTAACTGCTATGTCGCGCGCAAAGCGAGCGTGCCGTCGGGCGGCGTTCGCCAGTTATTCGTCACATAATTCGTTCCATGGAGTTCAGCCTTTAGGGTAGTATTTAGCGAAAGTAGAAAAATCGTTTTACTGCCACATTAACATATGGCGGCTTACCCTCATTTATTGTAGATATAGTACGAATTATTTAATCAACAAAGCCCGTAGGCTTATTTTTCTTCGCGTACTACGCGGAAGTCATCGATTCGATACTCGTCATCGCCTCAAAAACGTTAGTGGTAAAAAAAAAAAAAAGTATGGCATTTTGCGGAATTTTACTAATACCTCCCTTCATGTTTTAAGCTAATATATCAATAGGTTCATCTTAGATCAGCTCTCTGTTATTTTATCGAGGCATACCGTACAGGCTTCGAACACCAAAAACACTATTTCTTCCTTCGACACCAAAGCTAGTGACAACTACTCTGCACAGTGCGTAAGTAATGCGCTAAGCCTTTATATATATATATATATATATATATATATATATATATATATATATATATATATATATATATATATATATATATATATATATATATATATATATATTTCGTCAGCACAAGCACGAACGCCACTGACGGGTCAGATCACGGACGGCAAGTCAAGTAAATCTTTAGCCCGTTTACATGAAAGCGACTTCAGCGCATCGACTCCACTCGTTCGTCGAACGAAGCAGACGCGGCAACGTTTACATGAATGCGCACCAAGCCCTACACGAAGGTGGCGCCACACCGTGTCAAAGCTCGAAGTTATGCAGTTCCGGCACCAGCCGCACCACGTTTTCCGGTGCATCGCACGTGGAGGCCTTTCGACGCGTTCAATGAACGTAAAGATCGTGCCCGCTGTCTTCGGTGCTGTGGAAGAAGTTACGAGACGGAAGAAACATCAAAGCCCACGCGTTTAGGGCTCCAGGCCGGGCCGCCGGGTCACTCTGGACCACAGGCGACGTGTGTGCGCACGCTTTGAGGACGCCTCCGCGCTTCGCTGCGCCAGACCTCGCCGATCGCGACCGGACCAAACGGACCCCGAGTCCGAAAGGCTCCTTCCTGCGCAGCCAGGAACAACACCGAGGTAGGAGCTGCTCGTTCTGCGCTACCATGCAGTGCTCTACAGTGCTCGGAGCTCTCGGTGTGGTTCCTGCTTGCGCCGAAGACTTTGGGACCCCTTTGGACGCGCAAGTCGTACGTGCAATATATATATATATATATATATATATATATATATATATATATATATATATGATGTGACGAGTATAATTTAAAAAAAAAACGTGAAACAATATTTCCTATAGTTGCACTTATGGCCGTTCAAAATAAATCCTTGACGTTCAAAAACGAAATGCGCTTTTTTTAGATGCGGAGCATCTCTTGCTCGGGGCTATGTCCCGCGGCGTCGTAGTCCGCACTCACGTGACTACGCACGCGCAACTCTCCTTCCCTCTCTCCAACAGCTGCGCGTTACTCTCTCCGCTCTCTCGCTCTACCAGCTGCGTGCACTGCGCGTTCGTTCGCTTCTACTCACACCGCGCGCGCACGCGCAACTCTCCTCCTCTAGTCTCCTCTCCTTCAAGTGTGAATATTCGCGACTCCAGCAAAACGAACGACACTCTAGCGGGAAAACACTGAACTGGCCGAACCAGGTCCTTTCACGATTTCTGCTCGTCTCTTCTGGCTTCCGTGTTTGCATGCTGTCGTGGATTGCGCGACAGAACAGTTCTACCGGTGTCTGTGTCGTAACCGTAGTATCGCCTTGTGACCCAGGTTGCTCTGCATGCGACCTGTGGAACCGCGTGAGCCAGACATTCTGCGTTTCTCAACGTTCATCAGCACAGTGGAAGGACAGTGGGCAGTCCTTTCCTCGTTTCCTCGAAGAAAGTCAAACCCCTGGAAGCTCGCTTGCCCCAACACATCGCCGGAGGTTCGAAACGTGGAGAATAAAAAGCGGGGCGAACCATTTGGAGTCAATCCCGCTCGCTAATGCCCCAGGCTGTGCTTGAGCTGGCATGGCACGGCACGACCTGATTTGACCGCCATATTTGCCCAATAGTGGCGTCCCTGCTGGCAACGTGCGCGATCAGCCGCCGCTGTGGTCGGCCTTCCACGATTGGTCGAATGCCGACTGCGACGTCAGCAGAGGATTTATAATCGACAGACATAAGAGTGTAAGAACTTTAATTTTGACGGTGTTGCAGTGTTGCTTTGAGAGCGCAATGACCCGCTTCACCATGCCATTTACAAACACCATCGAACTTGTTGTTTGCAAGCGTAATGACGTCACGAGAGGAACAACCTGGCTAGGAGGGCGCCACCGAAACATCTCGCCGCCACTAGGTCGCTGGAGTCGCGAATAAGCAGCGGTAGCGCGCGTTCCCCCGGAGGAGTGAAAGGAGGATAGTTTTGGGCGCGCGGGTCGCAGCGCCACGCCAGGGCTTTCCAGTGGGCTGGGCTTCCCCCGCAACTCTGCGGCTGTCGTCTGCTAGCGTTTCTCGCCGCTCGCGTCCGCCGCAGCCCAAATCCGGCCGGCCAAAGAAATCAGTCAAGAAGGGAATATATTAATTACGATCCGCGATGCTCCGCATCACCCCATGGTTCCCCTCGGGAAGACGGTGTAATTTTTTCTTCTTTTCACGTATTTTTGTACCGTTTAATTGTTCGTAAAAATCACAGCCCCGCTACAGTGTTCTAGAGAGTTGTAGTGGCAAGAGCGGCGGCCGCCGCGTGAAGATTTTGCGTGTAGACGACACCGCAGCGCTGCTGTTCTGAGCCCTAGGAACGTGCCCCCGTCAGCCTCGTCGTCGGCGCTGCTCGGCGCGTACTACTGTGGTTCGACTGGAGCTTTCCGCGACGCAGAACAATTGCTAATATGAAGAATTGTCGGTTTTCTTTGGACTCATGCCTCTAGAGTGTGTGCTATCCTCTACTTTTATTATTCGCGTGTTTTTGATGAGGCCATTTAATTAATATCGACCCCCCCCCTTCCCGGATCTGACAGGTCGCTCAACAACGCTATCACTTGGGCTGCACGTTTAATAACCGGGAAAGAAACCACGCGATACTGATATGACAAGGAAAAATAGACTAATAAATCTCAATAAATCTCTCACTTTTTTAATGGTGAGAGGAACAATAAACTTGTGTATTGTTTTTTGTCATCGTGTTGCTGATGCGGGGACCAGCGTTGTGTAAGGTACAAGGCCGAGCGCGTTTGGGAATGGCGCGAAGTAGTGTGTGTGTCCGTCTTTTTCCTTGCATTTATGACCGAGACGGCAACGGAAGGGGGGACTCTCCACCACTACACCACAAAGAAAAGTGCTACGGTGCTACGTTCGGGTGAAGCGTACCGCCTCAGCTTCGTCGTCTTCTTAGCTCATCGCACATCTGCCACAAATTCTCCTAGGGCTCGGAATTCCAGCGCCACTCGCAGCCATCTATACATTGACCGTCTTCACTCGGCCCATTGTAAGCAAGCGCCACTCTTGTCACTACATCCTCTAGAACACTGTAGCCCCGCGGTGCGATCATCAGAGCCCAGCACGCGCACAAATGTTCGTCGCTTCGGCCACGCGCCACAGGCACGAACGCCGAAAATGGCACTGGCCAGAACAAAAGCCCGTTTCTGGTTGTCCCGCCTCCAGCGTGAGCTTCCCACACCTTCGATAACGCTTCGGCGTCTCGAGAGCCCCGAGCCATACACGCGCAGCGAAAGCGCGACGGATACACAACGAGCGCGCGCTGCAGGATCCATGCAGAAGTGAGGCCCCGCCGTTCCCGTTTTAATAGACCCTTCCCGAAAGTCAGTCTACCCACCCTGGGCAGAGCCAAACCCGACGCTCTAATGGCGGCACTACAGAGCTTCTCCACACCAGCAAATGCGAACGTCTTCGAGAGCATAGAGCAGAAAAGGGGAAAAGGTGTTGGTCCTTTTACGACACCTTCGACTAACGAAATCGAGGGTGCTTGATTTAGCCAGGCATGATCTCCTATCACCGCCATTAGAGCGGCAATATTGGAGCTTTTGGGACTGCCACAAGGTGTCTCTGACTTTTGAAAGGGTCTATTGAAGAAAACGAGCAACATTCACCCCAACCTCCCAACTCGCAGTTGGCAATACAGAGCGGTTATGTTGTGCTCCGGACAATAGGCCGATCTCACTGAGCGTTCCACGCATGCGCACGAGGCTACCATAACTGAAGTTCGCAGGCGGCAGATGCTGCAGTGAATGAGACAGCTTGTGTCGTCTCGGGCTCTGCCCTCGCAGACTCACAGCGGGGTCGTCACGCACGCAGAAAGACAACGGTTTCCACAATGCCTGCCGGCAACGGTGAAGCAACGAAACTATAGCTTGCGATATCGAACTATTCACTGCAGCCGAGCCCAAGCCGAGTGTTTCCGAAATATTTGTGGCCGGTCAGTGAAGCAGATTCAACTATCCTCACCCTGAGGGATGATGCCCGGGACTACGACAAGATCCTAATCCCCGCGACTATGTCAGCAAGCTTTGCAAAAGAAACACTGAAATGGATTGTCTGCTTCTTTCCTCCAAATTTTACCCTGACAAAAAAAAAAAAAAGCTTGGCGTTGCGTGCTTGTGTATTCTTGCGTCACGTTTGTGTCCGCATTCTCGTACGTAACATTCAAACTCGTTTTCGCTTATGCATGTCCCCTTTCAGGAAGCAGAGTGGCGAAGGAAGAGGCACCGGTAACGTTCAGACTCGGAGAGTGTATCCCAGCGATGTGAAAATGTGAAGTATGAGTGCAACCCTAAGGATGACGTCAGGTGTTCCTGCTGTTGAGAGATTTGACCGGACCTCCCGTAAGTAAAAAAGCGTGTATATGCGGAGGTTTGGCGCACCGTTTCCGAATACGGCGATGTAATTTGTCTTAGTGACTGCGAGTTGAATTAGTAAATACACGGGTTCCAGAAGCTTTATGTCGGTAGTTCTCCATATCAGGCCCATCATCACCTAAAAATTCTTCCCACTTTTTGTCCCTCTTTCCATACGAGACAATACATGTACTCCCTCCATGGATGACAAACTACGCGTCTTGCGCTAGTCCCCTTCCGTTCTATGTTTTGTTTTATGTTCCAATAAAGGCGATCTATGCACGCTTACAACTTTCGGCAATAAAGACTACCACAGTGACGGATTACTCGTAGCAATGCACAGATAACAACTCAATTATACAACACGTGCTACTAATTATGGAAGCTGGATGTGTTACTCGGTTAGGCCACTGAAGCGCACTGCCTGTAAAGTCGTTACTTTTAGCGGGTTAGTGCAAGTAGTATTTGAAGTGCTTGTCGGTGACTTCTCCTCTATTGCTGGCCAAGACTTGTGAGGATTCTTGTGTGATTATTTGAATATAGTGCAGAAACTTGTATTCCCTAAACGGCTCCTAAAACTTCCGCAAGGTGTATTCCCTGGCGACCATAGCTGTGTGCGCGACTGCTGAGCGCGTGTTGGAGGGCCGAGCTTCCACAGTTCTCTTGCAACGTGCATTCCGCACCATCAAGATAACCGGTTTTAGCAGCATAGTAATGTGAGCTTGTTCTGAGGATGCGCTCTAACTATCTCCCTCAAATATGGCGTCCAGTGAATACCCCCAGACATTTCGTAGATCGTTCTGCAAGAGCTTCGCCTCGCAAGCGTGGAGCTCGTGCCGTCACGTTGAGCAAAGATTGAGCACGGGCCCGCGGAGCCCGCAATCCGCAGCTTACGATCATATAAGGAAAGTTCAAGGCAGTTCTAAAGGCTGGTACACACTGCCCCATTTTCTTACGTTAATTTACGTTACGAAATATTACGTTGAAGTCACCGGGGCCTCTGTGCTTCGTATTAAGCGAGGCTACCAGTTCAAGGAGAAAGCATGACACGCAACATTCGAGACACGAATGTTTCGGTGACTTATACGTAACGTAACTTAACGTAAGAAAAGGGGGCAGTGTGAACCAGCCTTAAATGCTGCGCCATGTACACTCGACCGCGATATTTTAAATGTACCGGGCTTTCTCTCCGGGAAATCCAGCATCATCATCGTAGCACTAACGATGCAGTCATGACTTCAAAGGGAAGCCAAAACTGTCTAGAAAGCAACAATGGAAACAAATCTCGCACAGCTACTGAAATTATAGAGCGTCCTACAGCTAAAGCAAAAACAAAAACAAACAAGACGGCCAAACAGTTTTGGGGCCTTCGCGCTAACAGATCCCTCCGAAAACTGAGCCGCTCTCTTTTTCGCACCGTTGCATTCAGCCAAAAAATATAAAACCAAGACATGAACGGTGAGGGATGCAGCCAGTGCGGCATATCATCAGCGAAGACGTAACGGCGACTATAGCGTCCATCGCGTTTTTCGCTTTGCTTCCAAACTATTTTTGGCGGGCGAAAGCGAGGCGTTGTCGGCATCTGATCAGTTGCAACGTTCGCGCATTCTATCGCTCGTCCCATAATCGTTCCTCGCCCGAGCTGGGTGTAACGCACACCCGCGAAACCTCTCAAACGATGAACGCGCGCAAACAAACCAACAAAGAAACGATGAGGACGAAAGAAGGGGCAAGACGGCGCTTATACAACTCGACAAACACGTCGTTCGACAAGAAGAAACAACTACGTGTATACACTGCGTGCATCGTTTAAGCGTGTCTCGCACGAGTACACATATAAGCTTCTCGCTTTGCGACAGAGTTTTTGCTTCAGGCTCGATGTTTCTTTTTCGAGACAGCCAACATGTAGCGTAAGAACTGGAAACAAAACGCAAGGGGCCAACGCCTGTCTATTTTGTGTAGTAAGAAAGGAACAAAAAGGAAAAAAAAAGTAAGTCGTTTCGCGAAAGAAAATAAAAACACGTCTTAACGTGTTACTTTTTCTTTTAGTTATACAACAGTGCAGTCGTTCCCGCGTAATGATGTCACTGGCGACCGACGAAGGGTATTGGGGTATCCTGAAGTTGCGTGCTCGCGCGTCTTTTTGATCATCGCTTTCAAGTAGTTTCATAAAGTACCGACGCGTAAACAAGGATTCAAATGGACTGAAGCAGAAAGTTTTCGCATTTCGTTCCGTGAGAAAAGCAGTGCGTCGCCGTTGCATCGCGCGTTCTTGAAACAGGCAAGTCCTCACATACAGCTCGTATAGACAAACACTGTTGAGCATACATACCTAGTCACACGACCGGGCTTCCAGTGAGGTTCTAGGTCGTTCTACAGTGACCATATTGTCCCTCGGTAATAGAAACTACTTTTAGGCTCTGTAAGCGTTAATACACATTTCTGTTTTTGTAGTAAAGGTTTGCTTCCGTTAAGCATTGACCGAATCCATGTTCGATAATAACTTGCTCTCTTCACGCCATGGGAATACCTTGTCGTGAAAGGGCACGCCTCCGTGCACAAATGACGTTGCCCTACTATTAACGGTAGATGACAAAAAATGCCGATTTATACCAACCGACAACCACAACAATTCCAGCGTTTTGGCGACCCAAGCAATATTCCGCGCTGCCCATTGAGCCTTACCTCGTGGCCAAAGAATAACGCTCAAGCTAAAAAAGAAAAAAAAGGACTACTGACAATATGAACGTCTGTGATATCGATGTCAGTTATCTACCGCTCCCGGTGCCACGAAACAATGAGCTGGGCCCTTTTGTTCTAATCTTCCCCCCCCCTCCCTTTCCCTTATTTGCGCAAGAACTTTTGAACAGGGCTCTTGTCATACTATATATCTTCAACGCGCGCATTGTCACCATTTCGCTCCACATCATTATCGTTCTTGATAATGATGTGATTATCGTCCACATCATTATTGTGTGTTGCAGTGCACACGGGCACGCTGCGGCACGCCACGAACCATGTCTTCACTCTCGAGCCAACGCAGAAAAACCGGAGCACACCGACGAACCCTGGGCACATTCCGCGCCTATCTGAGATTCACCCGAGAGAAAAGAGGGGATCATGCAGCGATCCTCGAGACTCAGTGGCAGCAGCAGCAGCTCTCTTCTCCACGAATAGCGTAGAGAGGTCCTCTCACGTACGCTCGCTTTGGTACACACATTCGAGCAACTCTGCACGAACGCGTGCGAGTGCGGCAAGGCACGCGATCTCCTCCGCGACCTCAGCCCGCTTTCCTCTGAAGACTCTTCCCTTGCATGACAAAAAAACAATAATATTAAAGCGTGTGTGTATGTGTGTGTGTGTGGAGTGGAGGGGGGGGGGGGGGGGGCTTTGTTTTTAAGCTCGGCTGAGCAGCGCGGGAGTCTGCATAAGGAATGAGCGGTAAAAGTTTCGGCCGTAATCTGCCCGCAAGAAAGTGCTGGCCCAGAACGAGAACAGATTAGGCCGCGAGCGGCGTCCGCGGCGCGAGGTAAGGACTGAGCTTGGTCCGCTAATTCGCTGGCTTGTCGAAAGGAAGGGAGCGAGGGAAAGAAAAAAAAAGAAGAAAACAGAGCGTATACGACGCACCTTCGCCGGGAGCGATGGTCTCATTTGGACTACACAACGGTCGTCCGAATAATGACGATTTTTCCCCCTCGTAATACAAACAGATAACAAGTTTTTTGGTTGTACACAACGCGTACACGAGGTGAAAAGAATCTCCGTCGATCAAATTAACCATTTTTTTTCATGTTGGAATACAAAAACAAAATCGTCTAGCTCGTACCCGCTGCCACAGGGTAAAATTTAATGTCAGGTCCGTCGACGTACATTAGAGAGTTTTAGAACAGGGTGACCTAATGTTTTGGGCCACCCAAGCAGCTTGGTACTTCGTATAGCGCATGCGCAGATGGTCCGCGCATGTTCTGTGCGACACCTAAGCCGCTCGGAAGACCTAAAGCGTAGGGGCCCCTATTCTAAAACTTCCCGTTAGGCAGTTTTAGGATAGGGGACCCCTATGCTCTTTGGGCCCCCCGAGGAACGTAGGTCGTCTCACTGCACATGCGCAGAACTTCCGCGCCTGCGCAGTGAGACCCCCCCCCCCTCCTTTCACGCGACGCAACACCATTGGTCGAGAGCGTTATGACGTTAAACACCCACAGCTGCATTCGGTTGCTGACACTCTCTCCCACGGCGGTGTGATCAACACCAACACGAGCAAGCAATATCGCCTTAAAGGGGTACTCCGGCGATTTCTTCATGGTCCCCGATTTGCTTGAAATTTTGCTAAACTCGCCAAACAACATCGCTAAAATAGAATCCCAAATATTAGGTCAAAATATTATTTTTTCGCAAAGTTATTGAATTTTCAATTTTGGTCCTCACCGTGTTTTTCAAACTGAAAGTCTCTACTGGCAACAACGAAAAAGTGACGTCAGTGGAAGGCATGGGTTCACTCTTTGGACTGTAGAATTTGTTCCCAACTGATTGGAAGCAGTTTCATGGTGTCAAATGAATGCTTTGGAAGCTCGCTCCAGTACCCCCGCACCTGCACGGAACAAATGATTGGCATATTCTATTTTTTAGACTGCTGGCTCGACTGGCAAGCCTGCCCGCCACTGACGTCACGGCACCTGAAAAGTGCGGGAATATTTGAATGTTGGTTTTTGCATCATTTTCATTTGCCGATTTCACAATAACTATTATGAATTTCGCGATACTAAATAGCATACCGGAAAGGGTAAAGGCCGGGGAGTCACAAAATATAGTTAGTTGGGGTAGCTCAAAAAATCGCCGGAGTACCCCTGCCCGGTTCACACAGTTGCGTTTGACTGCGTTTGACTGCGTTGCGGCAGTGAGACACCAGGACATCCCTGCTTCTTATTCGCGTGCCAAGAAGATTCCTTGAATTGGATTCCACGCTTCATACGAAGCACAGATATGCCGGTGACTCGCTTTCGGTTCTCGCCGCAACGCAGCCTCAAACGCACTCAAACGCAAGTGTCTGAACCGGCCTTTAGTCTGGAACTCAGCGCGTGTCCTGTGCTTTGCCAACCCCAGCGCGTGGCTATGCTCAACATTGGCGGCATATAATCGGCTCCAGATCACGTGGCCGCTTATTTTCTTTAATTTTTTCTGCGACTTCGATTGCGTGTGGTGAAAAACGAACGGGTGTTTCAGAGGTCATTAACGTCGGGGATCTGTGCTAAGCGGTGTTTGCGCAAACCACAAAAATCGTTGCATCGCCCCTTCAACATGCATCAAGGACATGCATCCATGTCGACGAGCACTCTTGGCATTTCGTTCAAGCAGTTCAGAAGTACTGTATGTACAAATGTCGGCTTTGACGCCTTGTCATAGCAAAAAAAAACCAAAAGCAGCGAGAAAAATTGGATATAAACTTATTCGTCTATCCCCCAAGACACGAATGCAAACTAAATAGAACATTATACATAATAAAAAAGAGCGTTTGTCTGCGTGACCGCCCCCACACCCTACGATAAAGTGACCAAATAAATAAAGGCCAAAAAAAATGTAACGTCGAGTAAAATGCCGGCGCAGGAAATTCTACGAAGCCAGCGTCGGTGGCTGAAAATACGCGAATCAAAAAAAAAGAAAAAAGAAAAGCGGAACCTTTAGATGTTCGACAGAGGAAATTCTTGTCAAGGTCGAGTTCCGGGCCGCGTACTTACTTCAGCGTGACGTCTAGCCCGGATTCCCCGAGTGGGACACGCCGAAGAGCATCCTGGCAGCGAATACTCCGCCCCGTGAATCTTGCTCAGCCCCCTGCGAATATAGAACCAGAATTTATGCGTCCTCTGTTTTTTGTTTTTGTTTTTTTTTCCTACAAAAATAAATAAAAATTACGGGCTGATGTCGTTTATCAAGTCGCCACTTTGACTCGAGTCTGACGCCTGCCAGTTGTTTCTCTACAACGCCATGCTTAATCCTAAAATAAAAAAAAGACACTGCGTTCCCAGCAGACTTGATGACAAAACGGTCTGCTTCAAGGATTTTCAACGACTGTTTTTTACATGCATATCTGTACATCAAACAAGTTTCGACAGGTTTTTTTTTTTGTATGACCAATCTGACAGAACCGTTGAAGCTGATGCTGCTTCATTCATCAGTTCAATTCAATTCAATGTGTTCATCAGCAGTAAGGTGCACGTACATGATACTGAAACATCACACAAACCCATAGACAGTATAGTTGGCTAGTTTGGGCTCATTAACTGTCTGCATAATAACATGTCAACAGACAGTTGCGTGACCGATGTGAGTTCACACATGGAAGAAGCAAGCATCAGCAGACGGTGTCAGCGGCCTGTCTTTTGTACGATGCGTTAACAGTGTGACCCCGGTTTAAGGAATTCCTCACGTCCAAGTATGAACCGGGACAACGAACGACCAACAGACGACAATGCAGCAACAAACAACAAAAGCTCTTTTTTACACCCAGAGATACGCGCCGTCTTCACTATCGTCACTTTGTGGTTTTCCGCCGCCTGAGAGTTCTCACAACCTAAGAAAAAGTTTGTGACCGGCCGGCCATCTCCGAATTCTACAGGAAGGTGTCCGGTAGAATTCGGAGACGGCCGATTGCGGCGAACGATACAAGGATCCCAGCCACGGATGATGCGATGTTCGCAGGAACACTGAGCGAACGAAGCGTCATGCATATTGTCCCTGCGCGCGAATGAGACGCAAGTCAAAGCCACCTGCTCTCGCAGCAGTGCGGGGGTGTAATTGCACTGTCAACACTACGCTCGCCTTCACAAAGTGGCACAAAAAAATTAGTGCGTCGGTGTTCCCGCGGAGCGCCTGAGGGCCAATACACCCTTTCTAATATACATTGAGCTACATGGGCGGTCGTCATTGCTTGGACACGAGGCGTGCGATTGGATCAGACTCCTCGCCGAACGATAACGTCAGCACTCGTTTTCAATACCAGCCGAGCCGAGCTCACAAACTGACAGGACCGCCATCCAAAAGAAAGAACGAGGAAGACACGTTTATGCGGACAGACATTCTTTTGAAGGATGAATGATCTCTGTGACCGCGGCTTTCTGAATGCAAGAGGATCCGTCAGGATGACGGCAACTCCGCGATGAAGAGGACGCAACATAATCCGTCGCCACTTAGTATGCCCGGAAATATCCGCCGTAATTGCACCCTCTGCAAACGCGGGCGGGCTGACGCGAGGTTACGTAATGCCGAAACACCTCGAGCTGCTCACGGACGACGTGCCCGGAAATTTCTTTTGGGGAGGTCAACGGGAAGGGGTCAGGTCAGCCTATGGCAAAGCGGCCACTCAGTGAACCCCTCAACAACATTCCGCTGAGCGACTGTTGTTTGGCCCACAAAACAGCAAAATACATCGCGACGCACCGTCTTTTTTTTTTTTATGCAGCTTTTTATAGGTCGGGCTGGAACACAGCCCGGAAAAAAAGCTAGAGTATCAATTACCACGGGCCGTTTAAAGGGACAGTATTTACTGACGATTGCGGGACGTTTGCAAGTGCGGCATCTGGGCTGAGGCGCACGGCCACAGCAATGCTCGACTATCAGACGATCTAGCCACACCAGCAGCAAGATGGCGGCGCCAGAGGCCGTACTTGCAGACGTCTTATCTAACGGGCTCCGTTTCACCCAACGTTACTAGAACTCTCAGTTGGGAAACTCACCGTTGAAACCTGGGCCGCTGGCGTCCACCGATACCGAGCTAAATGCGACAACAGCGCCACTCTGTATCATTTGTGCTAACTGTAGTCGCCTTGAGCTTTTAGAAAGCATGTTTTTGCGTAAAAACCAACGAAAAAAACTCTTTTTGTAGTAACGTTTATTGGAGATTAGTACAAAACGGGGGGCGCGTGTTGTTTTCTAAAATCTTTAGTTTGGAAGTTTTGCAGTACAATTAATATTATTTTTATACAACCGTGCCTCAGCGGTGATTTCAGGTAGCGCGTCCCGAGCTAGGCGCATATTAACCTAGTAGTAAACCGCGGCGCGTCCGCCTGGGAGTCGGGGGCGGTGCCTCGAAGCCCTTTCCACAGTATCTGTTCTGGCCCCAAACGGCCGATTACAATGAATATGGAAGTAGCGTGCAGTTCCTCGACTGGCCGCTGCGGGAGAAGTGGCGGCGTTGTGATCGCCATTAGCTTGGTTCTCGTGGACGGATCGGTGCCACTTTTTCAGAGCAGTCTCTATGGCAGTTTCCCAACTGAGTGGTTCTAGTAACGTTGGTTTCACCTCAAGACGGACCGCATCCAACGCCACGATACGACGGAGCCAATCAAGCAGTGCCAAAAGTGCGTCGTCACTGCGTTCGTTGTCTTTGTGGACTCAATGTCACCTGCTCATGCACAGAAAAAAACGCAGATCGCGGCGCATTGTCCGATGTCACCGTCCATAGTCGGTGATAAACGTACAGAGACGATGTGATGATGCATGTTTGGTGCTGTTGAATGAATGACTGTGGACTGTTTCCATCGGATTTTAGCGTCGGCTTGGGTTGGGGTTTGAGTAAAACGGGGTATACACCAACACAGTGTCTCCAAACAAGCGGCCGCTTTGTCCACCACACCAGGTGTGGGCACTGCGCCTGCGCAGAAACCAAATACGGAAGGAGTGAAGCGTCTGCGCATGCGCACTACCGACAGCAGCGCCACCGCAGTGGCGTGACGTCAGTGAATTGAGTTGGTCTATGACTCTATATACATAATGGATTTGTTTTTTGGGATGGTGAGAAGGTATCGTAAAACGGAAGGGCGCCACGAGAGCGCACGACTCAAGAGCGCCGACGGGAGAGCGCACGGCAGCAGAGCGCCGCGACGCCAGAGCGCACGACACGGGAGAGCGCCGCGACACGAGAGCGCGTGCAATTAGAGCGCGCGACACGAGAGCGCACGTGCGCGCCTTGGGAATGATCAATATTGGAGTCTTCAAACACATGTTTTCTCCGATAGCGCAGTTTTTTGCGCTTAAGTTAGTTGCCCAATATATTGTAAATTATATGTAGGGTTCGAACTTTTCAGTTTAAACCGATAAAAACCGATAAATGTACGCCGAATTCATTTTCGGAAATTCGGTTTTAACCGAAAAAGGACAGTTTTTAGATTCGGCGTTTTCGGTTTAAACCTAGAGAAACCGATAAAATACACCGAATTTATTTTCTAAAATTCTGTTTTAACCGCAAATAGTGAGTTTTTTAGGGCCGTGTCGGGATGGGCGGGGGAGGGTGGGGGAGGGGAGAAGGGAGAGAGGGCGTGGCAAGGTTCGACAATGTGTGACCTCCTCATGACTGCCCTCTACCAAGGTTCAACATTCAACAAAAGAGGTCTTGGGTTGTCTTTCGCCGGACATCTGTGTCCTTTCTGTGATCGGGCGTAGTGTGTCAAGTTCCTGGTTCTAAAAAAAAAGGTTCGTGTGTGGGCTAGTATAAGGTCTTTCGCTTCATGCAAGATCTGCAGCCAGAGTTTAGTGAGTACACGAAATATGTCGTGCTTCAAAACGTCGCACCGTGTCTCTTTTGCTAGTCGCATTTAGTTGATTGGCCGATTTTGGCTCAGGCAGCGCTTAATCTCCTCAGCCTGCCAGTGTCCAGTGTTAGCGTATAGAGGGCATCCTCGAAGCCCAGGGTGATGTTAACGGGAAAGAATGAGCGTGGATCAACGAGGAGAACCTGGGAAAGTACATGTGTGTTTACTATCATAACATCACGTAATCCTGATGTACAGAAGGTGAAGTTCCATGTTTTTCGGGCACTGACTGGTTTGTACTTCTGTGTTTTTTTCTTGTTTTATTTTAAAGTTGCACACATTTGCCAAATAAAGTGTCCATGTTTATTTTTTCAATGTCTCTTTACCGTTATTCTTTGAGTGATCACAAATATTATAAATGCAAGGATCATCTAATCCGGTGTCCGATGGTGTTTCTCTCATATTCACCGAAAAAAAAAACGGTAAACTTTTGTGGCCATAAATATACACCGAAAAAAAAACGAAAATTCAATTTTAAAATAAACACCGAAAAAAGTACGCCGAATTTTGAAAAATAAAAACCGAAAACGCGGTACCCTAATTATATGCAAAATAGAGGGCGTTTTTTTTTTTTTATCAAAACGATATTTTTTTAATGTAGGGCTTTGTGCTTTGTGGATGTTGTCTTCGATATGTGCTGTTCAAGGTTGGTGGACATTAGAGCTACCAATATATGGTAAAATATGTAGGTGTCCAACGAGGACCAACAATCACGTCGAGTCCTGGCACAATGCATTCCACACGTACAAGCTAGTGGCCGCCTTCCAAAGAGAGCAGAGCTTGACAAAGCAGAAGCTGGAGGATGTACTTTGCGGAGGGCCTCAAAGGAGCAGCAAGGCCACCTACCTTCGCGTAGCGGAGGATCGGAGTAAGCTAGTTGAAGAGTACGACCAAAGGTGCATGCTAGACAATCTCCGCGGTTTCGCGCAATCATTCAATCTTTAAAACTTTTTTTTTTATATTCTGGAACTGCAATTGATAATCAACTATATTTCCGAAACTCTGTATCTTGCTTCTTCATTTCGAGTTTGCGAAAATTGTATTTTTTAGACTTCCCACAGGTCTGCGTAGTCAACAAATAAAATGACGTAAAGCGTTCGATCCGAGAAAACCATGTGTTTGAAGACTCCAATATCGATCATTCCAAAGGCGCGCACGTGCGCCCTCGTGACGCGCGCTCTAATGGCACGCGCTCTCGTGTCGCGGCGCTCCCGTCGTGCGCTCTGGCGTCGCGGCGCTCTGCTAGAACACTGTAGTTCTGCTGTCGTGCGCTCTCGTGTCGCGGCGCTTTCCTATCGCGCGCTGTGCCGTCGGCACTCTCGTGTCGTGCGCTCTGGTGTCGTACAGCCTCGTGAAACACCTCCTAGAAGCAAAGGCCGGTTCAGACACTTGCGTTTGAGTGCGTTTGACTGCGCTGCGTCGAGAACCGAAAGCGAGTCACCGGCACATCTGTGCTTCGTATGAAGCGTGGAATCCAACTCAAGGAATCATCTTGGCACGCGATATTAGCGGCGAGATGTTTCGGTGGCGCCCTCGTTCGGTTACCTTTCGTGACGTCATTACCTTGTGAACAACAAGTTCCATGGTGTTTGTAATGGGCATGGTGGAAGCCTGAAATCATAGCGCTCTCAAAGCAACACTCCCGACACCGTCAAAATTGAAGTTCTTACATTCCTCTTATTTCCGCCGTTGAGACATCCTTTGCTGACGTCATAGCCAGCATTCGGCCAATTGTGGTGGGCCGACCACAGCGACGCTTTCGATCGCTCACACCGCTAATAAGCAGCAGGGGATGTCCTGGTTTCTCGCTGCCGCAACGCAGTCAAACGCAACTGTCTGAATAAGCCCGGTTCACACAGTTGCGTTTGACTGCGTTTGACTGCGTTGCGGCAGCGAGACACCAGGACATCCCTGGTTCTTATATCGCGTGCCAAGAAGATTCCTTGAATTGGATTCCACGCTTCATACGAAGCACAGATGTGCCGGTGACTCGCTTTCGGTTCTCGCCGCAACGCAGTCAAACGCACTCAAACGCAAGTGTCTGAACCGGCCTTCAGGCTTAAGGCTGTAGCGCTCTCGGTCGTGACGTCATAATGGCCGGCGAAGGGAAGCCGTGGTGAGGCCTCGTCGAGAAAAGGCACCCGCTCTGGTTCTCTTCACCCCGGCCGCGTCGTCTGCTCACTCGGGTCACGTGGTATATTCGTGCGCCTTTATCCGGCATTAATATACGTTTTAAATACGCAGTCTTGTATGATTTATTATACTACATATATACAGTTTTTTTTGTTTTTGTTTTAGGCTTTACATTTTTTTTTTTTTTAAGCTATGAACGTTATTTTTATGCGGTTTGTGCAGGTGAGTTATGCGGCCAGGGGAACATCGTATAGGGGGATAATCGTAACGATCAGTCGGCTAATTAGGCTAAATTTGTTAATTAACTTTTTAATTAATGAAAATAGACACACGGCTCTAATTAGAAACTTGCTGTGCCACATCGAGGCTCAGCAAGTTTCTTCAAGACGCTTCGCACATATCTTCAGACTGTTGGAAGACAATGCATGACCAATGCATTACCAGAAGACGTATCTTATGAGACATCCAGTGAGCACTTTTTCCGGTGTCAACTCGATACACTTGCGGCGCATCGCATATTGTTAAAACATAAAGTTGTTTTAATAATAGGGAGGTTCCGTCAGCGGAAAACGAGAGATTATTTAAACCTCTTTCTTTCATTGCCAAGTGTAACAATGTTTCCTCTGGTAGAAAAAAAAACTGTCAGTTGAAAGTGAAAGGTACCTACGTGCGTCTGCCTCCATTTTTCTTAGCAAATTTAGCTTTATAAAAAAAACTGCTTAAATAGATGTTTTGTCTAAATTACGCGTCGCTGCTTCACCCTCCCTAAATATCTGGAGAGTCTACTTTTCCGCAAAGCGCTTGGAAGAACCAATCGTTGCAGCTATAGAAGGGAGCTCGACAAATGACGAAGCTAAAAAATATGTTTAAAACTAGAAAAAAAAAAAACTTTGCCAGCGCTGCGATGGGTCGGAGATGCGTTCCAAGCACCGTCTATAAGGTCGCACCGCAAACTGTATTGTAGGTCCAAACCAAAATTTTCAGCGTCGTCATTCCGTCGATTGCAGCAATTGGACCTCCAAAAGTGCTTTGCGGCGAAGCAGACGTTCGAGACTTCTTAGAATGTGTACCCTCTTTGTTTCCAGCCAACTTTCTCACTCCATCGACTGATTCCTCGTCTTCGCGAAATCTCGAACGAACTCGGAGAAAAAACGCGACCGTTTTCCACGTATGCGCGCGCGAAAGCTGGATAAAGGGCGACTCACTCATTACGCGAGACGAAAGATTAATCGAGTCGGTGTCGCACAGTCTAATAACAACGCCTCGCGGGGCCCATTAGCATTGACCTCGATCGCTCGCACACCCAGTTTACCTTTCGGAGAAAAGGCAACGTCTCCTTTCGCCGAACGCCGTGTTGCTCGGAGAAGGCACGCCATGCGAGATCAGGACACCCCTGATCTTTTGGCGGCAGGACCAAGCAGGACCGGGACTTCGCCGCCTGCTGCGATTGGTCAGTGCCGCGCAGCTGACCCATCGCAGCAGGCGGCGAAGTCCCGGGCCCTCGGTTCCGCCCAGGGCCGGATTTAGAGGGGGGGGGGGGGGTCCGGATGTCCTGACCCCCTCTTGATTTCTGCATGTGTAAAAATTTAGGGCAAGGAAGCGGGGGAGGGGGTTGGGGTTCCTAAACATATGGTACGCTGACTAACACCTGCCCCCCCCCCCCCCCCCCGCCCCTCTAGAAATTCCTGCATCCGCCCCTGGTTCCGCCGAATATAGGTGGCAGGGATCGGGACACAGTAAAAACTTCCCTAGCATGATTCAAACATGTTTGCTTCGTGCATGATTAAAACATGTATGTAGACAGTTTTAATATGATACATCGGACAATTTCTGTAGGCTGTCTTTGGTATGATGTGTTACTAGCGTGACCGCGAATGTAGACGGATTGTATACTTCATCTCACCATGGCGGACTACGCGGCAAGGCTTGAGATCGCCAAGGAACAATGGCAGATATGGATGGTTTGTTGCGCTACGCCAATAGATTCTTTTCGAGAGTTATGCTTCATTCACACTGGCGGTGAGAACCGAATTCGCGAGGCGATTGCGAATTCGACCTCTTAAAATTCACGCGCGTTTGATAATGAAAACGAGCGGCCGAAGCCGACAATATAATGACGGCATGACACAGCTTCTTCTCGCCTAAAAAAAAAAGCATTTTGTTTTTGATTTGCGAAGTTTAGAGTGCGTGATTTACTGGGAGATTTCGGTCTCCTTTCAGCCCCCAGAGTCAGTTACCCCATTAGAGCATAAACTTGGGAACTTCTGCGACTGGTCTATTTGACGCTGGTTCGAAATAAGACGACGAACGACCGACAAATAAAACCAGCTTCAACCAACTCAGCTGACACCAAGGCCATCGAGAGTGACAACAGTTGCAAACGTGCAAACCTTTCCCGCTGTTTTTTTTTTTTTTTTTGCGTGTGTCATTTTTTTAGGCGAATTTTTGAAACTTTTGGTCTGTCTTTTCAGTTAGCAAAAATTTAAACAGCCTGCAATCCCGCTTATTCTAAAACTGAACATGATTATATAGCCAACCATTAAAATGCAAACTGCAGGGCGCCTTCTTTTTTTAATGCCCGGTTTTTGGCACGCGCATATTATTGTATCGGAAAACTGATGTAATGGGGGTTAAAGGTCAGATCTGCGGGGATCTCCATTTCACAGCGAAAGGTCGCTATTCCTTAAAACGTGTCTTCTCGTGTGCCTACTACTTTTTACTGGGACAGTCCGGCTAATGCATTACAACTATATACTAAACCATACTTCAGCGTACGTTGCGCAACTGAAGCGCACGCCCCAAACCATATACGACTCAACATGGACAATAAACGCTGGTCGAAACATCCGGCCGTTACTTCGAGTGCAACTTCCGCGGTCGCACTCCTATGTGCATCATGCAAAAGACAGTCTGCAGTCACTGTCTGCAGGTAATGCTGTCATCGCGTCTTCCCCGAACAGCGTATCTTTAGTACGATGTATACGGACAGTCTGACTGCGGCTCCAGGCGCGTTCGAGTGTAACGCAATTTTAAAGAAAGTCCACACATTGGAGGAATAATCCTGAATTTCAAACTGGGGTTTTGAAGCCTTCGTGGAATATAATTGGCACCTATAGTACGCGCTGTAGAATTCTGTTACTACTATAGCCGTAAAAAAGCCGCTTCGGTGCACGCCCGTGAGGCGAAGGAGCCGCCTAATAGCCCGTAACCTCCGCGTTAAGAAGCGCGTGTCTTCTTCGCTGCGTTTTAACGTTATACCTGTTTCAGCAGTGTTAAAACGCAGAGGAAGTCTGCGTCGAAACAACAACGCGGACCCACGCATCGCTGAGCTTCTTACTTGCTTCGTTTTCTTTTTTCTTCCTCGGTCCCGAAGAACAAAAAGAAAGAGAAAGAGCTGCGCCGAAATTGTGATCTGCGCTATCGCCGAGGGCCCGTGCCGCCGCTGCCGCTGCGCCATCTTGCACCCGCACTCAACCCGCGCGAGGTACAGTTTGTCTCGGAGCCCGATGCGGCTGGCCCGTTTTGGCGATTCCCTCGCTGCTGGCCGAGTAGAGCATCCAAGCTTAAACAATGGCCATCAGTCTCCGGCGTTTTTCCACGTTCGTCGAGCGGAATTACGCTCGTCTTCTGCTCTTCCAGGCAGTAATCAGCTCCGAACGCAGTCGCCCTTAAAACTGGGGAGAAATGGGTGCGGAATGGGGGAAGGGTTCTTCTTCTTAGAACCCGCTATGGAGTCTCCGCAGTGCACCCAATCTATATCTCGTTCCAAGCAGAAGCTTTCCTGCAGCGCTGGCTCTATTTGCTCTGTTATCATTTAAAGACGAGGAACGTTGTTTAAATTCAATAAATCCTCTCAACGGTAAAAGCAAACAAGAAGAAAGAACTAGGTTAAACTTTTACATCGTCTAATTGTCCGTATACTCTCCAAAAATGAAGAAGTAAAGCAAACTGAGATAGAAATAGAGTAATCAAAACGAAATAGAAATCAGCAATAATCCCTGACAGACGAAACAAAACAAAAAAACACAGCAGGGCGTGGCAGTGCGTGGCGAACTCCGATCAACTTATTATCGCCATGCAGCCAATGGGACTGCGAGATTAGCAGATAAGAACGCCGGATAACCAATCACAAAGCGTGATCTGTATACAGTCTGTGACAGTGATAAGAAACGTGGAGCGTGAGTTATTTATGTTCAGTCAGCTTTCCGCTTCGTGACTTGTCCTTAGGCGTTCCTATCGAATAATATATTTCAGTATTTCGTATAGGAGCAAACGCAAGCGCTGTGAGTTTTGCGTTAGCTTTGCGTGCTCCACGCTGTGCATGCGCGTCCGCGCCATGCACCAATCCAAGACCGCAGTTCGGGCTACATAAGAAAAGCCCGTGCGTCTGCTTTCCCGCACAACACTCGGAGAGCCAATCATTGCAACTTATGGAGGCAGCTCAGCGAATGACAATGCCGAAACCCATGTTTATACCAAAAAACGCAGTCTGAGTTGTGACATTAAGCAATGCAAAACGTCACGCTTGCATTGCTTAATGTCGCAACTCAGACTGCGTTTTTGGTCTAAACGTATGTTTCGGCATGGTCATTCGCTGAGCTGCCTCCGTAAGCTGCGCTGATTGGCTCTCCGAGTGGCGTGCGAAAAAGTAGACTCAATGTCTTTTCTTAGAGTGTACGCGCAGTGCGCAACACGCAACGCTATGCACGCAGTGCGGAACACGCAACGCAAGTTCGTCTGCTTCTTTTGCGAGGGTTGTGGTGACGTCAGAACGCCGAGCTCTGATTGGCTCTCGTTGAAAGGATAGTGGGTAGACCTCACAGCAACCTGCCTTGAGGTCTACCCGCTATTCTTCAATCGGAGCCAATCAGAACTCGGCGCCTTTCTGACGTCACCGCAACTCCTGCACATGAAGCAGACGAACTTGCTCTCCGCATAACGCAAACGCACAGTGTCTACGTTCGCTCGTATATGCGCGATACTAATGGTGACTTCGGGTGGCCGCCTCTCTTCTCTGACCTTGATTCAACAGAGCGCCCCATCCTCGCCGCCAGAGCTACTCGAGATCCTTTTCAGCCGATCACAACTGTCGGGCTTAGAGCACTCTGACATTCTCGGACCAGTCACGGGTAAAACTTCTTGACATTGGTAATGTATAAAAAAATGCTTTTACAGAGTACGATGGACGATTGAACAAAATTTACGCTCGCAACGTGATGAAATAACGGCTGTGGCGGACTATAGACTGTACTACGCGTCAGCACGTAGTCATAAAAACAAAAGCAAAAAAACACGGCAGCATGCGAATCGATTTTCGCGGAACGGAACGAAAACTAGATGTTAGTAAATAGTTGTCAACTCATCGCTTTTCGACAGTGAACGCGCTACGATAGCGGTCATGCGTACGGCAGAACAGGCAAATATGAACTGCTTAATAAAACGCATTTTTCTCACTACGGAATATCGTGTAAACATTACCGCAGGACATAGCACGTATCGCCATGTGACACAAATCACAGTGTGCTATAGTCGACTTTTCCTTTATTTTATTTTACAACACAAACCTTTGAACGCGCATTTACCAAACCTGAAAATTCCTTGAAGCGTCCACAAAACCCTGTAAAACAGCGGCGAGCTTTGGGAGCTGATTCTTCATCGGTTAGACTTAGCGGATTCGCCACCGTGAGATGAACGATATCGTAAAAGCACTGTGAATACTTCCCACGTGGAGTTTTCCCGTCACGGTAGTAAGCGAATGTCGTCCCGTATGTCGTAATCCTCGCACCGTCGAACGCACAAGCACTTTGTAGAACCAGATATTCATCCCCGTCATGCCGCATCCCGTAGACGACAGCAGACCACTGCCGCCGGCCATCGTCAACAAAACCACGTGATCCCCATTCCTGTACGACGTGACACCTGCGTCGCTCCGCACTCCGCCGGACGGAGTGCTAGGGAGCGCTCTGAGAGGGAGGGGCGCCCTCGGAAAGAACCAGCCGATCAGGTCACCGTACTCCTTTCTACCACCCGATCTCGTGCGCTCTGGAGAGAGCGCTCGAGATCGGGTGGTTTTTATACACCAAAAACATAAAAACATATAAACATAAAAACACATAAACAACTAAAAGTTTTTATATGTTTTTATATATGCAATAGAATTTCTTTGACATACATGGTTTCGTCATATTAAGCAGTGCGTTTGAAATTAAGACATATTTGTACTTATATTCTACGATGCATATCTCAGCCATTTCATGTTCTTACTTAAGTATTAGTTTTGCAACACAATTATAGTTTTTATTAGTTTCGAGTCCACATACAGTTCGGTATAACTTATGCATTGATACGTAGTATTTATAGTATAATATGATAAGGGTTCTTCCGCACGTTCAGTTTGCTTACTTAGCAAACTACAGAAATCGAAACTGTCTTAAAGAAAGTTTAAGCGTTGTCATATGAGATTACCAAATATATATAGTACGTTTGAAAAGTTTTCCGTGAGATAATAGTGTACTTGAGGGGGAAAACATTTCAAAGCGACGACCCGGCGAGCACGTCAATGAGCGTGCATGATTTTCTTTTTTCCAACAACTTTCTTTACACGACAGCTAAGTTGGGTTTGTTGTAACCTCCCGATCTCCATTCTTACTATTGGCACTTCTATGTTTCAGAAACCAAACGTACGTCCCAAACCTCGTAGAATGATGTGGGGTGAGACTATCAATTCTGGTAGCATTGCGCCGCTTCGGCGCTCTCTTTCGCTTTCCTGCAATGTGCGCGTCTTTCCTAATTTCTCCTTTTTTATGTTTTCTTTTTCTTGTTGAGATATAAGTACCTTCAAGGTTCTCGTATTTTTATTCGACGGAAAGTTGGAACGAAAGGGCAATCAGCAGGCCGAGGGGGACATATATATGCCGCCACCCTTTTTCACTAAATGAGTGTCGCATCCCCTTTTTAGATAGCTGTCGTGATTGTTTATTTACTACAGACAGGGTCACTGTGAACATTAGAAGCGACTACCATATGACGATCTATGCACATGAGAGAAAGGAAGAAGCAATAAACAACCTGCGATTACCAGGAGGCGCTACCAGAGCTAAAGCTCTCGTGCCGTCGCCTGCGAGAGCGGCAGCCCTTCCTCTCGTTTTGCTTCGCTGGCAGGTTCTATGCTGCCCACATTTCTGGTATCTCATCTCTGTTTGTTGGACACAGTTTACAAAAGCCAATAGAGGGAGCAACTAACTCTTTGCCTGCGGCAGGAATATCAAACGTGGGCGACCAATAATTCAGTCTCGAAGACGTTAAGAGACTTTGCCTGTGTGCTAACCCAACTGAGGAGTGTGTTTTGCTGACCTACAGGGTATGCGTATGCCCAAAAGTAGAGTGTTCAACCCTGGCATCGTGGTCAATGAAGGAAGACGAATACATCGAAGTAGCCTTGTGAGAATCTGGCGAACTGCTAAAGAAACAAATGAGAAGTAACGCATTTTGCAATGAGCTCAGAAAGTACGTATACAAAGTATACTTGCCCCATTAATTCATCCGACATGCTTGGCGGCTCGCTAGAAGCTCAGAAAAGTCGCATCTCAAGGCACGTACCATCGTATTGCATTTTGATTTTATGGAAACGTGGAGCGTCGTTCTTCCGCGAGCGGTACAATGCTTTCATTGGAAGAACCGAATCGTGTCAATCTTCACCTGCGTCACTACAACGGAGCGCAAAATGGAGTTGTCAGCTACGACATCGTGTACGATACAGCACACGCAATTTTCACTTTTCTCGCAGTTTAAGAGTGGTCGGAAGAAGAGATTCTGGTATTTACAAAACTTGTCCACATCTCCGACGGGGGGGGGGGGGGGGGTGTACAAGCGCGAGCTCCGGGCTTTCAGCGTCCCTGCCAAGCAGCGCGCGCTCGTGCAGTGCAAGCACTGTTCAGGGCCACATGCTCGCGCTTGTAGCATCGGCTGCGTCTGGACTGAAGCTGAAACGAAGAATAGTCACTTCAAGTTTCAACTGCACGAGATAGCGAAGAGACAATAGGTGAGCAATTTTATTTATTTTTAATCTACGGGACGCGGAAAAATTGCGTGTAATAGCGGGGGGGGGGAGTTTTAAATTATTAAGCTCCTAGCACAACCTCAAGTCGTCAGAACTGGAAACCACTGGAAATGCTGATGATTTCGCTCGTGTAGTTGCCCTGAAAGTGCCTGGAATTGTACTCCCCAAAAGCGAAGCAGCATGCCTAGCCCAATACCGTGACACAATAAAAAAAAATGGAATTCTTTGAGCCCTGTGAAAAACATTCGATTCTATCACTCACTTGTAGATAAAAGTTCAAAAAAGAAACAAATCTTTCAAGGTTGTGATTAAAAAAAAACGAAGCGAATCATCAAGAGTAATGATAATTTCACTTAAAATCACTTTTTCCTTTATCACTATTAGCGTTACTGTGAGATCATAATACTAAAAATGCTATGTAATGTTATGCATTTCTCCAGTTTATTTGTATTCTTTGTTGTTGCTTCAAATAAAAAGAAAGGCATGGAAGTTTTGAACGAGCCTCGCAAATGCGGCCGGGTGAAAGACGCAAACTTTCGCACTCAAAAAGCTGGGTTTCTGAAAATAACTTATCTCATCCCTTCATCGCCTAACGTAAATGTTTGTTAAACTATATTTTCATGCTTGTTAAATAAAAATACGTTTTAATAAGTTTACTTAAAAGAAAGTTGTGAATGATAAGATTTTATAAGTAAATTGGACACTTGCATGAACTTCCTTAAATTATCACAACATACCAGTCATGTCTCATTTTTACTCAATAGGACATGAGCTTAAATATCATAAATACTATGGTTACGTTCCAAGCATATATATAATATTTACATAAAAGTTTTGGAACGGTTCATATCTTTTATTCATAGAATGGAGGTACAAATATATCTTTTCAAACGCAGTGCTTAATATGACGAAACCATATATGCCAAAGAAATTTTATTGCATATATAAGAACACAGAAAATTGTTGATATAAAAAATGAAAAGAATTAAAAATAAGCAGTTTGTTAAAATTACGTTGAATTTTGTACTTTTAGCTTCTCTTTTCAAGTTTACAGTGTTGTCTTTTCTCTATAATCCACACTTAAATTAACAATACTAGAATTTTATATAGGCTTAGATACAAGCTTTCATTTGATATGTTTTTTATGCCTTAAGTAGTTGTACATCGAAAGCTAGCTCGATTCATACTTGGCCCATTGTTGTCAATGGTGCCAGATTTGAAAATTTTGACTTCATAAAATGAAATTCAAAACAAAAACACTTCTACATAACTTTAATCCTTCTATACGATGTCTTGGAGCAGTAAAAAAATACAGTTGTTCTGAAAAAAAAAATCTAAAAGTTTGGAGATTCCAAAATGTGTCACTCGTGAAAACTTTAAAAATGGCAAGTTCTACCTTCTTACCTTTCAAAGCCCAAAACTCAAGGACAAAAAATGTTGCGTAGTTCTAATTTGCAGATTTGTTCTAGTCACACAATGTCCACCAAGATTTTTTTTTTTACAAATTTTTCGAGGATTTATTATTTTTTCTTTTACGGTTCGAGATGAAATCACTTACATAACCTTCGAAGCGGAAGGGAAGGCAATGACAACCGGTATTCCTAAGCGTGTTAAAGCTATAGAGATGACACTTCGATTCGAGCCGTCGCAGATTTCTATACAGTCAATTCCCCACAGTGTGACGCCGACTCAGATATCACTTAAATTAAAGAGATTACCAACGTCGCGGACAAGCGTATAGAGTACTCGTTCTCAAAATGGGTGCCTCGTCATTGTCGATTCCTCACATTGACCCAAAAAACAACCGATCTTAAAGAAAAAAAGAAGACGCGCGTTTGTGTATACAAGTTTTTTGAACGCAGTTCTCCTTCAATCGCCGCTGTGTGCGCGAGCAATCGCAAACCGGCGGGAAGAAACAAGATCGTGTTTGAAAGCTGACCCGAACCCCGTCGGTCAAGCGAAGAAGCAACAAAAAAAAAAAAAACATGCTACTTCGCCGGCAACCCTCAAAGGAAAGCCGGAACGGCCTCCCACACACATTGGGATCCCGATCTCTCTCTGCACTACAATATCGACGACTCGAGTCGTCGATATTCTGTTCTATTGACGACTCAATATTGTGGTCTATTGGCGAATTAGTCTATCGAATGGGTCCATTCAATAGACTAATGCCCACAGATGTGTGTGGCATTTCGGCGACTTCCAACAACTCGACAGGAGACGAAAGAAAAGGGGGGGGGGGGGAGGAGGGGGGGCATGAGTAGACAAGTAAACATCTATAGAAATAAATACATAAATAAAAATGAGAGCCGAGGAGCCAGCGAGCGTACATCCGAGAAGTAAGGGCGAAGGCCCGGGACAACCCAGATTCGGCCCCGCAAGATTTAGGTAGGAGGCGAGGGCCAAAAACGCGAGCAGGGCAAGCGAGCGAGCCTCACGCACGCGCCGATGCAAGTGCACGCTCCGAAGCACTCCCCGCCTTACGTAAGAGGAAAACGAAACGTCGCAAAGCGCGCGCCACTGCAACTGCACCATCGCCGAAGGAAATGGGCGAGCAGAAAGCAAGCAGTACCCGCGGGAGGCGAACAAAAATATTGCGCAACAAAAATCCCGTCATGCTCGCGCGCACCGCCACGTTGGGGTAGTTCGCGTTCACGAAGTCGGCGTCTTGGCGCTTTTCGCTGTCACAGAGTTAGATGCTAAGCGGCCGGTGGTTTACCTGTTGTCTGTCATTTTCCATCGACCCCTACGCACGCCGACGTATTAAGCACGTTTTACTTGCTTTCGTCATGCTCAATGGCATAACGCAAACATTTTTTTTTTGGTGGGGGGGGGAGGGGGATAAAGATTTTCTTAGCCATGTCATTCGCCCAGCTCCCTTCGTCGACTCCAGCAATTGGCTCCTCCGAGTGCTTTGCGAGGAAGTGGAGCACCAGGTTTCTTAGAGCGTAGCTGAGATGAGAACTGAGATGCTGATCAAAGTTCGCGTGTGGCCAAAGCTCCACCAAAGGCAGCGCAATCGCTCAACTGCAAGGTAACGAAAAAATTACGTACAATTTTACTCCCTTCTGTCTGTAACTGATTGCGCAACAGTCTGAGGGAATCACACACGCGGACAACTTTCTGTGGCACTTTAGAAGTAAGCAGTGCTCGCATAGGCGTGCGCAGGATTTTTCATTAGGGGGGCCGAGGTTTCCCCAGAGCGCCCCCCCCCCCCGCCCGTCGGTGTTTTATGCCGTCGAAAAAGAAACCATACCGCCGGCGCAGTCGCGCCTTGAGTCGGGCCAACTTTGCGCCCCCCCCTAGATGATTAGAGGGGCGGCCGCCCCCCTGCCCCCCCCCCCTGTGCGCACGCCTATGAGTGCTCGTGCACAGTTTTAATCGGGACTCGTAACTGTCTTTCTTTCTTTTTTTTTCTTTTCTAGCTCATTGCCACAGAATTTCTCGAAGAAACTTCGAGAAAAATAGAAAAAAAAAGTAACACATCATGTTATCTTTTAAAATGTTGCGTGGCCGTTATACCACACGCTCTAAAGCAGGGAACACATGAGCGACAAAAACGGGCGCCGCAGGGCAGTTTCCATAGCAACTTGCGCGCACGCTGTGACGTTGCGGCTTGCATAGGTCCACATCACAGCGTCCTGGGCTGTTGCTATCGGAATCAGCTTGGCGCCCGTTTTTGCCGCTCATGTGTTCCCTGCTTAAGACTCGTGGTCGCAGCGATTGCGATCGCGAAACCAATCTCCACATATAAAAAATAACCCGAGTGTTTATGAGCAAGAGAGTGAGAGTATACGAACTGCGTCAGACCTCAACCTCATAATACTACGAGACGGAGCAATTCACGTACGCTACTAATCTTGCGGCGATTGCTGAGCTTGAGGCAGACTAAACATTTGTGCAGCCGCGGCTCTTGATCAGAGCAGGAACGGGCAGCACCTTGCTTACCATCTGACAAAATCGTCGTACACTGAATAACGTGATTGGTGCCACTATGGGTCACGTAACCACGTGACGTGGAATTACGACGTCACGTGCACGTGGTCAGTTCGGAGGCGTCGGTCACTTTTTTAATGTGAAACGTTCTTTGGCGAGAAGCTCAGCATTTCGTGAAGCCTGATAAGTGTGGCCGCGAAGCTCGATGCAGATTGGTTAACGGCGGAGGACACGTGATCAGAGGGGTAGGCGAGGGGAGCTCGGCCACCTGCGCGCAATGAGGAAGAGAAGCTAGAAAGTATGGAAGGCTCTGGAACAGGGGTCCCCGAACCCCGGCCCGCAGGCCAAATTCGACCCGCGGAGGCCTTTCGTCCGGCCCGCGGCTGCCCGCGGTCCTCCCAATGACACTTGGCCCGCTGCTCGTTTCCACCGCTGCTACAGGCGCGAAAGGAAGCGCGCGTGCAATAACGTCGCCGCGACGCTCAGCAAACTCATCGCATCCGTTCTGATTCCTAGCTGATAGTGCTGTGTCATATAACCTAGTACGTATATTGCACGTTGTCATCACTATAGCATCACCATTTTTGGCCTCCTGTTTCATGTGCGTGTAACTATGTAAAAATTTTCTTGAGTTCTCATGTTTCCATGCTTAGAGTCCTGTGACGAAACAGTTGCCTTGTGCCATCACCAGTTCTACCATTCTCATTGTGTGAATAAGCTAAACTTTCTCTGCACTTCTATTTATGCCTGGTGAGTTTTCTGGTTCACAATTAATGTATAACGTCATTATATCTAAATAATGAATTTCAAAAATAAAATGTATTTATCAAACCACTTCAATTTTTTTTTAACTTTACCTTAACATTTTTTTTAATTACACCCCTGCTAGGTTTATCCTTTTTTCTTTTCTTTATTCTTTTTTACCTATTTAGTTTCCGGCCTTCCAGACCGCGAAAGATATCAAATCCGGCCCCTGAGCCAGAAAGTTTGAAGACCCCTGCTCTGGAAGATCACCAGGTTTATCAGCCCTGCGTACGTGAAACTCGGAGTATCTCTAAACGTTTGTGACGTTGGAACACTTCACGTATGCAACACAATTGCCTAACAATCTTTTCTGTCGGCCTTTTTCTGCATATCCAGCATATTGCCGCCCGCAGGGCAAGAAGGCAACGCTCGGTCACCGACTTCTAGAAGATTCGCGTTCATTCTCACACCACACGTAACTTTTCACCTGCTTTGTTGTTCTCGAAAGTGCCAGTTGATCCTCGCCCCGAGTGCGCGACGCTCGAACATTCTTGCCGAACTTTCGATATAGTGACGCACTGTAGATAAGCAGTACCCACGACCTTGTCGAGTCAGTCTCGCTCGCGCTCTCTGTTTCGCCGCCGAATCGCCGCCTGCTTTTCAGCTGCCTCGACGCTCTTTCGTTACTTATTTTTGGTTGGCACAAGTTCGCCTATTAAACCTTTATTTTTCAGTTCACTGTTCGTCTTCTTGTCACCTTCGTTCGTTACAATATAATAAATTATTCTAAAAGAACAACATAATTAAAGAAACCCCAGTCAGTGACGTGTTAAGAGTTCAGGGCGAGAAAATGAAGGCTGGGGAGGAGGACGCAGATGGATTGCTGGAGAGGAGGAGAAGACATTTTCCTCTCTCCACCATTCCGCCTGTTTCACTCATCCCAGCCTTCGCTTCTCTCGCCCTAAACCTCGACCTGTCACTGACTACAGATGTTTAGACAGCGTAAAGTCAGTCCGCCGTAATATTGGCGACATTTGTTCACGCTGTTGATTAAGATAGTCATAGTCTGCGCAGCACAGCAGCTAGATTGCGGTCTCTAACGTGCATCATGCAGTAGTTGCTACACGAACGCACGATGTTCAAGCAGATCGAAACGGACAAGGGTGGAATTGGAACCCAGGATCTCCGGGTTCTGGAGCCCCAGCTTTTGCTCCACGTGCTTCGAGCTGTGATACGCTAACACAATCCTATTTTCTTTTATCTTTTTTTGCAGCTCGGGCACTATACTTGTTTCAGCTTGGGTCCAGACGCAGCCGATGCTGCAAGCGCGAGCTCCGGGCTTCCAGCGTCCCTGCCAAGCACGCGCGCCGTGCAGTACAGGCACTGTTCAGGGCCACACGCTCGTGCTGTGTAGCATCGGCTGCGTCTGGACCCAAGCTGAAACCGAAGTATAACAAACGTGGATCTTTAAAAACAATTTTTTGAAAAATGCGCATAAAAATAAATTCGCTTCAGTGTTAGAAAACTCGCACCAGACGGAGCTTTTAGTCGGAGTTTTAGTGCCAGTAAACTCGTGTAAAGAGACAAAAAGATTCCAATCGAATATCGTTACACGGTTTGCGGACCAGAAAAAATGCGCATCACATGACCTTGACATCATTACGAACGTGTCGGCAGGTCCGCGGTAAGTCCGCGGACCCGCGGCGCTTAATCCCACACTTACCGTGAACCGAAGTGAGGACTACGGGTCCGAGCTCATAGCCTGGGTTGCTGCTTTCGCTACACGTGCTACCGAACAAGATCATCACCTCTCAAAGTTATGACCTGGCGTCCTTAGCTTTCGCTGCACTCCAAGCTAAGAAAGAACCGTCATACAGCGCACGTGACGCGATTTGCTCCATGCCAGCGTCTGGTCCATTTGCCAATGAAGAGGACAAAGATGAAGAGACTGAGCGACGAAGCGACGTTCTTTTTAATTTATCTCGTGGAAGAGTTCCCACAGTTGTGGTCCCTGCAGCATGACCACTACAGAAAAAAGACACAAAATGGAAACTATGGGCTGGAATCGCCAAAGAAATGCAGCGGCACTACCTCCCATATGGGCCTTACACGGCGGGTGAGTTCATTGAACGCTTATCTATTTGTCCGGTTATATTTGTCAAATATTTCAGAGGAAGTGAAACGCTGCTTTGACAATAAGCGTCGAATCTACAGACGGGAAAAGGAAAAGGCGACAAAAACGAAAAGTGGCCAATGTGCCGAGGACGCGTACGACGGCACGTGGCGGTTCTACAGCAGCCTCCACTTCGTAGACCGCAGCAGGCCAGTGCTTCCCGGGCTTGCACTGAAACCTACCAAGACGAGGATCCCTATGCTGTGAGTCACCTCGAGGAAATTAACTGTATTGATATTTTTGTAGAAATCTACAACGTCACGTTGGCGAGCGTTCACGCGCTATTTCAATTTATGGAATTCAGCGACTCAAGTGGGAAACAAGGTTGCCGATGGATAGCAAGGCTACGTCACGTAGGTTTGCTCTCCGGAACCTATAGCTGTGAATTGATTCTCTACATATTTGGCTTTTCGTTTGCTCAGATAGGTCTCGTTTTACTGAAGTAACAAAATAGACGCCAGCCTGTGCCGACATTATACTTTGTTTCACCGTAAGTCGAAGCGCTGTCAGCAACGTATACGCACCGTCAAAAAGTGTCAAGTCACGGTGCACTCTCTGGGCGTGATTAAATAAACAAATAAATAAGCACGCACAAGAAAATAAAAACGGCGAACGTTTACACTTTTTTTTTTCGGCGCTGTTTGATTTTCTTTTTGGCTCGTAATGTCGTCTGCTTTCACACTTTAGCTAAAACGAGGTATAGCCAATGCCAGTCTCGTTTTGTCCCCGAGTCACGCTTCATCTAAGCAACACAGTACAAAAGGTCCGTATGTCCATTTA